>JAKTSW010000031.1:0-167527 GCA_030580435.1 Babjevia anomala | reverse complement strand
AAAAATGATGAGCCCGAGAGGCACAACTTGGAGCTGAAGAGGTAAAAAATTATTTAGATATCCACATGCGCACAAATAATCTCCATCCAAAAATTTCGTTTTATTTAGTATCTGAAAAAAGAAAAATTACACTTATTAATATTTGCGGGATTCTATGATGCGCATTTGACTGATATGATTTGACGACCATCAGACAACTCAAGAACAATCTTAAAGGCAGATGATACCTTATAAACGTCAACTTATTATTGTGGGATTTTAATTATTTACATATTTTCTAGTTTTATACAACTTTCGAGAACTTCAACAAATGAATGTTCTTTTCAAAAAGAACGAATAGCTGTCTAACCAACGCTCGAGCCACCTCGCACAAATAAATTTGCGCATATGCCAAAAGACAAATATAAACAAAGCTTAGCAAGCCTTCTAAAACTTTTGTAGAACCATGACAATGCTCTTTGGTTTTAGCATTACAAATAAACGCGATGAAGAAAGCAAAAAGCAATACTCTAAACTATAAGGACAAATGTAAAACAAGCAGTTTTATTTAGCAGCCGATAACTGCTAATACAGGAAGCGACCGACATTGCTAACGCCGTAAGGAGTGACAACACGGACTTCTACAGGATTAGGAGCTCCAGCCCCGATGAGTCCATAATTTACCATAATGACATCATCTGAATTGACCGTAAAATTTTCGGCACCAGCAACAGCACCAGGTGCAGCAGGTAGTAACGAGGCAGCACCCCAGAGAACCGAAGTAGCTCCTAGAAAGTTTTTTCCGAAAATAAAGGTTGTTCCAGCAGCACCAGCTGCTGATCCTTGTGGAGACACTGATGCAATAAGAGGTGCGCTGCGCACAATAGAGTCACCGGTTCCCGGATTACCAACAACATTCCCCGAATCAGTACCATTACCCCACCATTGGGGCTTACATTTATATTTAAAACCACAGCATTTCTTTTTCTTTTTCTTTTTATCACAATCAGAACCTGAATCTGAATCTGAATCTGAAGAATCTGAAGAACTTGAAGAATCTGAATCACTCTTGCAATGATGTTTCTTCTTGTTCTGACAGTGTTTCTTTTTCTTTTTCTTTTTATCACAATCTGAATCTGAAGAATCTGAATCTGAAGAATCTGAAGAATCTGAATCACTCTTGCAATGATGTTTCTTCTTGTTCTGACAGTGTTTCTTTTTCTTTTTCTTTTTATCACAATCTGAATCTGAAGAATCTGAATCTGAAGAATCTGAATCTGAAGAATCTGAAGAATCTGAATCACTCTTGCAATGGTGTTTCTTCTTGTGCTTATGTTCAGGCTTCTTCAAACAAGGATGTTCAGGCTTCTTCAAACAAGGATGTTCAGGCTTCTTCAAACAAGGTTTCTTTTCGTCCTCATGATCAGGGCAAGGAGGATGAAAAGGTTCAATCTGCAGACACTTAGGAGTAGGAGGACGAGGAGTAACTGGACACAGATCAACATATGTGAAAGCAGCTAACCCACTGATTTCATTGATGCGACCTGACGCATTGATAGTTATCGCGACTTTCTTCGGTTGACAGAATCGTGGCGGAACGATAATAATAATTTTTCTGCCACAAGGATCAACGAAGAAGTCCGAAACACGAATCTCGCCAACTCTAACCCATCTGACGTCGAAGAAGTCAAATCCGAAAATCGTGACCTGGGTACATCCCTCGGATGGTCCGAAAGCCGGCTCTATGCCAACGATAGTAGGACCTCGACAAACAGTGCCGATCCTCCTCAAGACATCTAAGGTAGTACTACCGATCACTAGTCCAGGCATATTGTTTGGTTGATGGTTAAAACTATAAATTTGAGTAGCAAATATAAATATACAATGCGATATAATGCGAAATGATATATTGCGAACGATACAATGGGAAGCGAAATATTGCGAATTCCTCGACTTAAATAATGCTGAGAGTTCAAACAATAGGAATCCATATTTTGTTTTGGACGGTTCAGATTCTGACTGACGTTTTGTGATGTAAGAACACAGGCCGACTGCAAATCTCAATGTTCTGTTAGATACGTGTGATGACGAAAACAAAGCATAGTTAAAAGAGAATGATTACGGCTGGCATATTATGATCAGCCTCATTAAAGAAGAGAAGAGCCTGGTCGATTCAAGCTATCACGTAAATTGAGTAAAGCACATGAAAGAACTTGTATCCTAACTGGTATATTTACAAAAACCCTTTGAAGTATGCAAAACTATGCTTGTATTCAATATCTAACTATCCAGACTAACTGTGCAATGCCCCATGGGGCCTAAAGTGAAATATTAAATTTTCAAAGCTGGAAATGGTCTATTAGACTACAGTCGTCTCGATATAACGATATGATTTGGCGCTGGATATAACGGAACAGGCAATGAATTTTCGTTATATCTAATAGATTACCCTCCTTACTCGATATCTAATTATGACGTTTCCTTTCTCGATCAAAAACTTGTTACATTTATTTAGCGACTAATTCGCTCTGCTGTTTCTGCAAACTTGTGTCCACAATACAGAAGCCGATACAAAAGTTCAGGCCAAATATGTCAGTGGTCGAGCATACGTTTTGATGAGTAAAGGGAACGTAGATTATGGTTTTAGCCAGTGCAAGAGCCTAGGTAAGCTTATTTTGTCAGAACAACAACCCTTACCCCGCTTCATGACGGCATACGCTCTAGTTACACCTCTAATCCACTAGTTTGACAGATCAAACTTTCAGCTATATATTGCCAGCTGAATGAAGATTCTTACACTACCAACTCCAAAATCAACTAAATATCGTAATAGATCTGCAAATAATCAGCATGCTGAAGTCTATAAAGGGCTGGATAATCCCAGTCTTGGAGCACCAAATCAGCCAACATGAGCTTAATAAATGAAGGTTATTCGGCCATTTGCTGCCGACTAGATAGTGTGTTCGCAGATTCAGACTGTGAACGTATTAATGATCTAGTGGAACGAAGCCACCAGATCACTACTGCTGGATACTTTCTCGCCAAGGACGTTCTGTTGCAAAAGCTCGAGGAAGAGCAGAACGCGGACGAATACTTGTCTAGCGACGATGGCAGAAGTAGCATCTCATCAATGGATTCGAATGTAAAGGGGCCAGACACCCTCAATTCGTGGAAATATGTTAACAGCAACTTCTTTCGAGAGTGCCTTCTCTTATTAACGGAATGCAAGACGAAGGAAGGGTCCGCGGAGACCTTGACTAATAGTTACCGAATGACTATCAGAAGACACCTTGCAGTCTTCGAGAAGAATTACAACTACACCAAAATACAACTAAAGTCACCCCGGCAAGTCATGCAGTACGAAGTCAACCGCATAGCCACGGCATACACGAATACCATAAAAATGCACCTAGAAAAACACCTACTCAGAGCAATCAACCAGTCCTTGAAGCCACCAGGTGGTAAGTCGCAAGCAGCGGCAGCTGCAAGAAAGGCCTTCTTTACAGCGAGCAAAAAGTCCAAACAAATACTGTCAACTGCTGCGACTTCAGCCGAACGACTACATGCAGCTGCCTCGCTCCCTGATGCTCACCGGAGGGTGTTCGAGAATATGGAGCAAGCAATTTTTAAGTTCTTGCCCATTAGAACACTGAAAAGGAAGGAGAAGAAAAGACAGACGGAGCAGACGCAGTGCACAGTGCACAGGGAGCATTCGAATCCGAATGGAGTGAATATGACAACCGCAAACACGACAAAGAAGAAGAAGAAGAAGAAGAAGAAGAAGAAAAAGAGTCCAAAAAACTGTTGAAATTCGATATAAAGCACAGGCCTGAACGATATCTTATGGCGATGGTCGCCTTGACTAAGTATGCCAAGGCTCATAACATCCACAAAACACTGGCAATACCAGTGAGGAAATCGATGATACCCTGCGCAACATTTGTTGATTTTCGGATTTTCTGCCTGGGTATCAGGGCGGAGACAACGCGATCTGAGTCAAAGCGGCGAGATGAAAGCCACGCCGGTTGCGAACCCTGGAAAAGAACAAAGCAGGCAACATGCTCGGAGACAGACACAGATGACGAGCAGAGAAATCGACGGAACAGCAAAGTACGGGCTTGTCGTCCGGACTGTCCTGGAAATCCATTTGTTCTATGGAGGGATTTTATCAAATTCGAGTCTCGGATATTCCGGCGTAAAAGTCGCATTTTTATCGGTCTTTTTAGCACAGATGGTTGCAAGTTGACCATCCTGTATAGATATGTGAAAGGGCAAGAAGGGGAGTCGTCCGAAAATCGGTCGACAGAAAAGGCAACGGCGACAGAAAAGGCAACAGAGACAAAAAAGCCATCACCAAATTCGAGGGCGAACGAGCTCGAACTTACTCTCGATAATTGGTCCACCAAAGATCGAGAAGAGAGCAGAGGCCGGGTCATAGTGATTGACCCCAACCATCGGGACCTCCTCTATATAGTGAGCGAGCTCTCGAAATTGCCTGGCGATTCTGGTGAGCCTGCCAGTTTCGTGGCAGACGAGGCCCTGGCAGATGAAGCCATGCCAGAAACGAACAAGCCAACTCTGGAGGAGATTCCAGATGATTTGTCGACACTTCAGAGCGATTAGCTCAAAACAAAATTAAGGGCTAGGAGGGCTCGTTACAGAGCCAGGAGGAAAAAAAGGCAGAAGCTGGAAAAGGCTGCGAAGCGGAAGAAGCCACAAAAGCATCAAGGTATACAGAAGTTTCGGTATACCTATTGTCAGGACAGGCGAGAGAGCGGTTTGAAAGAATACTGCCTTATGGAGGGTGATCTCGTACGAGACCTTAGTCAGCCTCTAAGGGCCGAGTATCATAGTTGGATGAGGAAGCTGTCGTCGACCAACACTGCCGCTGTCGATTTGCAGGAATTCCGGTCATCCTTACAGATACGGGGACAGGCAAAAACTTTTCTATTCCCTATTTTAAAATGGAGTTTAGAGAGGCACGTTGGATGAGGTATCGAAGGCGCCTGCAGGCAGACGATAATCTCGCTAACGCCTTGCGGAGCAAGTTTGGTGATAACGTGATAGTTCTTATAGGTAATTACAATAACTCCAAGAAGAAGTATCACGCACCTAGTCGCAAGAAAGGCTTCCGAGACCTGTTCCGCAAAAAGAGCTTTAATGTTGTGCTCCTTGACGAGTTTCCGACATCTTAATGGTGCCCAAAATGCAATCATAGCGTGAAGACCACGAAATACCGCGAGAATCCTCGACCTCTGAATAGTAAGCAAAGAAAGAGGAAGTCGGGTTTAGGAAAGCGGAAGTGGGACTGCGTTCAGGATCCAGAGGATGGCCAGAAGGAAGATGAGAAGGAGGGCAAAAAGAAAGATGAAAAGACAGGTAAAAAAGACAAGCAACGTAAAATGCGGCTAGTCCATGGACTTCTCGAATGCCAAAACAAGGATTGCTTGCCTGGCAAAAGCAGGCTGTGGAATAGAGATGTTCTAGCATGCCTAAATTTCATTCACATTCTAAACGGGTACCGCGAGAATGATGAGCGTCCTGCTCGGTTTTGTCGTGAGTCAATCACAGATGTATTTAAACAAGTGAATCGCTCCATCCGGTCGAGTTATCGCTTGTCCATTTTTACAGAGTTTTCGTTATATCGAATATCGTTATATCGAGACTTGACTGTAGTCAAATATGGAACTCAGATGTCAGATCTATTCAATTCCTTCGATGCCGTACAATCTTCTGTTTAATTTGTATGAATTGTTGCAACCCCCAGCTTAAGAAAATAAGGACTTCTTAGCTCATCGATGAATTCTACGATAGAAGGCAAAAAGTAGATTCGTATTACATAATTTTGTTATCTAATCACGCTAATCTAAGCATTTGAGTTTTGACGTAATGCACGAGCAACATGTCGATTGCTTCCGATCCTCGAGATAGAAGCAGGCGTCAAGTGGACTTCCTCTTCATTTGGCCTTCCCTTGATCTTATACACTTACATCGGAAGGATATTTCAAGTCAACTGTTAAAGTTGCCAATTACGTAATGACAGTCAGTGATTTGTCATATTTATCAGATGCGCAATGCGAATATGGACCTAAAGCACTCTAAATCTAAGCAGTATGTTTTTCAAAGGTATGCGAAAATTTAAAATATTATGTTTATTGAATGGTGACCACGAGTTTTAGTCCTCTGACAACATCTCGTCTTTGTCCTTCTTCAAATCACTATAATTATACATTTGTATTATTACTCATCCATTCAGTCAAATTTTAATCTTTGTTTATTAAATATATTCACTTTTATCTACTGTGCGTATTAGAAAGGTCTATCTAATACACTTATATTCTAAACTAGCATATTTTGGTTATATTATCATAAATAATTCAGCGCCAATCTATCAGTCGTTGTCTAGTCATGCAAGCTCATTAAAACCATCTTCTAAAACTGTATTAACAGAAATTACAATACAATCCCGAATTTGACTACTATCCTCTTCATCAACAGATTTTCCATCCTCTAAGCAGTCGGTCTGCGGTCCTACTTCACAAAACGTCCGTCAGAATTTGAACAGTCCAAAACAAAATATGGATTCCTATTGTTTGAACTCTCAGCATTATTTAAGTCGAGGAATTCGCAATATTTCGCTTTGCATTGTATCGTTCGCAATATATCATTTCGCATTATATCGCATTGTATATTTATATTTGCTACTCAAATTTATATTTTTAACCATCAACCAAACAATATGCCTGGACTAGTGATCGGTAGTACTACCTTAGATGTCTTGAGGAGGATCGGCACTGCTTTTCGAGGTCCTACTATCGTTGGCTTAGAGCCGGCTTGCGGACCATCTGAGGGAGGTACCCAGGTCACGATTTTCGGATTTGACTTCTTCGACGTCAGATGGGTTAGAGTTGGCGAGATTCGTGTTTCGGACTTCTTCGTTGATCCTTGTGGCAGAAAAATTATTATTATCGTTCCGCCACGATTCTGTCAACCGAAGAAAGTCGCGATAACTATCAATGCGTCAGGTCGCATCAATGAAATCAGTGGGTTAGCTGCTTTCACATATGTTGATCTGTGTTCAGTTACTCCTCCTACTCCTAAGTGTAAGCAGATTGAACCATTTTATCCTCCTTGCCCTGATCATGAGGACGAAAAGAAACTCTGTCAGAAGCCTGAAAATAAGCACAAGAAGAAACATCATTGCAAGAGTGATTCAGATTCTTCAGATTCTTCAGATTCTTCAGATTCTTCAGATTCTTCAGATTCTTCAGATTCAGGTTCTGATTGTGATAAAAAGAATAAGAAAAAGAAACATTGTTGGAAGAAGCCTGAACATAAGCACAAGAAGAAACATCATTGCAAGAGTGATTCAGATTCTTCAGATTCTTCAGATTCAGATTCTTCAGATTCTGATTGTGATAAAAAGAAAAAGAAAAAGAAATGCTGTCATCCTAAAAAGAAATGGTGGCCTGGATACAATGATCCGGCAGTTCCTGCTGATCCGGAGTACGGGGTTCCCGTTCCTGGTGATCCGGCGAACGGCGGTGATACTGTTGTGCGCAACGCACCTCTTATTGCATCAGTGTCTCCACAAGGATCAGCAGCTGGTGTTGCTGGAACAACCTTTATTTTCGGAAAAAACTTTCTAGGAGCTACTTCGGTTCTCTGGGGTGCTGCCGAGTTACTACCTGCTGCACCTGGTGCTGTTGCTGGTGCCGAAAATTTTACGGTCAATTCAGATGATGTCATTATGGTAAATTATCCAGCCACCTTACTTGGAGCTCCTAATCCTGTAGGAGTCCGTGTTATCACTCCTTACGGCGCTAGCAATGCCAGTCGCTTCCTGTATTAGCAGTTATCGGCTGCTAAATAAAACTGCTTGTTTTACATTTGTCCTTATAGTTTAGAGTATTGCTTTTTGCTTTCTTCATCGCGTTTATTTGTAATGCTAAAACCAAAGAGCATTGTCATGGTTCTACAAAAGTTTTAGAAGGCTTGCTAAGCTTTGTTTATATTTGTCTTTTGGCATATGCGCAAATATATTTGTGCGAGGTGGCTCGGGCGTTGGTTAGACAGCTATTCGTTCTTTTTGAAAAGAACATTCATTTGTTGAAGTTCTCGAAAGCTGTATAAAACTAGAAAATATGTAAATAGTTAAAATCCTACAATAATAAGTCGACGTTTAAATATAAGGCAAAAATGCCTTCAAAATTGTTCTTGATTGGTCTAACGGCCGTGCAAATCATATTTAGCAGATGTTTGCTCCATAGAATCCCGCAAATATAAGTGTTATTTTTCTTTTTTCAGATACTGACTAAAACGAAAGTTTTTGAATGGAGATTATTTGTGCGCATACGGATATCCGAAATATTGCTTCTTCCCTGCCAATTCTAACGAATTATCCAGTCGGAATAAAAAAGCTTGTGGCTGAGTCTATTATGTCCTGTCCATCAATAACTTAATCAACTTGAAAAAATCAAAATTTGGTCAAGGATAGACATTAAAATACTGAGTTTTATGAGAGTGACTCAACTTTAATGACACGGTAAGTTAACGTTATTTTTATCTGTGCCGTAGGCACCAGTCAATTGTCAGGGGAAAATGAGCAATCAATATTTGAAGACCTTTAGCTGGTTCAAAGAATATTTCAAAGAATTCACAACAAATTTTTATGATGACGCCTCACTTTTCTAACTTTCATCAGATCAGCAATCTTGTTAGGCGTTGCTTTCCTCGGAAGCTTTGCTATATATCTCTACACCTATTCTATCAAAAATTTTAGTCGTCTTTAGATTTGCTGAAATGATCGTGTCACGGAATGTCATTCGATGCTGTTTGAGGTTCGATCGGATATGTCGAAACCACGACCGATCATTCGATCTGCCAGATTGTCGTCTTCTATCTCGATAACGCTAATTTATGTTTATGTATACTAATTGGATAATAAGCTTTAAACTAACATACATTAAGCCGCTTTAACGAAAATTTAAAATATTATGTTTGTTGAATGGTGACCACGAGTTTTAGTCCTCTGACAAAATCTCGTCTTTGTCCTTCAATTGACTATAATTATACATTCGTATTCTTACTCATCCATTCAGTCAAATTTTAATCTCTGTTTATTAAATATATTCATTTTTATCTACTGTGCGTATTAGAAAGGTCTAATACACTAATCTTCTAGCTCTAATTACTAGCATATTTTGGTTATATTATCATAAATAATTCAGCGCCAATCTAAAATCTAACGTCAGTCGTTGCCTAATCATGCAAACTCATTAACACCATCTTCTAAAAACTGTATTGCTCAGCAGAAACTACAATACAATCCCGAATTTTACTACTATCCTCTTCATCAAAAGATTCTCCATATTTAAGCAGTCGGCTTGTGTTCCTACATCACAAACGTCCGTCAGAATCTGAACCGTCCAAAACAAAATATGGATTCCTATTGTTTGAACTCTCAGCATTATTAAGTCGAGGAATTCGCAGAATTTTGCTTCGCATTGTATCGTTCGCAATATATCATTTCGCATTATTTCGCATTGTATATTTATATTTTTAACCATCAACCAAACAATATTCGCGAAATGGTGATCGGTAGTACTACAGTAGATGTCTTGAGGAGGATCGGCACTGTTTTTCGAGGTCCTACTATCGTTGGCATAGAGCCGGCTTGCGGACCATCCGAGGGATGTACCCAGGTCACGATTTTCGGATTTGACTTCTTCGACGTCAGATGGGTTAGAGTTGGCGAGATTCGTGTTTCGGACTTCTTCGTTGATCCTTGTGGCAGAAAAATTATTATTATCGTTCCGCCACGATTCTGTCAACCGAAGAAAGTCGCGATAACTATCAATGCGTCAGGTCGCATCAATGAAATCAGTGGGTTAGCTTCTTTCACATATGTTGATCTGTGTCCAGTTAGTTCTCTTAAGTGTTTCTGGCAGGAGCCCGAACCTCCTAAGCAGATTGAACCTTATTATCCTCCTGAGCCTACGGAGCCTGAACATTGTAAGGAGCATAAACATCATCATTGCAAGGAGCCTAAACCTAAACCTAAACCTACACCTAAACCTTGTCGGAAGGATGACAAAAAGAAAAAGAAACACTGTTTCGGCTTCAGCTCCAGCTCCAGCTCTAGCTCCAGCTCCAGCTCTGAATCTGAATCTGATTCTGATTCTGAATCTGATTCTGATTGTGATAAAAAGAAACGTTGTCGGAAGGAACCTGAAGAAAAGCGTTGTTGCAAGAACCAAAAGCACAGAAAGAGATGTGCTGGCGTTGATAATGAGTCATGTGACCGGATACTCGAAGATGCTCCTCGGCTTACAAGGCTTAATATTACTACAGTAACTCAACCCCAGGCTCAGAACGGCTTCCTCTTAATTTTATATGGATGTAACCTTTGTGGAGTTGTTGCAGTAACCCTGTGCCCCACCACACCCAACATAAATGATGTTTGTGCTATTTGGCTTTTTCGTCCCAATACCAATGAATTAAATAGTGTAATAATAAGTGCAACAAATGATGCTGTGGTCATCGCAGTTCTTCCCGGCCGGCTCATTCCTGAAATATCTTATTCCGTAACAGCTATTTTTAAGGGTGGCCTAACAAGCAATAGTCTATCGTTTGTAAATTAATGTCACTGCTTGTTGTACGTTTGTCTTTATAGTTTAGAGTATTGATTTTTGCTTGCTAAGACCAAGAGCATTAATATGTCATGATCCTGCAAAAGTTTTAGAAGGCTTGCTAAGCTTTGTTTATATTTGTTTTCGGCATATGCGCAAATCTATTTGTGCGAGGTGGCTCAGGCGTTGGTTAGACAGCTATTCGTTCTTTTTGAAAAGAACATTCATTTGTTGTTGTTCTGGAAAGCTGTATAAAACTAGAAAATATGTAAATAATTAAGATCCCACAATGATAAGTCGACGTTTATAAGGTATTTGCCTTTAAGATTGTTGTTGAGTTGTCTGATGATCGTCAGAATCATATCAGTCAAATGCGCACCATAAAACCCCACAAATATTAGCGCATGCGGATATCTGAAATATTTTTTTACCTCTTCACCTCCAAGTTGTGCCTTTCGGGCTCGATCATTTTTATTGGCAACTGGAAAAACTTGTGTTAGATCGAGCTCTGTGCTCGTCTTGCTTCTTCCCTACCAATTCTAACGAATTATCCAGTCGGGATAAGAAAGCTTGTGGCTGAGCCTATTATGTCCTGTCCATCAATAGCTTAATATTAACTTGAAAAAATCAAAATTTGGTCAAGGATGGAGATATTAAAATACTGAGTTTTATGAGTGACAACTTTAATTACACGGTAACGTTATTTTTATCTGTACCGTAGGCACCAGCCAATCGTCAGGGGAAAATGAGCAATCAATATTTTTGCCCTTTCTTGGCGGGTCCAAAAAACATCTAATTTTACTCTCATCAGATCGACAATCTTTGTTTGGTTTTTTGTAGAAGGCGTTGCTTTCCTCGGAGGCTTTGCTAGCTGCTATTTTAGATCTACACCAATTCTATCAAAAATCTTAATTTAAGCAAATTGTCTATGAAATTGCAGAAATATGGTGTCATGCAATGTCATTCGATGCTGTTTGAGGTTCGATCGACGAGTGTCGAAACCACGATCGATCATTCGATCTGACAGGTTGTTGTCTTCTCTCTTGATAACACTAATTATGATTATGTATACTAATCGGATAATCATCCAGCTTAAACTTTAACCTAACACATTAAGCCGCTTTAACGAAAATTTTACGATGCGCGTTGACTGGTGACTACGAATTTTAGTTCCCAGACAATCTCGTCATAGTCACTTTTTTTAATCAACTACAATTAATTATTCGAATTCTTACTCATCGATTTCAGTCAAATTTTAATCGTTTTTTATTAACATCGTATATCCATTTCCATATATTGTGTATTAGAAAGGTCAAACTAATACAAGTTATATTGGATCTTAGCTCCAATTACTTTTTTGATTATATTATCATAACTAATCCTAAGCCAATCTAAGACTATGCAATTTGGTGTGAACAGCGGAAGTTTGATGGTCCTAGAAACTTTGTTACCGGCATCGTTCTTGCCAAATGTTATGGAAACATGCTCTCAATTCAGAAGTTTGATATCTTCTATTTTTTCACTCAATTGCGAAATCTTCCATTGCTCAGTTCTTTCATTTGTTTAACTTAATCGAGTAAGCTCGCAGAAGCTTGGCTTAGAAGACGTTAGCATCCGGTCTCTTGATAAGTACAGACTGAAAACTTCAGATTTGCTTCTGTAACGCTTTACCAGCACGTTGCATTACGGTTTGAGTTCTCATTTTCAAGGGATATGGAAACTAACGTAGTGTAATTGTCTGTTTGTCCGTTGTGCTATAACATTTTCTTACTCATCTAAGAGAAATGTGCGATGTACAGATATCAATCACTTAGTTCATTTAAGGTTCAATCGCACACTGCCAAAATGTAAAGTGTGCTTTAGAAATTTCTACGTTGCGCTACAGTATGGTAGGTTAACCTAGCACACCTCAACAGTTGTCCACTCGTGAACACAGCCGAAGCCTTGATATCAGATCGAACCAGTAGACGAAAAAGTACATAGACTCACGTTTGAGGAGCTAGCAAGATAAGCAATTGCGTATTCTGTCGCTTTACTGCGTTTTCTCTGGTTTCGGCCTTGCCCGGATACGTACCAATGCCAATCAAGCCTAGCATCGTTAGCTCGTAAGTTTTGGTATTCTTACTTGCGTCTATGGTAGTTTCCATTCATTCTCTGCTTAGGCAGAAGCATGACAGCCGCTTTCTGTCAGCATGCCTTTACAAGTGGAGAAATTCCAGAGTCCATATCTCATATGCAATTGCGCATATTTTCACTGAAAATCCATTACCAACAAGCTTGAAATTGCTATTTACATTTCTTATGCAGCTTCGGCATTGTTGGTTGACCATTTGTACGATCCGGCGAACTACAGTACTCATAGCAAAAAGAATTGCGACTATCGGCATGATAACAAACAATGAAAGCCACCAAATTACAACAGGAGACTAGGGTGATAGAATGTTTCCACTACAATCCGACCAGTTCTTGGCTTTCGCTAACTTCGGTAAAGTTTCAATGACATCTTGTTCATGGTACTTTCAATGTTGCTTAAAATAGGGCGTGTAGGATCTGGGCCATGCTAGTTTTAACACTATAGCGATAGCCTTTCCCTTTACAGAAGAAGCTACACAGCCCGAAGTGGGCTATAGCCTTACGATGCATAGAGATACGCAAGATTCTCAGAGATCCTCGAACAGCTGCTGCATTAACCTCAGACAAATCTCGGAGTCCTGCGAGCTCCGCCTTTTTTTTTTTTACACATATTTTGATTCAAATTAATTTCCAGCGTCTGACTGGCTGGCCGGGCCCAACGCTAAAATCGAAGCTACCTTAGTCTCTCTAAGTCGATCGTGCAAAATTTGAATATTATCAACCGTTCTCCCTTTCAAAATGCCCCACAAAAGTGACATTGTTTCTAGTGCTGACAAGAAGTTCTACGAAGTTTTTAAATAAAATAGAACTCTTTTTCATCTAACAAATAATTTTAAACCGTTCCCCCATTCGTTTAGGATACTTGCTGGGTCTACAATGATCACATGGCAGCTTGACAGCCGCTAGCCTTGACAGCCGCTAGCCTTGACAGCCGCTAGTCTTGACAGCTCCAGCCAATCCACTAAAGATATCACCTGGCCGATCTCTGGGTCGCGATTTCCGAATTTCCATGAAAACAAGCGAATACGAAGTAGCGCCCTGGCGTTTCTTGTCAGCCCAAGTCGCTCTACTTTGTAGGTTCCGCTGAAGAATGCAATTTTGTCTGACTCTGATATAATGTCTCACTAAATTGGAGAGACACGTAAGGCCTGTTAAGGCTAGATATCATGCAATACAAAAACAGTTCATGATGATATTTAGATACTTTATCAAAAGAGCCTAAAGAGCCGTGAGAGGAAGAGTGTCGAAAGAGAAGTGTCAGCCTGCTGATATTGTCCGTTGAAATCTTTTAAGACATGTCCGGAAACAGCAACTCCTTCATATTGTGCGGATCAAATTCCGATTTACCTGCTCAGGCACGCCCACTGAAAATGAAGGATGTGACCTTGGGTGAGTAATCTACTGCTAAATAGTGCCATGGGCCATAACCGCATTCATCTTGAGAAAGTGAAGCGAGCCACAAAAGACTCGACTCTACGGTAAAGAACATCATTTCTGAATGCTCCCGAAGTTATATGCACTTGCTACTTCTATTTGGCCAGTTGATCAACCAAAATTGCTAGTCTCTACTCGTTAGTTGGTAGTTCACTTGTGAGCTAGCCGAGGCCAGCTCTTTCTCTTGTTCGGCCGGACTGCCTTCCGTATCTCGCCTTCTTCAAGAATTGACCGAGATGGCCCATGCGCTTTTAGCGGAAGTAATGTGTGGGAATCAAGTCCCAATTCCGTTTATCTGAGCCTATCCTGCTTCCCGAATTGCCGACCCTTCTTAGCTGCGATGTTCTGCAAAAGAGTTATGACAAGTTGGAAAGCACTCAAAAGCTTCTGGCCTTTCAGCAGTTCCCTTGCCAAGTTTCGGCCAATCCGATTTGTCCGTGTCTTCTGTGAATGGAAGATGAGTGGGTTCACATCACAACTCACAGCTGGTTCACACGAGCACAAAGCATCGGAACTCGGCACTTGTGCTCTTTTGTTCAGCTTAACAGAAACTAGTCGAATCCTCATTATTTAGCAGGTACTGTACTTCGTCGCCTGCAGGTGTCTTGAAGCAATACCGCAGTTACCCTAGCAAGTGTCTGGAAGTCCAGCTAGTGGTAATGAGCGGCTGCTGAGCCAGCTCCGCTTCACCCTGGAGGCTGAAAGGGCGTGGGCGCTTGCCAGCTTATCCTTGCTAATGGTAGCTATAGCGCTTGTACTTTGGCCGATCTTTTGCTTGCCTAATGCAATAGAATGCGCTGATACACGCGTGCTTTGATGCGATTAAACTCCTCGCGTAATTTTCGACAATTTCCCTGAAATTTCTTCAGAACTTTCGAGAAACGCGTGGCCGGGCTGCATAGCATTGAGAAGCAAATCACTGTAGCGACATCAGAAACGTTTATTGATGCACGTAAACGAGTCTCAGGCCCTCAAAAATGGCATTCGAGGTCTGGCGCTGGGTCACTATTTGGTCAAATTCTGGCTCATTTTCTCACTTTGCTATTTCGGGATTACTTCTCCTGCTTCTAAATGTCCAGCGACCTGTAGGTTCTTTGTGATCCCTTGCTGACCTCTGCTTCATTCGCAAGTGGGACTCATTTTACCATGCTATAGCAAATTGCACCATTTAACCGCCTCAGTGGCATACCACGCCGCTGCGCTGCATCTGGCACGTGAACAGATAAGTTGATCATCTCTCATGCGCTTTTAGAAGCGGGCTGAGAAAGCTCGCTCACATTAGGCTGAGAACAGGCTTAGAGCAATCCTTTGTTGGGCTTGAGTGCAGATGTCTTGCTTTGGTATCACCAAATAACGCAACAAATGGCCCGCTAGTGTGCGAGTTCGAGTACTTTGCCAGCATGGCCAACGCGAAGTAGTAAGCTATCCTACTTTTTTGACGCTGGCCGGTTTTAGCCTGGCGCAATATTGCCGTTGTATTAGCTTTATTAGAGTTTTCCGTTTAGAGTTGAACAAGCGAGTACCGTACCGGTTTGAGACTGGCACGGCACCAACATTGGTACCAATCGCCATCCATCTCCGGAATGTACTTCAATGTACCTGCTATTATACGTAAAAATCTTACGTACCCCTGGATATATTTCTCGCTGAGAGTACATGCTCGTCCATAGAGAACTAATTTTAAGAACAACACAGTAGCTAATTTGCGCCATAATCTGCACAACGAGGCCTAAATTAGAGCCACTGCAAGCTAGCAGAGCCCGGGCTTTACCATAACCTGCCTAGACTGGTCTTTGCCAAGCCAGAGTAGATACGTTTAAAGGGAAATCGGCGGTATCTTTGATCAACGATGCCCAAAAACAGGTGTGGAAATGTTACGCCCAGCAAAAAGATACGTTGCGGAATCTTGGAAGACCGTAGCTACGCTGTATATGCTTTTGCTACATTTTTTAATTTAACTATATTGTTAAATCTCCTTGTATTTAGGATATCCACGATTGTGGGCTCTGCGCTCTGCGCTCTTCTACGTGAGATATATATTATTCAAGAACGAGGATATATATATGTCCAGCTTTTTCTTTTCTGTTCTATCATTGTTGTAGATTTTTTCCTTTGTTTTAAACTTATTTATCGTTTTCAATTTCCAAACTATTTGCGTTTGTCAGTTTCTTAAAATTACTCTCTGCAGTTTGATTTTTCTTGGTAATCACAGCTCGACCATAGGCGATTGGGCCGATACACATTTTCACTGTTCAGTCTGTATATATCTGCAGTCTAGAAAAATTTGGACCTCTCTTCGTCCTTAACCGTTACACATGGATTTTCTCAGTCGATATCCTCTCAGTACGTCTCTTTCGGTTCCGTCGCCGGATTCATCACAGTCACCGGCCTCGTTTAATCTCTCTGACGATATCTCATCTTATCTTTATCGGGATGAATACAATAAGCCTCTGAGCCAAGTCGCAGATTGTGATATGCTGTCAGTTGATGAAAGTACGTCGTTCTTCTCTGCGGAATCTGATCTGGCCAGTTTAAGTTTCGACTGGCCTTCAAAATTAGACTTGTCGATGGAACATGGTGGATCGAAATGGCCATACGATCTAGGGCTCAACAATCTGAATGGTTTGAACAGCATGAATTCGCCTCTTCTCGCAGGGTATGGCATCGCAATTTTCTATTTGCTTCTAATATGCCGTATAATTAATATTTTAGATCGTTTGGGTTTGGCTCTGCCCATCCCACTCAGCAGCACATGGATATGTCAATGCTGTTTGATGCTCCATCGTATTACGTTCAAGCACTTTCTTCCATGAATACAATTGACGGCGTTTACGATCGTCAGGCCAAACGTCCACGATTGTCCGCCGAATTTTCCTCCGATTCTTCTCCGGTCTCCTCTGACCAGTCTTTGGGGCTTTCTACTCCTCTGTCGTCCCTTTACTTAGAATGTCATCCTTCGGCTAATATCTTCCCTCTCTCAGCGTCATCTCCGCCAATGTTGATGCGATATGATGGCGCGTCCTCTTCTTCTTCCTCTGCTTCTTCTCCTTCTTCAATTAGCTCGGCCAACGGAATCGTCGCAACGCGTTCGTCGTTTATGCTTGGTCCAGCTCTCTCAAGCTCTATGAACTCTCTGAATCGGCCTCGCACAGTCAGAAAGCAGAGCGAGAGCCGGATACCGTTGCCTGATCTACATGTTCGCATGGGGCTTGCTCATGACCCAGAAGAGGCTCGTTCAAGAGAGCAGCACATACTCGGAATCCTACAAGACCAGGGCTTCCCACTCGGAGAGCGGACCTGGATCAGAGATACCGACGAGAAAGATCGTCGGAGAATCATTGAGGAGATTTACACACAAACTTTTGAGATGTACCGCTACGATCGAAATCTTCTAGAAGTCATTGTCCGAAGAGGCGCTTACTACCTGATGCAAGGTAGATTACGTCGTCTTCGTCGTTCGAAAAAGCATGTCAAGAATGGCGGCGCATCTGGAGTCAATATGACGCCTATGCCGTCTGGCGAGCCGACACCAAGCGAGGACCTCAATGATGACCAATCCGAGGACACAGAAATTCAGGAGGACGCAGAAATTCAGGAGACCACATGAGTACTTTCCAGAAGCGTGGGTAGCGTTCAATTAATAGTAATGTTAGAATGTGAAAGAACCGGTGTTTCGTGATTTCACGTGTTTGATTTCTATATACTTTATAATTTAATTGCCTTTATTATCTGCTAATGGCAGTTATATTATGCATTGGGAGAATGTCTATAATTAATATTCATTCATTATATGACCGCCACCACCGCCTTACATATGTATACATACATGAGGATTATGCATATATTTTTAGAGTCTGTTTCATTTTTGTAACCTGCTTCCTTTCATGTATATTTGGCGTTTTTAAATTGCTGCATCAATTATGTTTTGATAATATATTGTGTATACTTGGTGTATATGCTTTTTTCTATTATCCCTTCAATCTCTACATCTCTTTCATAATCTCCTCCAATTAGCAAAATAGCGAACAGTGATTCCAAAATGGTAATTTTTAAGTTAAAATTATTTCTATCGCATGAATCTCTAAACTCAATGCTCAGGTGAAGGAATTTGGAAGTTCTAAGATAACGTTCAATCAGACTTCTTTCCGGGCTAGGTTGTTACCCTGACTAATAAAAATGTAAGCTAGAACTGGAAGATTACGGGTTACTTTTGCTCGTCTCCGGTTTTCCTTGAATAACCGACTCGCCAAAAATAGCGGAAATGTTGCAATGCAATTAATTCGTTTGCCGCTCCTTCCCGAGGATCGTGTTGCACTTTACGAGAACTAACAACTAATTTATTAGAAGAATTGAAAAATTTCTAGAAAACGACAGACGTTCGGAGACTTAGTCCTATATTTTCGGTTAGGATTCCGTCAATATATGGACTCGCAGCACGTTTCCAACAAGCGGCCATCTGATGCTAGCTCTTCACCCTCAAACTCGGCGAGTCCGAATACAACCCCTCCGCCTTTGTCGACTACGTCCAATGGCTCGAACTTAAGGCTTTACTTCCCTTTCAGAAGATCGTATAAGGCATGTCTGCACTGTCGTGAGAGGAAAGTGAAGTGTGATCTTGGAAGTTTAGATAGTCCATCAGATCCTCCATGTGCCAGATGCAAACGCGAAGGTCGCAAGTGCGAATTCATGCCTAGCAGACGAGGCGGTGCGAAGAACGTTCGGGCCGGCCAAGATAAGAGTGTCGGCCCTGCAGCTGAAGAAAGTTACAGTCGTAGAAGTATAGCCAGCGATAGTTTCAATGGCCCTCTGATCACTGACCGGGATGTTCTTACAACAGCGGACGCACTGAACATTCTGGCTTATGCGGCAGACACAGCAGAGAGCAAGGATCGAGAGGCTAGTGGGAACAGGGATATGCCTGCAGTGAAAAAACTAAAATCAGGAGATACTCTTAACAGGTGGACCTTCAGGTCTACAAAGTTGAGCATATTTGAGCCAATAAGACAAAAATTTGTGACCGAAGTAGAAACAAATTTGCTGCTAAACTTGTATGTCCTATTGATTCTATTGATCCAGCCTCTTGATAAAAGGATTGAGTTTGCAATGTGTACTGACGTTTTCTATAGCTTTTTCGACATATTGCATCCATTCTACCCCTATATTCCTCCAGGATTGCATTCCCCGAATAATCTGGCTACGCATCCTATCTTGCTAGCCACCATTCTTTGCCTTGCATCTAGATATTACAATTTACCTGACAGCGTCACGGCATCAGTGGAACAACAGCAAAAGATAAGCTTTAGTTCGGGATCGCTTTCTCCGAGATCGAAACAGGTCCATACATCTTTGTGGACATATACTGAAAAATTGATCTCTAGAACAGTGTGGGCTGAAGCAAGCAATATGAGTCTAGCCACTGTTCTTGCTTTCATGCTCCTCTCAGAATGGAATCCACGAGCGATTAATTTTCGAAACGATGACTACGTCAATCCGACGGAACTTCATTCTACTGCGAATGACGAAGATGATAAAGGTAGAGAAGGTGCCCCAGGTGGGGGCTATAAAGGATTTGCGGCTGCCAGAAGAAGTGACCGGATGGCTTGGGTCATGATCGGTACAGCGATTCGTCTTTCGCAGGATTTGAATTTGTTTTCGAAGTGGAGAGAGATTTGCATTGCGTGTTTCTATTCTGACATAACCCTCGCTTTGCGACTTGGACGCCCTTCGATGCTGTCTTTCTCGTTCCAAGAGACACCGGCCGTGGTTTTTTCAACTTTAGACAACGCCAAATTGGATATTCTCCGAATTTTATCGTTCGCTCATCAGAGTCTCTACTCCTCTCACGGATCGATGTATAAGACTTTGGACAGCGAAAGCTATCTTCCGCTACTGAAATATTTCCGTAGCAAATTGAATTCATGGAATATGAAATATCGCAGTCTGTTCAAAGAAGGAGAGCTAGAGACTCAGAGTTTGCTGCTCGAATTCTACCACGCAGAACTTTACATATACTCTCTTGCCCTTTCGCCGCCAGGACACAGGCAAGCAGACGAGTCATTTGCTGAGCTTTACATCATGTATGCATACCAGGCTGCTGTTCAATGTGTTAGCGTGATCAAGAAAGTGCACACTCTGGGCCTTTTGAAATGGGCACCAGTCCGATGGTTCGTTCGAGCAGTCCATGTAGCCGTATTTCTTGCCAAAATGTTTGCTTTAGGCAGAAATACCGACCCTGAGAGCCAAGAGGATATAATCCGAATGATTCGTGAGACGGCCCTGATTCTCCATGAAGCGTCGCCGGACGAGCTTCACTCAGCGAACAAACTTTCGGCTGCGCTATATCACCTGGCAAATCAGCTGGAGTCCAGACTTCAACAAGCTGTTTCAAGCGAAAATCGATCTCAACGACCAAATCCTGACATTGGAATTATGTCGTCGATACCGTCTGTGGATCTTGTTTCAGAGATGATGAGTAACGCAACTACGGCCCATTCTAATAATCTAAAGCAAACACAGCAGCTACAACAACAGCAGCTTTTTGGACATGGTTCAGGCTTCGGAGCGCCTATGGACGCTGCTAGGAATAGACTGGATGACTTAGCTTTCGGACCTGTTGACAATGATGCTAGATTATATACTACTAATTTTGATGGGGAATCAACTGGAACGTTTCCTTCTCAGTACATGGACATAACTGATGCGAAGTGGTTTATTGATTCTTTTGGTATGGCATTCAATGGAAACTACGGTCCTGACGATAGAGAGACTTGGACGGCCGTTGATGAAGCTGCCACGCACGCTTCTGATGGGCAGGAAGTGCCTCAGCAGCCTAATGACGACCTTACGCCTCCGCCAATACCTACTATCCATAGTACCTCTAGTTTGAAATCCCATAGAGCTCCCTCTCCTGCTACCTCAGTTGCCATGCAGAGCAATTCTCCATTTCCCGTTGAAACTATGAGCATGTCCGCTACCGGCCATCCTCAGGGCAATCAAGGTTGGAAGTCAGCATCACCAGCGTCATGAGCGCAGGGTATAGTACCAGCTGCACCAGAGCCAAACGATAGACACGGCAACTATTCTGAGCATATTGGCAATCACCAGATTTAACTTCTCAGAAATGTCGCGAACCTTCCAACGACAGTGCGGTAAATGCATCCACGATAAACCTGCAAATGTATCATGTATATATCTCCTTTTTCTATTTCTGGACTGTTTCTGCCTTAGATTTTAATTTTGACTTTGTAATTATAGTTCTGATGATTTACCTTGCATGTTTGTGCAGATGATGATTAGTTTACGCGTTAAGAGATATTATTATTTTGTATATTTCCTTCTAGTTTGAAAAAGGTTGCGTGAGTTTACTTTAAATAGCCTGGAATTCTCTTGATAATCAATTTAAAATTATATTATTATTAGATATTCGACCGACTGAAAGAGAGCTGAGACTGTAACCAAGTCCACGTTAATTAAGATTAAATGGACCACACAGCGATCAAACATATTATAATTACAAATTTACTGAACTCAATAGCAAGTAGAAATATGTATAATGATAAAGCACAAGCGCCGAATATCCAAATTTGCCGCCACGCCGGGATGCTTAAAAGAATGCCAATGAAAACAGGAGAAAAACCCAAAATAAGATGGCTAGAAATAGAGAATGGTCTGTCGGGCTTCTCATAACCAACGGAGAAGATAGATAAATTTGTTGTATATCCAAAGCAGTTAGTGTTGTAGACCAGTGACTAACTATGAAATACTCCGCTCCACGCGTGAACGAGGACAACATTGACATCATTTTCAATAAGAGATATTGCTGTACTTGAAGAATCCATCATCTGAACAATGTTTTCACTGCTGCTGCTGGCGCTGCTGATACTACCGCCGCTGCCGGGGTTACCATCGAAATATATACGAGGTCTGGCACTACCAAATAGTGTGGTGCCAGTTGTGTAATTTGCATTCGCTAGAGATATGCAATCACTTGCAGCGGCTGCAGCGGCAGAGCTTGGAGTATAACTGCTATATATGTGATCATCTGCGACGTGTAACTCGACAACGTTGACGGACGGGGGTACGTGAGCAAAAAATTCTATTCCAGGATATCTGAACCCCTTAAGTGAAACATACTCCAGGTCTCTACAAAACTGCAGGTCTGGAAACCATGACTTCTGTCGAATAGGACTGACTAGATTGAGATGCAAAACGAAACTTCGCAATGTCGTAGGAGGCGAGGAAGCGAGATTACGTAGACGCTCGGAGACTAAAACATTAGAATGACACAAGAAGGAGTAAACAAAGCGTAGTTCTTACAGGTAAATGCCTCGCATTTGATGCTGTAGAGTACATCGAGTCTTCGCAAATTGTAGAACACAGATATATCAAATGGATATTCCCACTCACAGTTAACCAACCGAAGCTCACCGATAGTAGCTAGTATACTTTCCCCAGACTTCGACTGTACGTTTTGTTTTCCGTAAAACGCCCTCTCACTTGAACATATTGGCATGATCAAGTTAGGACCATTATTTCCCTTGGACTCGTACTGGATCTTGAAAAACTCTAGTCTCAACACTTGCAAGTTTTGAAATCCCTCAAGGTCACTGAGATCGAGCAAGCCCTGTCTATCGTTGTTTTGCTTCGAGATAAGCATCAGTTCTCTCGGCCTTGCGACTGTGGATGTTGGATCTGATCCTAAGTCCAAGTACTTTAGCCACTTGGAAGATCCAGATAAGCTTAATTCCAGAGTATCCAGATTCGGACAGAGAGTAAGAATCTGCTGCAGGACAGACGAACGATGCCATTCTCCCCACGATGACGGTATGACAATGTGAAGTTGACGAATATATCCATGTAAGTGTGAGAGAGAGGTGGTCAGAGCAATGTAAAATGTATCAAGGTGATGCCAGTTGAGAGTCAGGTCCGAGATTAGAAATTGTTGCGCCTTTAACAAACCAGTAGTCAATAACCGATATAGGACGAGATAAAATATTTGAAACAGAAAACTTACCAACTCATGGAATAGACGAGATGTATACGAGAGCGCTCTGAGGTCGGCAGAATTGGAGGAAGACATAGGTGAAGAAAGAATGCCGAAGATTGTCAACAGCGTTTCCTCTGGAAGCGAAGTAAGAGACTTTCGAGACATACTTAGGTCTTTAGCCAAAAGCTGCTGACTTCATAAAATCTTTATATGTTGAGACTTCGTTTAATCAATTTCAGTATGCTGCCTAGTGAAGTTTGTGGCAGCCCGAGAGAAGAAAGACGGGGAGGGTTCTGCTCATGCGCGGGACGTCGTTGTCCTGGATAAATAGGTAGATACTCTCTCACTTAAATGACCACTCTGATCAGCTCTATTGCATTGGAAGACAGACTCTTTATCCCTATACTGTGATGACATCAATCATATGGCCTCTAAATTGAAAATGCGAATGTGTTAGCAAATGATAAACGTGTGAGTATTACTTCCCCAGGTGGAGATTACAGTGAATGACGGAATTGGGACATCCATCTTGTCTCTCCGTAAATAGCATAAGCAACATTTCACTTATCGGAAACTACTGCATAGCCATAATCTACATGATGAAATCTCCACAAAAAAAAAGCTGTATCTTTTACCAAACTCACGAAACGGAAAGTCCAAAGGGATAAATTTTGATTAGTCAGATAGAGTAAATGTCTGTGGACAGTGTAGACGATTTAAATGCTCTTCAGGATGTAAGCGGAAGCTGGACTACAATTGCGGGCTGAGAGTATAGTTCTACAATATTCATGAAGTTTATCCCCATATCCTCACGAGGTTCTGAGGACACAAGAATGCAGTAATCAGCTGATGTATCTCGATTTCACGAAGATGGCAGTTAGCGTAGCTTGCTACTTTGGAGGAGTATAGTGGATCCGCTTGATCGGCTACTAAATATCTATCTTCAAATTGAAATCGATAACGCCAGCAGACTGATGGATGCTGCTGGTGCTGTAAATATCGATCTCATTGGTCAAATATGACTTAATATTGCTCTCCTTCAGTCCGCCGCTGCATTCTAAGAGGAATGATTTCTGGCCTGCCCATCGGGTCTTAATGCTGGTAGCAGCCAGCTGCAGGCCGTCGCCTGAGAAGTTGTCGAGCATGATAACATCCGCTCCAGAAGCAATGGCCTCGTCGGCCTCCGACTCAGACTGACATTCGACCTCGATCTTCATAGCAAACCCGCAAGCCGACCTTGCCGCACCAACCGCCTTAGTGATGGATCCCGTAGACCAGACGTGATTGTCCTTCAACATGACCATTGATGACAAATCGTATCGATGCGTGTCGGCACCACCAACAAGCATGGCGTATTTCTCTACCCTTCGAAAACCAGGCGTCGTCTTGCGGGTTCCTGCAATGATACCTGTGTAACCGGATTCGCGAGCAAGTGTGACTAATCGGCGTGATCTATCAAAATAAGTCAGAACTCCAATTTAAAACAATCTGAGCGAACGAAACGAATTTACAACGTAGTCTACTCACCTCGAAGCTATACCCGACGCACGAGCAAGAATATTAAGAGCTGTCCGTTCGGCAAGCAATATATCTCTGGCGGGACCCGAGACCTTTGCGACCGGTACCTTTCCACCTTTGGGGACTTCAACGTACGATCCCTCCTCGACCAGCCACTCGACAATGACAGAACATTGTCTGAAGATTTCGTCAGCGAAAGGTACGCCTGCCAACACTCCCGACTGCTTGCAGTTCAGCGTCGCGGTCTTGGGATCCCGCCCAACGACAAATCCACCGACGTCAAACGCAGGAACATCCTCAGAAAGGTAACGAGTGATGTCGTTTTTCCATTCACCATTTTGCGGTAAAAGATCACGGAATGGCATTTGTGCTATAGTTTTATCAATCCTGCAGCGTAATTATCAATTTATGTCAAAATTAGTCTAAGTAGTAGTTTTCGTGGAATTCCTGCGGCCACTTGCTAGATACGGCTACTCTTTTTCGTCCACGGCTTAGCGGTTTCTCTTTGTATTTTTCAATTGATTAGCAAGCTTTGAACAGAGTAAGAGCGGCAAAATCGCAGTTATATGCTAGCAATACGTAGTGTCGAAATGGGCTCGGTCACAGGATAATGTAATTATGGGCTCGATTCCGAAAGCCACAAGGAGAGTAGAAAAAGCTGGTTTGTCTATGGTTTCTCGGCATATTTGCTAGATTTACGTTTATCGGAATAATGTCCTTTTCCACAACCACTCCGACCATTTTATTGGACTCTTATCTCGCCAGGTTATTGTCCTTTCGTCTACCCACTCCAGCACTTTTTGGATATCTGATTGACTTGTGGGTTTTATTTTGCGTCTATATAGAATGGCACCACGGGTTTTCATCGCGCGCCATGGCGAGACCGAATGGTCGCTTTCGGGACAACATACTTCGTTCACTGACCTTCCACTGACAGCGCGGGGTGAGCGACGAGTGGTCGCAACTGGTCTGGCTATGGTCGGCCATGATCGACTAATCCAGCCAGCCCGACTGGCGCACGTTTACGTCTCCCCGAGGTCGCGGGCACAAAGAACTCTGAGCTTACTGATGAATGATCACATGTCAGAGATTGAATCAGTGCTGGAGACGGATTCGCGAGTGCGCGAGTGGGACTATGGCGATTACGAAGGTATGCTTACTAAGGACATTCGTAAGTTGCGGCGCGAGCGCGGTCTAGTTGACACTTCGGATGGTGAGATTGGCCGGACTTGGGAGATCTGGAAGGACGGCTGCGAGGGAGGCGAGTCGCACGACGATATTGTGAATAGACTGGACGAGATAATCACGGAGATAAAAGAGCGACAGCGCAAATGCCAGGACAACGACGGGGAAAAAGAGGACGTGTTGGTGGTTGCTCACGGACATATTTTGCGGGCGTTTGCTATGCGATGGGTCAATCGATCGATCCAGGAGAACCCTGCGCTGTTATTAGAGGCGGGCGGCATCGGTGTACTGAGCTATGAACATAATAACATCGATGAACCTGCAATTGTTTTGGGTGGAGCGTTCATTGTGCCAGAGTAGCGACTGTGCGCTCAATGGATTGAACACGCTATTTTCTGTCTCGTCAGTTTTGGAGTTGTCTACACAGACCGGTTGAAGAGGTAGTATACTGCGAACGAAGCAAAGACAAAACAAAAAGTTTGGAAGACTATCTTCTGTAATATTAGGCAAATCAAACTGTTTAAATTCAACTCCATAGCATTCCCAATCCTAAAATACATAAAACGCAACCAAATCCGAAAAACTTGAACATTCTGCGTGTTTATCAGTCTGGGTCTGGAAAAGCATATTCTACAGGAGGAGCAGATGGCTGATAATCTTCTAGGGACTGATATGCAGGAGCAGCATCTGTTTCTTGCGAGGGATGTTGAACTTGATGCTGATAATCATCTATATTCGGAACGCTTTCTAATTCGCGTAGACGGGCTTGCTCTCGTTCTAACTTATCACCATTACCAGGGACACCATTTAGGACGTCCTGTTGGTGTTGTCGCTGCTCAAGATTTTCGGAATTTCCAGCATATATGGTCATTTCATCAAACGTGCCCTCGATCTCCTCCAGTGTCGGAGCTTGGGGGTTAATAGATGACGATGCTGTTGAAGCGACTGGTGAAATGACCGAAGCGATTGAGGATGACGACGGCGACAATTGTCGAGACTGAACAGAAACTTGGATTGTATTATTCAGCAGCGGTGGTTCCGACGGAAACAATGCCGTCTCCAATTCCAACAATCTCTGCTTCTCAGAGACATTTGTATCTATTTGCAAGGAAGGTGGCACTGGCAGGACAGGGTATGAAGTAGAAGGCTGAGCCACGTGGTCAGAATGAGGTGGTGGAGGGAACGGCAAGATACTGTCAATCGTTGTTATGCAGTCATGAAACTGCGCCGGACGAGTTGAAGAGATTTGAAGCGACGAATCTTCAATGTTATTACTATTTGTCGTGCTCTGCGAACGCCCAGCGGGGCAAAAATTATTGTCCAGAGATAATCGCTCTGCACTGGTAGGAGAAGGGGTAGTAGAAGATACAGTGCCACGCGATTGCAACGGTACAGCAAGAACAGAGGCAGACAGCTTTGGGTGGCTGTTGAGGGATACTGGACGTTTCAGCTTGTAATTCTCTGTACGTTCAGTACCGATGACAACTTCAGTCCAGAGACTGACCACGCCCTTCATACGCTTGAGCTGCTCGGTATCGACAAATTGTTTGTGCGGTGGCGGGCTGTTTGCGTCAGCGAGAGGAACGAATACTTTTCCCGATAGATCTAAAACCACCTCAAGACAGTACTTAAAGGCGACTAAAGGATATTCGTCGATGGTTGGGAAGATGTCTGGCGGTATTCGGATGTTGGAGGTGACGGTCGTTGTAAGTGTCTGAGAATCGATGTAGAGCGGTGAGACATGCTGAACCAGGTCTTTCCGATACGATAGCGGCTCGGAATCCGCGAGAACGCGAGAGATGCGGAGGAATGTCACAATCACACCGGAGACATTCTGCAGCTCACGAACATGTCGAACTGTGATCTTGACGGGCATAAGCTCGCCTCGCAAGCAACCCATTATAGGAGTCTGGACGACAACCGTTGCGATACCACGTTCGCGCTTCCGTTTCTTAATCTCTACTGAGACCATGGATGGTTTTGGCGGTGGTAGGTCGGAGACGTTAAGGGGGCACTGTAGGGAAAGAGTCTTTTTGCAAGTTGTTGGGGGAAAAGGGCCAGGGCGGCGGTGGACAGCAGTGAGCATGTAGACTATCGAGCCCTTTTCAAATTCTAGACTAGAGACAAGGCCCTTCTTCGGAAACTCAAACATGAATGCAAATGTGTGTTCGCCCTTTGGCATCTTGGGATCCAAAAAAGACCCTGAGGGGGGGTCATCGAGCTGACTAGCACTGACCGCAGAGGTTGACGAATTACGAGAATTAATAGTAACAACATCGCTAGAAACATCAGAACTAGAAAGGGAGACGGGATCAGAAGACGGTAGCTGGTCTTCGGAGCTGTTATCTTGGCCAGGGTCCTGTCCCCAGAGGACGACCTCATCCTTGCAGAGTATTCTGCGAACCGAAGCACCCCGAGCAAGAGGGCTTTTAATCGTCAGCTCGCCCACGAAACGCAACTTCAACACTGCGGTCTTAATTGGCTTGGGAATATCTAGGATGACATTGCCTGCTAAGAGTTAGCAACAAGACCAGAAAAGCTCCAACGGCTTGTCAGAAAAAAAAGAGACCTTTGATTAAATCGCCAGGAGCCCAGATCTTGTGAGGCTCTTCAAGTTCGATAAAGAACTCATCGAATCCCGACAAAGGATTCGAGATCAAAGAAAACGGTGGTTTTAAAATCGAGAGAGCTTTTTTCATATTCATCAAAAGCTTTATATTGTTGCGCTTGAGAGAAATGTGCTGTGCCAGCGGCGAGATGCGAAGCAAGAGACGCGCTTCAACTGGGAGAGGTTAAGGCCAGTTGAGACGATTTCATTAGCACCTAGGTTCAATAAGCAATTCTGGCGAGACCAGTTTCCGTAGAAAGGCTTCCGTAGACAGAAGCAGAACGTTCAGAAGAGAGCGTTTAGAAGCGTGCTAGCAAGAGTGACAAGTTCAGACCTCGAAAAAGGAGGAGCAGTGCAGCGATTACAGCGGAGAGATTCGTCGGAACTTAGCGAGACTCAGTGTGCTGCAAATAACAACGGCAATCCTACTCTGCTGAAAAAATCTGACAGTAGCTGCAAGCGATTAGAATGACTATATCTTTCGACAAGATAGGAATTACAAAATGCCTAACAAATGATGTCTGTTGCGATGATTTGTTATATTGCGTTTAGTCTTATGAAGAGCCAGCAAAACTGTTGCAATGGGACGCACGACGTTGGCGCTAAATGTGACTAAATAATGTCCTGGGTGACTCTATGGGCCGCCAATAAGATGTCGAGATGATGCTAAGCTTTCTCGGCCGTCGAAAAGCTTGGGACAAACCAAGGGCGAACAACCAAACCGAAGCGGCTCGCTGCCTTAGGGGCTACCTTAGCATAGCAGAATGCGTCCTTGTCTACATTTTTGAGACCTTTGGTGCTGCGAAATTACGAGATAGCATGCAGCATCAAAAGAAATACCGCCCTAAGATGGCAGAAAAAATGAGGCTAGGCAATAACCAGTACGGCCAACTTGGATAGGTCCAAATTCTGCATTAGTCGAGCTCTAGGAGCTCTACAGACAATGTTCTTTGACTACGTGCATACTAGTTCTCGTTGGAGATGTGCGTTCTGTAATATGTTGAATTTCAAGCAGCACGCTTGCGCTACTGATACTCCCGCGCTTCCCCACACGTGCATAGAGCCCGGTGTGCACCAGCGTACTCGAATTTACCTGCGGTAGGCTACTGAGATGCGTTTATATTTTTGAAGGAAGAATATCGCTTGAGAATGTGCAGCGCATATTAGCTGACATGTGCCATTTATCAGTACGGTGGACAGATAAACAAGTCACGTGCACCGCATATACTACAAGGAGCAGTGTCAGCCATCACAGCCACAGAAGGCTGATATATTACATAATATATTCATTTGCACATGTAATCACACTAGCCACTACGCCACAGGATGACGTCGCACGAACAACGCAACGCAACCATGAGGCCACCAAATTTCCTCGTGACACATGGACGCAAGCCACGCAAGTCGTGCCCACAAATCCGCTTTCAGTAGTATGCGTGGGCACGTCAATACTTAGTTCGCACATCAGCCAGATACTAGTCCATCTTTGGTAAAACTTGACCCATATTGGTGACATGGTTACGTAGTAGAGGCCTTCTGATATCGTGCATGGCATCCGGGTAATATATTTAGCTCTGCTTAATGCTGGCGTGACACCGGCTATTTAGGCCTCCGTCATGATCTTTAGGATTTGCGCCACGCCTGCTGCCATAGCATGTCACCAAATTGAGGCTGAGAAAATGTGCATGCGCCACTCCGGCAGTGTCCGGAGGTGGCTTACGCACCAAGTTCTCACAAAACAAACCCAGCCTAATGTGGCTCTGGTTGGCGCGAAAAACTGTGGTCCTGCTCTCCGCTCTTTTCCTTTTCTTCATCTTTTGCTTCTTCCTGTGTATCCTTTTCATTTCTCCTTTTTTTTTAAGTCTTCTTTTCGCTCTGTTCTGTTATCATATCATCATATCAAGTGTCAGTTCAGGCTCGTTTCTCTGATCTGCATCTGCTTCTCGGTTTTTGTTGGTCTTGCCATTCCAAAAAAGCCCTGATCCTTGAGATTCGGAATTGTTTTTTGATATACGGGAAGAGGAAGATCATCGTCAGCCAGTTGTTCCAAAAAACCGCAACGTTCTCGCTTCCTCAGTCTTTGCACTAAGTATAGTCTGCTCGCGATGTCCACTCGTGGGTTTTTGTTTTCCGCGGTGTTCATGCTGGGCCTGTTCTCTGTATGGGCAAGCATGTCGTCGTCGAGCTCTCCGTCGAGCTCCCTTGTCCCGTACTCTGCGATCATCACTTCGCCGCAGACAAACAAGACTTTCCCCGCCCGACCGGCCGCGTTTGGCCCCTCGTTGACCTTTTCACCTAGTACTCGAGAGTTTGTGCCGTTCTCGGGTGAGTTGTTTGTGATGCACTCGCTCGCCTGCCGACAGCATCCGTCATCGTCGCTGTCCAGCGGGGATCTCGACATAACAAGGGTCAATACGTTTCAAGACTTGACTGACGAAGACATCCGCGGAAAAATTGTTCTCGTTCTCAGAGGCGAATGTAGCTTTTATGAAAAGGTGCTTGTCTTGCAGTCGTACGGTGCCGTGGCTGTGATCGTTGGTGATGTTAACGGAACGCGCGGATTGCTTACTATGTCTTCCAAGGGAGGTTCGCGCACGGTCAAGATCCCTTCCTTCTTCGTCTCTCACTCATCTTATAACAGTTTACTTGATCTGAACTCGATTCAGATCATTCCCTCACATCCTCCTTCGCCCGTGCTTGACACTCTACTGTTTGTCCTCGTTTCTCCTCTCCTCTCGCTATCTTTCATCTATGCTCTACTCATCTTCCACAGAAGATACAAGCGCATCCGTGACAGAGCTCCCAAGGCTTTTGTCGAGAGCCTGCCGACAAGACTCTGGGCTACCGAGAATACGGGCCGCGAAAAACACTGGGGCAGTTCTGGCGAGTGTGTGATCTGCCTTGAGGACTATATTCCCGGTGTCAGTTGCGTCATGCAACTTCCCTGTGGTCACGAGTTTCATAACGCTTGCATGTAAGCATAAGTTCTATATTTTTTTCATCCGTGGTTTAAGATAGCAATTTAACGAGTGACATTAGTACCCCTTGGTTGACGCTGAGAAAGCGGACTTGCCCTATTTGCAAAAGAGATGTTACAGCATCTGGTGAGCTGTCAACTGCACTTCCAGAGGGTGGCGAGCCAGATCTCGAAGAGTCTCGGCAGCAATATCTGCAACAGCAGCAGATTCAGTCGCTGCGAAACGACAGCGAGTCTACTTCTGGCCCGTCAAATGATCGTTCGTCGCAGATCAATCTGATTGAACTTCATGAAGCGGATGAGCTTTATGACACCGCTCAACTTGAACCTCTGGCATCTTCCTCTTCTTACTCGCCTCAGACTTCATTGCCCCAGTCGAGTCAATCGGACTATGAGCAGGGTGGAGTTGCTACCACTCTAGACGGTGTCGTCGTCGAGTCTTGCTCTTCCTCCTCCTCCTCCTCTTCTTCCTACCCGCCTTCGTCTTCGGATGGTCTCACATCATGCATAGACGCATAGATATAAATTACACGTATATTTTACCGTCCTCATATCTAATTGATCATCTTGAATCATATCGTGCTGTTTGAGAGTCAACGTTCTCTCTGAGCCTGATCTAACGCCAAGAAGGAGTGAGATTTGAAAAATAGAAGTATGTCGCGTGTACTAGTATGTTGTTTTATTCGAGGTATTACCATGAGTATTATTATGGCTTAAATATCTTCATTTCTACTATTACTATGTTGTGTTATATCCGATGTACGCATTTAAAGTGTTAATTTTCTCTGTCTTCCTCTTTTTTGTTCGCAGCTGGATCAGATTAATGGCAGGGAGGTGGGATCTGTCGCTGTCTGAGTCTTTGTATCTCTTTTTTTTGTTTTGTTTTATAAGCAAATATTTTTTACTTTTTTTCGATGCGGCAACAGTTCGTAACTCTTTTATTCTGCAATGAATGTATGATGATCGCTTATTATTTACTAAGGTTTGTGAGGATCCTGACATGGGAGGCGTTTTGATTTTGTGATTTGGTCTTCTTGTTAGTTAGCTTTAGTCAATCGAGGCAAGCGATTGTATTTAGTTTGTATTGTACAGACGTTGACTTAATGATCAACTCTCGATATAACGATATTTGATATAACGAAGAAAACATCTGTAAAAATGGACGAGCGATAACTCGACCGGTTGCATTGGCTAAACGATAATCTACATTCGCGTTACTCATCAAATCGTAGGCTCGACCACTGACATATTTGGCCTGAACTAATGTGTCGGCCTCTATTGTTGACAGCGGTTTGTAGAAACACGAGAGCGAAGCTTAGATAAATCGCTGTTTATCATTACATATCGAGTAAGGAGGGTAATATATTATATAACGAAATCAACTCCTACTAGAATCGTTAGGTTTTGTAAGCCTTGATATCACATGACTAGTGAGAAGGCGTTGTCGCTCTTCAATAAGTTGTTTGGAACTGCAAAGCTTCAAAGTCTGTTTCGTGACAACTTAATATAATATTTCATCGCATAAAATGGATATACTTCTTCCGGGAGACCCAATTCTACTCCCTCTGGACCATCCGGTAGACAGGCCTATCTCACTTGGCCCTGGAATTCTACACACTCCACCTTCTACAGATCTTCTCGCAATCCACGCAGGACCTCTGAGAGTAGTCCCGCCGTCGTCATCGGCCGCGATACGAGGATCAACAATCCTTTATATTGACGCTCCTCCGGAGATATATACACCTAGTGCACATGATCCAGTGCTTGCCACAGTTACAGCCCGTCACGCAGAAAACTTCCTTGTCACCCTGGCTGGTGGCCACAGTCCAGCGGTTGCAACTCCTGCACTGGCAACTCTACCTTTTAACGCTGTTTCCGCCGCTGCAGCTGCATCAAAAAAGAACCGTCCGGCGTTGCGTGTTGGTGCACTTGTATATGCCAGAATTGTTCCCACAGTTGATCGGGATCTGCGTCCGGAGATAACGTGTCTCGAAAGTAACCCCGCTGGTTCCACATCGGACGGAGGGTTTGGTGAGCTCAAAGGTGGCTGCGTCTTCGATGTCGGTGTTGCGCTATGTCGGCGGCTTCTGCAGCAACAGGCAGGGATAGGGATTGATGGTAGTCCTTTGGACATTGTCGGGAAATACGTCTCATTTGAGATCGCGATTGGTAGAAATGGGAGAGTATGGATAGATAGCGAAAGCACTGCGGCGACGCGTGCGGTCTGGCGCTCTCTCGTCGAAACACAGGAAATGAGTATAGTTGAGATGAAAAAGCATATTTTGAAAATACTTAAGGATTTGCAGTAAGGTGCTAGACTGAGCTTGCAAATAAATTGATATTTGTCAAATTTGTACATAGAACTAGTCATACCTTGATCGCAAGATAGTCAATGACATGACAACGAGTGTATTTTTACTATGAATCAAGTTGTAAACTAAAGTATTAAGTTAACAGTAAAATGTACTACTAAGATTTAGAGTTAAGAGCATACTAAGATTTAGAGTTAAGAGCATACTAAGATTGAAGTAAAACTAATAAAATCAATGTTCAAAGATTAAAAGACAAGTCATTTTATGAAAATGAGCTGCAAGTATACTTGCCGCAAAATGCCATTCAATGCCACTCAAAACTGATCAAATACCAGAAAGGTTTGTTTCTGATAAGGTTCTCTACAACTACTTTTTGTCTGTACAGTTCTTTGCCCACTCAATCTTCAAGCAACACCTCCAACAACCATATCTACCACGCTTGCCTTCTCACCGCGTGCAGTAATCTTCAGCGTAACTCCCGTTTTGGCACTATATGCCATTCGAACCTGCGCTATAACCTTGCTGCCAGTTAGTGTCCGTCCAAACATCTTCAATACATGTGTCGAACTAGACATTGGCGTGTCAGTTCCCTCGAGGGCCTGCATCGACAGCGCCTCAATGACAGTGTTGCACGCAGCTGTATATTAGCAACATCCTGACAGCAACGTCAATAGAGACAGAAAAACTCACCTTGCAAGCCTGAAATGCCTCCTAAACTGTAAGTTTCTGACTTCTCGATACTCATTTGATCCCACATATGCGTAAAGCTGCCAATGTAAGCGGGCACAATGAAGTCCGCAACTCCCAGCTCGATATCCTCGATCTGATACTCATCGTCATAACCATCCTCATCAGGCATTCCGGTTGTCATATCAATCTCCTTACTAGTAAAGCGTAATGTATTGGTGAACACACAGTTAGTAGCCGGTTCATCAGAAGCCTCCTCTTCTTCGTCGCTTGGCCGCGAAAACGCAACATAGATCGTGCCATTGCTCTCCTGAGTCAACTTCGGAATCGTAATTATGAATTGCTCCAAGTAGAGCTCCTCTAACGACGGCGCGGAAATCACCGATACGTCCTCTAAAATAGTATCTTGAAGTGTATTGGTCACGTCAAATTGCAGCACAAGATGCTCTTTGAACAGATGCTTCACACCCGTAATCACGTATTCTGTCTCGCTTTCCGTCAACGATGATGGTTTTGAGCTTCGAATAACGGATCCAAATGGTTGCAGTTCTGGCACCGTTGCCAGCACAGCAGCATATTTCTGCGAAAGATCCTCGCGCAGTTCTGGAGACGCTTTTGATGGATGTCCCGAAGATCCATTCATTCCGCCGTTTACAGCACCACCGCTTTCGGTGAATCCGGTACCTATCGTCAATGTGCTCATCGTCTTGGCTCTGAACATATCCGCATCCTGCTGGTCTTTCGTGATCAGCGGTACAATCGAAATGTCGAATGGATGCTCCAATGCGTCCGGTCCACTGGTGATGTACATGATCAGCTGCTGCTCCAGCACAGGAAGCGACGGTGCTCCGTCGGGGTTCAAATATTTCGCAGCAATGCTCTTCTCCTCGGGATCAGCAAGACGCAAGGCCATCGCCGCACGGTCGCGCACCTCATCATCGGGATCATCCAAACATCTATTAAGCAATACCTTGACACTGTGCTGCATCGACAGGTCTTCGATGAGCGAGAACTTGGACAGGGCGCTCACAGCCGCAGCACGGACAATGGCGTTCTCTAGCACCACTCGGTTGTAAATATATCTGATATACTTTGTTGGCTGCTTAGTATTGGGTCCCTCTTCTCCAAGCAAATGCAGGATACGAACTGCAAGCTTCGTGAATTCACAATCCTCAATAAACTCACATAAATACGAAAGCGCATCCTCCTTGGACTCAGGCACAAACTTGATGAGGTCAAACATCGCTTCCACAACAGATCGCTTGAAATCATAGCCACCCTCATCACGGAGCACGGAGGACAGGAAGGAAAGCATTAGGGCTTGCTTGCCTGGGAACTTCAAGCACAGACTTCGAATAGCATCGACCACTATAATTTTGAATTCGTCTGAAATGTCGTTCATAAATCCAGTAATTTGCTTCATCAGTCGGTCCACGGACGCCTCGTTACCGGTCTTAAGCAGCGTTGTGATCGCATATGTAGCAATCGACCTGTTAGGATCGCTAATCAACGATTCAATATCTATGTTGCATGCGTTCACATTCTGCGGTCTGATCATCGCAAATCTGTTCAAAATTCTGATAGCTGAGAATCGCGATACAAATCTTGGCGAGTTCAAAAATTGTTGCAGGACATCCACAGCAGGCGTCGCCTCCGCATCCGTCACGTCTCTCATTTCCAAGATGGTCTTGGCAGCCTCGAAGTTCACCATATCGGCTTTGTGCTTCAGCCAACCCTCCAGCAGATGGTGAAGAGGGCGTCGCATATCCTGATCTTCATCGATAATGCGTGCAACAAATCTGATTAAGAGTACCACCGCTGCAGGACTCTTAAGAGCTGATCCGGCGTTGCTCAATTGCTGAATCATCTTGATCAATGCCATTCGATCATGAGAACGCAGTTGATAGAGTAGTCCAAGGGCGTGATATTGGGTCATGTATGTCGGACTGCTGGAGTATGCACCGTTGTAGGATGTCTGAGGGAATGTCTTCTGTGCGAGGACACTCTCCTGTGTCTCATTTGCCCATCGACGAACAACATCCCTCGAGACAGGCAATAGGTGATAGGAACTGATCAGGGCCGCGGATGAAACAATCGGGTGCTTATCCACAATCGCAGTTTTGATCAGTCTTTCAATTGCCTGGATGGTGGAGGCCTAGTAAAATTAGTCAATACGGTTTCAAAGGGCACGACCGGACTCAGACTATCAAGACAGCACGGTGCAACATAAGCAAGACTTCAAATTTAAAAACTCACGTCAATAATACGACATAACGTTCGAATGGCATTTGGCCGATAAACTACATCACTTCCGACCGTGGTATCCTTCATAATAGAGCTAGTGACCATAATGACATCCTCTGCAACGCCAGCGAGCTCCTTGATCACAAGATAGACCATCTGTCTGAGCGCGATGTCCCTGTGTTGAAAGAGTTTGGTTATGCTGAAAAAGAGCTGAGTCGACTCAGCTTTTGCGAAGCTGTCACCGGTTGAGAGCAGATACGTCAATCTCGTAAGCAAGATTCGGCACTTTCTAGGTTGGATAGGCGAAGAGTTAAATCCAGAAATACAATCCTGGAAGATTGTCATCTTATCCATCGAAGCGCTTCCGCCATCAACGTCCTCATTTTTCTTGTATGACATCCTATCTAAATTGCGCAATCTTCTTTATCGCAATTAAATATATTATAAAACACAAAAGCAAAGTGAAGTGAGATTTGTGAGAAATAAATTAGGATCCTGCTATATATCAGGTTAGAAGGGTCACAAAAAAATACACCAACAACCCTACCAATCGAACGAATTGAGTCAGTCAGGATACCCGATTGCACGGAATGTGAAATTAGGCACAGACGTGAATCAGCCAAATAAATTCGAACAGAAAAAGAAGAGGGAAGACAAGAGGGAGAACTATATTAAGCAATTTCTAGGGCTAGATGGATTTTTTTGGCGTTCTGAGTGGTGCACCAGCTTTGCTTTGAGCAGACGTGGTGGAATTGTGTGGGACGGGTGAAAGTCCACAATCCAAAAAAGGAGGCAGTAAAGCAGTGCCACGCAAATTTCTTCATCAGCCACTGTGGCGTATCGCTTGATGACCAAATCTTGTCAAAATACGTCGAAGCAACGACTGTTGGTGTTATATAGATAGTAGTTGGACAAATACCGATGCTTCGAAAATGACGACGTGATGGCTGAAAGCTATGGCAGTAGAAGTAGCATCACTGTCAATTGATAATGTTATGAAGAAGCAATGACGAAATCAACGCTCTGAACACAGCTAGAGCTCACTATATAAATCGCTACGAGAACCTATATTGAAAACAAAACATAGTAATAGGAACTCGTAGAAAACAAGCTTGTGTTCGTCAGAACAAACAGCTCTCTATGAGAAAAACAAATTCTACGTCCAAGATGCCAGTCGAGCTTTCAGATCTTAGAAGTGCTCAAATTTAGCACCATGAGATGGAGCTGGCAGAAAGCTGCCGTAGACTGAATATTCATAGTCACGGCCGCACATTTAAATATAATCCTTCGAAAGAAGACACATCATCAGATCGCTGATATTCAAGTCTACCCATGTATTGATAGTAGAGCTTACTCTAGTGCAGGCGTAGGCAGTGTCAAGAATTAACCATGGACAATAATAATAATAATATGTGAACTTCATTTTGTCCCACCAGAATTGACATCATCACGCTATTCAAAGAACACAAATACAAAGTTAAACGAAAATAAGAAGTGCTTTCAATCTCAAGCCCGGCTTTACCAGCAATCACCAATTATTGCTATCGAACTCATATGAATAGGGCTTCCCACTCGTATCTGAATACAAGAATATTTTGAAAGCGTACCAGGATGAACGTGGAAGTCAATCCCAACGAAGACACTGAATGGTAATAGACTTCTCATTTGTATGCGAACGAGCACAAATGTGAAACAGACAGTTTCTTTTGTCGACTTTTGCTTCCAAGTCGGTTTTGCTTACCAAGATTTATTTTGCAGGAATGATATTCTACGTGCTCATGGCGTTATTCCCGAGCGTCCACCTTCGCCTACTACTGCAATCGAGAATGCCATCAGGGAAGCTCTTCCATCTTCTGAAGCTGAAGTTCGTGCTCTCCAATACAGAGCCAAGCTCAACTCAAAATCATTAAAGGCACTGGAAGATGAGGACATGATGGGTAGTGATGGAGATGAAGACGACGATCTGTCTGGCCTCGATGATGAACTGGATGACGATTTTATGCACAAGTACAAGCAACAGCGAATGGCGGAGCTGAAGACAATGCAGCGCGAGCGTGAGCGAAAGGAGAGATTCGGGTCAGTATACCCAGTATCAAAGCCAGAATACAAGACCGAGATAACAGATGTGTCCAACGAGGCATTTGTGTTAGTGCATATGTCATCTGGAAATATACAATCAAAACTGCTGAGTATGATATTCAGAGAGGCAGCGATGAGATTCAAGGACCTCAAATTCGTCGAGATAACCGCGCAGCGGGCAGTGGAAGGTTATCCTGACCGAAATTGTCCGACTCTGCTGATATACAAAGACGGTGATGTGAGGAAGCAGCTTGTTACTCTGAAAGAGATTGGTGGGGACAAAGCCAGGATCCAAGACTTGGTCCGACTGCTATTACAAGTTAAGGCAGTTACAGAGGATGATCTTCGAGTGAAGCAATTGATGAAAACTGACGAAGATGACGAAGATGAAGACGATGATTAGATATGTAACAAATACCTCAAAATAAAATTTATAACTAATATATCAAATATATCATATTCTTTGAACTGTTAACTAAGCATGAGATACACTCTCGGAAACATACATAACGATTGTCACATATCCGTATACTAATAAGAACATGCTAGTACAGTCTTTCTGAGTAATAAATTGCGAGAAAAACTTGGAGCAGAGAGTTACTACTAATATAGTAAACAGAAAGAAGTGTGAGGTTGCAATAGTTAAGCACTACAAATATATAATATAGAGGACAATACTGCAAAGACATAGAACAAACAAATGAAATCAAATGATCGAGATTATTAAAAGATCAAGGTAACGTTCAAAAATTCATTGATAAACTGGATTAACGACACAAAACCCCTTCCTAGCTTATATATTAAACTCGAGAATAGTGACAGAACATTAGAGAGTGTGTGCCTCTGAGCCAAGATCAGAGACATAATCGCTGCTATACGATTATGACGCGTATGCAATTGAACCTTCATTCCCTATCTCATACAACGCGAAATATCAATCGAGAGACTAGCACGAGAAAAACAGTAAAGAGCAAAATCAACATTCGACTAAATACTTCAGTACCTAAGCCTTTTGTCTGAACCACAATTATCCTTTTCATGAGTAGGAGACAAAGACAAAGAGAAACATGCAATGCAAGAGCGACAACGAAACATATTTAAAAAAAGAGATAATTTGAAGAAACAAACAAACAAAAAGACAGCTAAATGACTTGACCCAAAGCATTAACATTCATTGGGAAAAAACTGGAAAGAGAACATAGAATAAAAATAACATATAGAAATTAAAGAAGTAGCGAAAAGTAGAGATTCTAAGAGATGCTCAACCTCATTCTCTTTCTTGCCAATCAACGATAATCCCGTCGCAGATCTCGGACAATCAACTGCCAACAGATATAACGTGAATTATTTAGCAATATTCAGAGTTAAGAAATATGATCTCATCCGATCAACAAATATAATCTAAAGATAAAAGCGTCATCAATTTGTTCGAACATGGTAAAACGTTACCATCGGTAGCATGAAGACGACCACCTGAACAAACGGCAACAAACTACACTAACCTGGCATAGTTCGGCTCGCCTGCTTTATTGCTAAGAGAACAAGAAGAATATAGGTGAAACTGAAAAAGGGTGGTTTAGAGCCTGTCAATATCAGACATAGAGTCGTATGCTCGCGGAAGGCTGCTCGCATGCATTATCAACCGTACATTCTATCCGACGGTCCTGCAACCCGACGCATAGCGGCAGATGGATCGACACCCGTCGTATCACGCGCTTGCCAATCAGTCACTTTGCGTCGACTTGGTATTTGACTGTATCCAGCACCTCTGGAGGTCGATGGTACAGCAGCAGCGTTGTTGCTAACAACGCTTGACGGTTGCGAAGCTTGAGGAGCTACTGCACTAGCAGCGGCGGCAGCGGCAGCAGATCGAGTCACACGCTTGTCCTTATCTTCAGGAGTACCCTCGGTTTGTTCAGGCGGTCCGTTCTTAACCATTGCTTGGTTCTTGAATTGAAATTAGCAAGAGCAGGTACTAGCGACAAAAAAATGACACTTACATATTTAAACATAGTCCAATCAAATACATAGTCATACTGGAAGCCATCACGAACAAACAAATCTCTGAAGAGCTTCCGCAAGTAAGTGTAATCTGGTCGGTCATCAAATCGCAACGAGCGAGCATAATTAAGATAAAGGGAAAATTCAGCTGGAAAGCCACGGCAAAGGATCTCAGCAGTAGTGGTCATCTTCTTCTCCATAATGCGGTCATACTTTTGCTTTTTGGTAGCAGCCTTCAATCCTTGCCATGGCAGTGAACCTCGGCAAAAATACATCAAGACGTAGCCTAGTGATTCAAGGTCATCTCGTCGAGATTGTTCTGCAGACACGTAAGTACACGGATTGTAGAAACAAAACAAACGACAAAGAACACAGGACATACCAACTCCAAGATGAGTACTGACACTCGCATACCGAGCGGTTCCCGTCAAATTCTTATTCTCTCTATAAGGAATATGCAAATGCGTTCGAGGATCTCTGAATTTCTTGGCAAGTCCGAAGTCTATGACATTGACTTGATTCCCACGTTTGCCAATGCCCATTAGAAAGTTGTCAGGTTTGATATCACGGTGGATGAACGATTTCGCGTGGATAAATTCTATGCGAGCAAGCTAGAAATAGATTAATGAGAGGTCAAGAAAGTAACGCTTTCACAGACACGTACAAGTTGATCCGCTAGAAGAAGAACGGTTTTAAGCGAGAACTTCCGATTACAAAAGTTGAACAAATCTTCCAAACTGGGGCCTAGCAGATCGATAACCATCGCGTTGTAGTCGCATTCGGTACCATACCATCGCATGAAAGGGATGCCGACTCCTCCAGCTAGTATTTTATATCTAAATGATAGATTGTCAGTACATACCTGTCTAAAAGTTTGTATGGATACACTTACACTCTAGCTTCATACTCCAGTTGTGGGTGCCGGGCATGAACTGATTCGAGCTTGATCGCAACTTCTTCACCAGAGATCACATTTGTTCCTAGATAAAATCAGCAAAGTGCAAACGGTGTCAGCAACCAGCTAAATCTGGTACACGCAGCATAAACGTACCCAAGTATATGTCACCAAAACTGCCACTTCCGATCTTTCTTCCGATCCTATATTTATTTCCTATGCGAATATCACTGCAAACGGCGTTAGACGATTAAACAAATAAATAAGTATGAAAAGATGCGAAGAGACGTAGAGACAAAGAAGCGATGACCCACGGTAATCACATCCGCAGATTTAAAAACCCCGTCTATTTACGAATCACCAAGTGCAAATGAAGACGGGTGCATCCGCGACATGCGCGTACCAACTCATCTTCTCTGTCTCTTCGTCTAGGTACGAATATATTCGTATATGGCTCCAAAAAGGGGCTCAGCCGATACACCGATGGGTATCAACAAAGTCCGATTTCTGAGATCCAAGACCAATCACAAAAATCAAAACAAGTATACATACAGAATAGACATTCTTAATCGGAATTTTCACTGCTGAGCTCTGATAGTGCGATGATTGAGATGTCCACAAAAGACCGTTCAAGGTAGACTCAACAAGAGCTTGATGAACAAGACAAAGCTGAAGCTGTACAGAGATTAAGTCAATCCAATCAGAGCAGGGATGACTGAGAAAGAATCGACAAAACGATTAAAATGCTGATAGAGACAAAACACTAGAGTAGAGCCGCGATGACGGACGATCTGCTCCAGAGATAAACAAAGATTATTTAAAAATCAAATGGAAAAAAAATCAAGTGCTGGAAAGAAAACTGGTGAAGAACAAATGCCGAGAGGGTGGATTGTAAAACGTCAAGATGTTCGACCTCAACACACAATCGTATTTAAAAAGTAAAGCAGGCCTCAGACGGAATAAATGCTAGAAGAGAACACAGACGTCGAACAATGAAAAGGATGGATTTTCCTTCAAACGGAAAAGGCAATAGAAGAATAAAGGTTGTTGAGGCAGGAAGTGAGGGAAAAATGCGGTTCAGGCTAACAGTAAGAATGCGTGAAAAGCACCACTATTTTATTTTCCAGTACTGTTTTTAACAGCCAAGCCTAAGCAAACAAAACCAACGTGAGTCGAATTTAGATTTTCAGACGTAAGGTGCAAAAGGAGGAAGACGCGGAATCCAACGAACTTAGGCTAGTGAAGCCACGGCAAAGCACAGGGGATTAAGCATTAACGATATAAAACATTTGCGATTGAGTACTTAAGTCATATCTGTTTTGATCTTGTGCGGAATATTTAGGGTCACCGGTAAACAAACAAATGACGCTTATATCATCACACGTGATTGATTAGCTAATAGTCATGTGTCCGCACATAGGAGGCACTTCTACGAGCTTTATGCACTATAAGCCAACGAGTTTTAGCACGATATGCTGGCGTCGATGCCCAGTTTATAGGTGTTTAGACGCAACAGATTCTCGAACGCCTGCACTCAGCCAGCTTGGACAGATTGTACAGATTGTGCCACCAGCGGGTTCTCTGGAATGGTCAGGCTCGGACCTCTGAGAGGAGCGGTGGCGATTAAGGAAGGGCCTTGTCAATTTGCTCGGCGTATCTGCATATCGAATCAGCAAATGCCTTTATTGAATGTTGGATCTGCTGACAACGCCCAGGATATCGTACTAGTACCTTCAGCGTTGTTGCCGGTGGAAAATTGCTCGCTCACCTCTAGAATATGAGAACCGCGTTTGCCTTTGCTTTTTCCGAGGACTTAGTAGCGGCCCCAACTAACCGGCAATAAGTCCACTCAAAAATTGCCACAAAATTTAATAGTTCAAATACTACGAGTGACTGAGCAAAAACCGCACTAGTGTCCGACTCAACTCCTGGACTATCCACACGAGATCCACACAAGATTTGTTTTCGCTTAAATCCTGCGTTTGGCCTCAATTGTGGTTTTAGTGCCGTAGGCCGTCTTATTCCGCCTTATGCCGCAGTGTGCCACAGGAAGCCATGGTATGTCACGATGGTGCCACAATATACTAGCTACTAGTTGTGGTCGGCTACGTGGCTGGATTTATTTTAATTATTGTTTCCATGGCGAGAACTCACGCTAGCATGTGCTAATGAAGATTATCTCGGGAGCATTGCTACTTTACAAGCTTGTCTTCTAGAAATTCTAGTTTCCAGATGGCGCAAACTCAGCAATCGAAGTTGCGAACAAAAGAAACTGAATAGATAAATGATTGTTCTCTCTAACGGCGCGAGACTACAATGATGAGTTGCGAAATTCACACCAAAATGCAGACCGACGTCCTCTAACATGACAGAAAGTAAAAAGAGATAGATACTCGTTTATAAAATACACAGCCGCATATATAGTGTCGCAAGTAACAACACCGTACATGACTCTACACCAACGAGCACTATCGGGAGAAAAATAAAATAAAATAGGCAGTATATAATTTACACACACATGAATGACAAGAAGATGATTGGCAGCGAAGAATTAGACATTCGTAGACATCCGCGACTCTATTCGCCGGAGAGCATTCAAGGATGCTGCAGACTCCTCCATCTCATCAGCATCCATGCCAACAGGAGTGTACATTCCGCCTTGCTCAGCCATTGCCATTAGACGCTCAGAAACCGCACCAGAGCTGAGAAGGCTTCTGCCCTGTAATGCCTGATCAAGGCCAGTCAACCGCAATGCTTCCTGCCTACCCATGTTCGCCTCTGCAAGCTGCCGCTCTGTAACTACATTGTCCCGGCTCTCTCGTCTACGGTTTAACGGACGAGTAGGACGCACTGACGAGAGAACCCCAACTTGAGAACCTCCCAGCTCTGCACGAGCCATTTCGTGCTCGCTAACAACGTGCCGATGGGCCCTATGAACTGATCTATTGCGTCCGTCGCCGTTGTGTCGCTGCTCATCCCTTAATCCGCTGGACTGCCCTTGTTCAGATGGAAACGGAGTCCCATCCGCACGCAAAAGACCACGGTCAATCAGGTACCTCTCGACCGCATCTTCGCTCTCCTTATAGGAAGGGAGCCGTTTATCGTTAAATTCCCAGTCCTTCTCATCATCGATGGCCTCTTCTTCTATTGACAACTGCGGTCTTAGGTCAAGATTGCCACTGCTGTTGCTCGACCCTTCTCCGGAGTTGCAGCCGCAGCTATATGTAGAGTCTGCTGACTCATATCGAGGTTGACCAGTTCGGCTATTGCTTCTATATCTTTGCAGGTGCCGATCGCAAAATGACTCAGATTTTCGCCTCCGATACGGCGGTGGCAACGCTTGTCTTACTTTATGCTCAAAACGCAGGTTCGATATCAGCTTCAAAAATGCTTTTGCTCTTGCCTCTGATGAAAAAGGAATTGTGAAGATATCCTGTTTAAAAAATGTCAGTTTCCTGTATTTCAAAGCCATGAAGAGGAATTTCAAACATTTGGAAGATAAGCAAAGAAGAACCAGACTGTGAGATCGCTCATAATAATCTTCATAGATTGGATTGATAGAGCGTCAATCGAATACCCCTTTATACCGCTGGCCCGAGGAACAAAAATCAGCTACAAACAATTATCAGCAATTCAGCAAACCTGCCAGATCAGAAAGTACTTACTCGCTCGCTTGTGATCCATAGACTACCCATGATACCTTTTTTTGTGAGGTACGTATGAAAGTATTCGGGCTCGTTAGAGGAGAAAAATCCGACTTTGGCCGATGGAGTCTCCCGCTTAGAACAAAGCTTTTTGCCAAATATCTGAAGCACCAACTCGTTCGGTAGCAGTATCGGATTTCGACCGCCATCAGGGGTCGGAGGACCTATCGGAATGCGGTCTTGCTCTCTTTCACTGTCACTATCGGGGTCGGATGGTGAACGAAAATTAGAGCGAAAATGTGAAGGAGTGTGCTGACCGGTCGCAATATTATCTGAATAGGCTATCTCCGGTTTCGCCGTCAGCGACATGGACTGTCTCAGCGGCGATAGAAAGGTCGAAACAAGCGAACTCGCTGTACCAGCGGATATCGTACGCGTCAAAGGCGATTCCCCATCGCTATCGCTAAAACGTCTAGGAGAACTGGTCCCAGTCTCTGATGGCTGGTCCTTTTTAAAAAATCGTAGTCGCATCTTTTCACAAATTATGCTCCTAAGTGAATATGCTGTTAAAGTTATCTTCAACGTTGCATGACAACAAATAACTAAACAAATCGGTGATCCTCTGACAACCAACGTCAGAACGAGTTAGGAAGATGATTATGCAACTGAGCAGTATAGACGAAACAGCCTACTCAAACAGTATCTTTTGGCAGTAGTATCTATATAATAAGGATAAAAGATCGAAAACAACCTAGAGTAGAATCGTAAATAGTTGAGAAATTACTGAAGCAGATGGGGTATTTCGACGCTATAAGCTCGGGTTCGCCAAGTTATACTATAGTAGGGTAACTTCAACGTTCAAGTGTCATCAGACAAAGAGATTCAAAAAACATGTGCAGTTCCTCTGCGATTTGGCCCGAATGTCGCCAGTTTAGAAAGTTTAAATCAGATATGTACTAAGTGTGGCGCATACATGCATGGACCACTAACACAATTACTGCCACAGCTTTATTCGGATGATCTGTTGGTCACGTGCAGAGACTAACTTTTAGATCATGAGGGAACCGATGTTTTGCCGGTCTCGATGTTCATCACGACCGGACAACAGATCAAGGCCATGTGGCTACGAGACGGAGGTTATACTGCTTTTAAACTTTGGAAGGTATCCAGTATAAGAGCAGTGAAAAGGATCTCTTCAGAGAGTGTGCTACTTTAAGCGTCTACGTATAGATTTCTTGCACTTTCTATCGGCTTTAATCTAAACTCATGAAGTGTTCGCTATTACGATCGCAATGCGGCCTTTGAATATTGAGCTTTACTTCGCCGCGGCTATTATGCTTCATACGATAGCTGCGACATCGAGCTCTCTGCTGCCGATACAGCAGATCGAGCAGACGTCGTCTATTCCAGCAGACGTGCTTTCGATATTCGAGCACTACTTTCCCTCATCGTTGATGACAAACTACGATTCTGTAACCAAAGAACTCGGCATCATCCAGACAGGACAGGTGACCATTTTCGATACTGGAGGTACCCCCAGTGGTCTTGCGGAAACTAGTACGTCACCAACATCGCCGGTATCGTCGTTTGGTTTATCGCCTGGCGGTAGAGTCGCATCCTCAAGTCTGGCGCCTACAACCTCTGCAACCAGCGCTTTGCCTTCTCCTTCGGTTTCGTCGACAGCGTCTTCGACCCCAACACTCAGCAATACGATTACAAGCTCGACGCAGACTGCGTCTTCAGCAGCTGGTAGGACCGAGGAGATAAAATGGATCTCTGCCCTAGTTCTAGTGGCGCCGCTCGTAGCTTGGCTTGTCTAGAACCATGGTCAGGAGCGTTCACTAATCGGCAATTTTAAAGACTTCAGATCAAACTACACAATGAGTTTAGCTACACTGATCGGGCTCGACTTCTGATCACGAATGTGCGGATAAATTATTGTATATATCTTAACTTCTCTGCCTTTCATTATAAGAGCACGTCATCATGATAGCAATTCCTCTCCTGTAATAACTTTGTGCCTGAAGCAGTATCAAAATCAAACGTCCTTATTTCGATGAGATAACATTGCTGAGATGGACTGTCGTTCATAAGGCCATTAACTCTGATTTTGCGGCTTTAATCGTTTTCTCGTGACGTAGAGCGATCGCTTGAAAAACCTGTCGTCGTTGTTAATTCTCATATCCAATGCTCAACAATTTCTAGTAATCAGAAGTATTCTAAAGCAGTTTGCACGTTGAGAGAATCAAAATCTCAAACTAGCCTGCAATTCCGAATATCTGATCGCCCCATAGGATCAACGGGCCTGAGATTTTGTTATTACCCTAACCCTGAATACTGTGGCTATGCGATTTTTGGACAGCACTCTGGCGTAAGACAGAGCCGCAATGCAGCCAGCCACTGGCTTCAGATACATCATCGCTCCCCTCCACCGCGACTGTGACTCCGTTAGATGATTTTCATTAACTCTTTATTTTCAGTCGCCTTTAGTGAAAGTAATTAATTGGTGTGCTTCTTACTATATTCTTGCATTAATTTGCTATTATTTTGGGCAGTTCACATTGCAAATCATTTGCTATCTTCTTGTTCTGAAATCGTGATTGTCTTTGCCGATCATTTACGTCGTGATCTATTTGATCCTAGCATCGGTTCATATTTTTGCTGGCATTTAACTGGTCTTATCACTTTAGTTTTCATATTTGTCTATCTGAGCCATTTGAGGGATATTGATTTTGAAAAGGTCTGTTTTCTCCGCTCATATGGGTCTGCTATCAAATTACGTTGAAGTGTAAGATTTGCTGATAGATATTTTGATAGTAAAAAGGCCATATTTCTGAATTTACTCTGGTTGGAATAGATTTCAAATATGAGCCATCGTCAGCAACGAGTTCCTTATGGAGGAGTTGCGAGAATGAAGGTATGCAATAGGTTTTATGGATACGAGGATAATGTCCGCTGTGCGATGTGCTGTGCTGCTAACGATCCAACAGAGTTCTCCGTCACTGGACTACGTTAGTAACCATGCGCAGCAACGCAATTCCAATGCGTCTTCGGCTGCCGCTGCTGCTGCTGCTTCCGTGATGAAGAGAAGTGCTTCGACGACCTCATTATCTTCTGCAGGTAAGCCTGAACCTTCGGACTTGAAAAACTGCCCTAGTTTTTTTCGGATTCTGTTCCTACTTTTTGATACAAGTTTCTAATATACACTTTTCTCAAACAATAGCTGCTGCTGCTGCTCTGAAACGGTCTCCATCTGTTCAACTCCCTCCCCTCAGGAATAGAGATCGCCTATCAAGCATGACAGAGCGAAATCTACGCGCACCGACTGGAAAAGCAGAGACTCAGCCACCGGGGCATATCATGCGTACATCTTCCTTGACATCTTCTCCGGGAAGCTTTATAAGATCTTTCAAAAAGCTTCCTTCTTCTGGATACGCGTCAAGTATTCGTTCTTTTGAAAGCGATCTGAACTCGATATCAGAGAATCAAACCATAGACATAGGAGGGTCATCTTCACCTCGTCTGAGACCCAGAGCGTCACTCACATCTCTTATTCTTGGGTCAAACCAATCTCCTCAAACTTCGATGTCTGGGGTAACGACGATTCCAGAGGTCATTGCTGAAGCACCAAAATATAAACCACCTCCTCGAACGATGTCTCCACAAAAATCAGCTTTGAGAGAGACGAAAGAGTCGACGCCTTCTAGTATAGCCTCTGTTGACTCCTATAGACCCGTTTCTGAAGCTCGCGATTCTTCACAGCGCAGACGGACCGTTCGAGTCAGTTTCTCAGATCAGGGGTCTGAAGCTGATTTTTCGACCGTCGCCTCACCTTTGTTGCAAGCAGGTTCTCCTAATTCATTATCCTCCTCTCCTTTGAACATATTACAGAATAAAATAGGCGAACTTTCTCCAACACCTGAAGCTAAAAGAGCTTCTTCGGTCGAACGTAAAGGCGTAGCAAACGGTTCATCTTCTCCTGCCGTCAGTCTGAACAAGAAAGAGATCGGTGAAGAGACTGTTAGCACAAATGGACATAAAACTTTTAAGACAACTTCGGAGATACGAAAAATTACCGTTTTGGAGTCTGCAATACCCCAGCTAGATCTGACTGATTCTGTGCCTGAATCGGAAACAGAGCGCCGACGAAAAGAAAATTCAGTTGATAGAAAGAAGTCACCGGATAATTTGGAGATATTACTTGCAACCGAAAGTAATATCGCTAGACTCAATTCCATCCAGTCAATGAATGATGATGAGATGAACGGCATAAACGATGACGATGAAGTTTTTGAAGACGCGTCAGATGTCATGACAGACGATCATGGCGAACTTCCCAGTATTATGGAAGTCATCGCGAGTGATGGATTGGCAACGACTGAGATAAATAGTGAAGCTTTAGGTTTAGATAATTCTAGACGACCGTCCTCTGTCTCTTCATGCTCTTCTGACGAAAAGCACGGAGCAGATAGATCTTCCGAGATCATGAATGGAAGCTATAACCAAGCAAAGCTAAGAGATAATGCTACTAACGGAATTTTGAAGTCTGCAGCCTCTGCAGATACGGTTACTCCAAATGTATTAAAGAAGATCGACGAGACAGCATTGTCTACGGAGAATGAAGAAGTAATCCCGCAGTCGACGACAACAGATTCGTTGAACTCTTCGCCCGTAGTTTCTCGAGTCTCTTCTCGAATCCCGCCTCGTCAGCAGAGTCCAGTACTGCATCATCCTATTCCTCGGTCGTCGATGCGAAATAACATATTGCGGCAGTCGATTAGTCCATCACCAACTTCTCGATTCTCTGCTAACGTAGATGTTGGATCTGGTTCTAGTCGCGCTCGTCCTCAAGAAGAGGGGTCTCTGAAATCTGATCATAAGAGTTCTTCTAGAGTAGCAGGTGTTCGCGCTGTTCCCAGAAATCCTCTTCCACAGCTACAGACTGTGCCTCAAGAAGTCAACAATACATCAGAAATATCCAGTGTCAGAGAGATGCCCTTGTCAGCATCCTCTTTTAGGAGATCAAACTCGCATCGAGAAAATGGGATGAGGAATTCATTACGTGAGCCAAACGGTGGGTTCAGCGGCATGAACATTGGCAACGGCGCTACGCCTGTATCTATAAGAACAGCATCGGTCTCTCAAAAGGGCATGTCTGCACAAGCCGGTATATTAAAAGACTCTACTACTGCTGCGCTGGGAACCAATTCGCATCAAATCCCTAGGCGAGAGCTAGCAAAAAATCAGTCCAAGCCGAAAGTACAGCAAACTTATAAGTCGACCTTCCAAGTTGCACAGGATAGTTCAGAACCATGTCAGTCTCAGCATCAGGTTGCTCATAAGTCGCGAATAGTACGAAAATATCAACCTTATAGTCTCCCAACTGATCCTGTCGGGGCTTCAGCCGCAAAGTCATCCGGCGTTCCATCGCAGCAGTCTGGACTGGTAAATAGTTCATCATCGAACGATCGTCTTATGCGATCTAATTCTGCATCAAGTTTTGAACGAGAAACCTATCAGAAGGATGAAAATATGGGGTTTAAGAGATTTTCTGTGCGAGAAGATAATTTTGATGCCATAACTTCGGCAAATACTGCTAGAAACCAGCGTCTCGTTGCTGCTGGCGAACCGACCTTGACTCAGCAGTCTAGGTTCGACAACGACAGCGATGATGAATTTGAAGAGAGATTTAATCTAGGCCGAGGTGTGGGGTCTCGATTTGCAGATAGCTCCGATGACGAATCATTAAAGACGAATACAGCCACGAGTAGCAATACGGTATTTCAATCTGCTGTAAGCACCCCTCGAAATGTCCTTACGACTCCTGTTGCTCTTAGCCCTATGTCAGTCCAATATAGCTCGAAAGAACATACTCCAGTCGAAACTCAATATCAGTCGTTTAGATCTAGCCGTAAGGCGACTCCTTCGTTCAAGTCTTTGTCTAGGAGACAGTCGTCCGCATCCTCGGCAGCGCTAGAGAATGCCGTTCCGGTCCTCCAATCTTATCACTCTGATCTAGCAGAGGAGCTTTTTTACTCCGCAGAGAATTTGTCAGTAACGAATGAAGATATCCCAAGAAAAGTCAGCCAGTATCAAGCGCACAAGCTGGAAAAATTACAAAAAAAGAACGATAACGCTCGCATTAGACAGAATATCGAGATAGACAGATCAAATAGCATGCAAAATCCGGGGGTGTACGCGACAGAGAAGCGATATGGATATGATCCAGCTATGACTCTACCACCAATCACTCCTAAGAAGAAGAAGCGATTCAAACCTTTGAGAAAGTTTTTTGGACTAGACGTTTAAACCCATGCGATTTCAGCCAATTTTAACAAGCATTCTGCTTATCTTCCATAAAGAATTGTAATTTTATATTCGTCATAAGTAGGGCGTCCTGATGGGAGTTGAGCGTTTGACTGTATTTTTTGTTTAATATGATGTTTTTTTTAATATCATATCTCTTAGAGGCTCTCTTTTCACGTTGCGAGGTATATTTTCTTGCTTAATTTCGATTGTATTGATTGCTGTCTTTCAATTTTTTATCAAATCGTGTCTTATAGATTTCTTGCTTGTGTTATTTATTATCTTAATTATGTACAAATCTACTGTGCAATTTATTTGATTTACGTTGTATCTATAATTTTAATATGATAACGGTTTTTTGAACCAGTTCAGATGATGTTTCTTTACGGTGTGAAGCAGCTCCAGTTTTGGTTTGACAGAAAATAAGATCCGTGGCATTAGTATATCTGTAAGTTTATTAATAGCTTTGCTCATTTAAAATAGTGGCTAGCACTTTCTTTGACTTGTGCTGTGCAAAGTTGCCTTTTGAATATTTGGGAGAGCTTTGAAGAATCACACGCCTTCGTTTGTTTACAATTTTCCGCTTCCATCTTTATTAGACTTTGTGTTGAGATGGCATCTCGTTTTGTTTAGAATTTCACGCGATTTCGTCCTAACCTCGTCACTTTTGGAATTTTAGAGAATATAAATATATCACAGAGACCCTGTGTTTGTTCTTTCCACCTCCTATTGATAGTTCAAACAGATTAAAGTCGCGTTTCATATGCTTTTCGTCGGGTTTATCTGATACCTTGATCTATCCACAGTAGTAGTGAATTGCGTATACAGATATTCCATTGGCCGGATTGAGAAAATCAGGATATCAATCTCGACAATCAAGCTTAACAATAGCGTTTCACTGTTTTACTAAAGCATATCAAAATAGAACTTCAGGTCTTGAGTTCTTTTGAATCTTCAATTGACTCTTCGGATTGAACAACGCTAGAAGAATTCTACTTTATGGCTCGGGCAAACGACGACCGTTTCCGTCATGGAACATCGCGGTTATCGCTTGGGAATAGTCAGATGGTACCTTCAAGTGCAACCTACGATAGTGCTGCATTATCAAAAGCAGCAGCGAAGCTTGCCTACCAGAACACCATGAGTTATCAACATCAGTCAAGCGTCATGCCGCTACAATCGCGGAATCTACAACGACACAGAACAGTCGCATCGAAGCAGTCAATCACATCTAGACAACAGTACTTACCGCGTTCCACCTCCATGGCTTCTGCTTATGGTGGACGATATAGCAGTGCTGGACGATATAGTAGTACCGGAAGATATAGCAGTTATGCGGATGATAGATCGGGCGTGACATCTTTTGCTGATAATACCGCAGACTTATCTGTAGCTACTTTAAGGGCACAGAAGGTAAATACTACTGCGACGCGTAATCGCTCATTCGCAAGCAGACAGAGTAGCGTGGCGTCGCGCTCGTCTACTACAGGAACTGACCACTTTCAAAATGCGAACGCCAGCCAGCTTAGTGTTGCTAGGTCAGGATACTCGATTAATACCGCAAATAGCAGAAGCACTTCTAGCTATATTTCTGGAAATAACCCTGCAAGACATAACACTTCGTCTTTCTTGAGAGGAGGAACTGAGTTTTCCAGCATGAGTACAACTCTGAGAAGTAGTAACAAGACTGGACCAGTAAATGCAGCCAATAGCGTTATCGGAACAAGTCACCTAAAATACGACGCATCTGCACTCCCTTCTTCAAACTACAAGGATAAAAGTAAATCGCCGAAGAATAAAATCCCAAAGGCAATCTTCAAGGGGATGAAGAAGATGCTATTTATGGGAAGCGGAGAAAACCATCGAACAAATCACTCAGGACCCTCCTATGGGTCTCTAAGGAATGCGTCTCACTCGTATGAAAATACAGCTGGAGGCACACGTCAGCCTAGTATGGTTAGTTTTAGTAGCAGAGCAAGCTCTTTCAGGCGAAGAAATGCTCCAGAGCATCGTGAGGATGGCGTTAGTTTTACTGGTGCATACTCTAAAGAAGAATACTCTCATATGTCTGGCAGAAGGATTAGTGCGGCTCTGGATGATATTTCACTTATTCCGCCTCAACAAATCTCGTCCAGACAGGCTTACTACCGTCCTGAGGTTGAGACAACCAGTTTCCGCATTGGCCGTCGTGACATCTCTATCAATCGATCAGCGATGGTCAGTGACAACGACGATGAGAATAGTCATATGCATGCTGCCAACTTATCAGTTTCCACAATCAGAAATGTTGGGATGGCAAAGGTGGCGGCACAGCGTTCTGTTTCCTGTGCAAGCAGTTCAGGCCATCGAAGGCAAAGTACTTCAACCGTGTCTTCAGTGGCATCTTCGGCTACCCCGTCGATATCTTCGTCAGTTGCGTCGTCAGCAGCTAAGAAATCTCGTCGATCTCTCAATGTGACAGATGGGCTGCATGCACATCTAAGAAAGCGACGGGCCGCGGTCCATGATACTACCACGACGACTACAGATTACAGCAACTTGTCTTTGAATAATCCCAGCATCATGCTCAAGCCACCAGTAGCAAACGAGACTGTTCTACAAGAGGTCAAGGGCAACAAAGCGAACTCGGTTGACACATGGCATTCCTCTCGCGTGGCGTCTTATGGGGCTTCTTCTGCGGTAAATGCCGAGAATAATAGCACATCTGCTAATGTAGCTGATGAGACCTTCTCTGAGCGTAAAAAGAAAGGAATTTTATCAGGAAAGTACGGAACTAGTAATGCGCATTTCAGCAGACCGCTTACTGGTAATGTGGCGCCTGAACGGGTATACTCCGCTCTAATGAAACGAATACAGAATGGAAAATCTGGTGAACAAGTAAGCAAGATGAGTGCTTCCCAGCAGCAGTCTGTAGTTCAGGCACGCTACCTTAGGGACATTAGTACCAACACAGATTCAGGTCACGAAGGCCGATCCAGTAGTGATAATGGCGGTCTCAGTCGTTTGAAAGAGCAAGCTTCAAAGAGATTGTCAAATATCTCTCTAGCGTCTATTCGAAGCAATAGGCAGGAAGAATTATCTGAGAATGAATGTGAGGATGTCGGAACAATGACATTCTCTGGCCCACGGCGACAGTCAATGCTGAGATCTGTTCCTGAGAACAAAATCACCGAAAAGAAGTCTACAATAAGGCTGGTTGATACCAAATTAGAGAATATTTCAGTTGGTAAAGTTGAGCGTTCAGGCATCCAAATCGGAAGCGCTGAAAAGCTTAAACAGTTTTTCACATACGCGTCGACCCCTCGCTCATCTATTACCAACTTGAAAAACACTGAGAATAAGATACCTGGACAGCATGTACAAGAGAAACTGGACTTGCGAAATGTTGATGAGGACGAAGAGAGGTTGAAGCCATTTCCTAAGGCCATTGCTGCAAATGTTTACCCTAAAAAAGATATAGCTGGCATACTTGTGCAACCGAGAAAGTCAAGTAACTCTGTTGTTTCTCGCTCTGTTTCTACTCTTGATATACCCAATTTGAATACTGTTCTGTCTGCTTCTGAGGCACTTGCTGAAGAGTCGGATCAAACGTCTGTTACTTCCACAGAATTAGGACAGACTGATTGTTCAGAATCTTATCAACCCAGGCGTAAAATTAGGCTGCAACATCAAGAAGTGTCTAGCTTTTTCCCATACCATGGAATATCACGTCGAAATCCTTCAGCACTGACGCCGAACTCTGGGTCGAGTTCCAATAATGCTACTCGGAAGAAATGGCTCGAATGGAAAGATGGATCCGATTTCGGAAATTCTTCTAATGAGGACAAATACTACAGTAAGCTAAATTTCTTTTCTTGTTCTGATATCCTTTGCTTGTGTTATGCTGTATACTTTCCCTCTGTCCACGATATCTGCCAAGCTCTGTCATTTCTTTGTTTACTTTCTACTTTTATATCCGGTTATAGAGTTGATATTAATGTTTCTGCTGTTGCTTCTGGTATAACAAAAGGCACCGAACAGAAGTTCGTTAACCATGATATATCTACTAGTATAACGAACAATAGTGTCCCGCACAATGATAGGTTCAACGAGTCTCTCGATGTCACATTTGGAGGAATAGAGGAGCTAGAGACGAGTATCATGCAAGCCATCTCTGAGTTGTGACCTGACGATGGTAAGAAATTTAGCAAAGTCGCTTTCTGATAAAGGTTATATCTATATGTATACGTTTTCAGTGCGCTTTTCTTTTTGTCTTATTTGTCTTACATTCTTTCTGATCATTTATCTATTTTCTCTGATTTCGCTTCTGATATAGAAAATGCGACATAATTGGCGGGCGGTGAGATGAGATGTGCAATAGATGCCTCTTCAGCTCTTGTTAGACTATATACGACACATATGTTTAATTTTATCTATGTTTGTGTTTCTATTAATTTCAACGTTCTATAGCTGCTACTATTGCACATACCAGCAATATGCCTGTAATTTAGTGTTGTGTTTGTATATATTCCTTTATGCATAAGTAAACTCAGACGTACATTTCTTGAGTTTCGATGTCGAAAAAGGGATATAGGTATGGAGTTCGTGAAATCTTATACTGATGGATGAATTTAATGGTCATGTTTGTTACTTTCTAAAACGCATGTTATCTTCCTGGCTTGATAGCATTCAGAAAAAGTTGTTCGTTAGAAAAATACTTATGCTACTTAAAATACGGTTCATTATTCCATAAAAGCGATTAATTGACTTGCACACCAAAAGGATGGACCGTTAATTAACACATGTGTTATTTCTTAAAATAACAGAATTATAAGCAAAAGACGCCTGATGTATAAAAATTGAGACAAAAGCCAAATTTCCGTAAACTGTGCGTTATATATCATAAAGCTCCAACATATTCCAAGCGACCTACCCCAATTCATCCAAAACAACTCCTATTTAAACTAATCTCTGTTTCTTTGCTTTTTGGCTAATGAAATAGAATTCATCAGCTCTTCAATAAATACTGCAACATCAGCCAAAGCTTCAATATTATCACCAATCAATTCCTTCTCAATATCATAATGCGCATCACCGAACACTTCACTCATTAAATCATGAAACCTGGCTTGTTTCAGGACCCAGTTCTCGAGCATTGCCGTCTTAATCTGCTTGAGATAGACATCTAGCTGACCTTGCGCCTCGACCACGTAACTATTGGCATCTGAGAAACAAATATCCTTCTCACATTCGCTATCAAATGATGCAACGATAATATCGACTTCATCAATGTCAAGCTCTAAGTCATCATGATTATCATCCACCATCTCGACTGCAGGAAGATGTAAACCTGTTGGCGCGTTCATTTCATATGGGGTGTCCTTCCTATCGCCACTCTCCCTTTTTTTCTGATCAGAAAGCAGAGATAGAAACGGAGACAACCGATTCTTCAGCCTAGCCTCCTTCGTTTCTCGGAGAGAATCGTATCGTCGACCCAAATAACGGAAGAGCTGCTTAGTTGATCCTCCAACAAACTCTGTGACTGAGACACCGGGGCGGCCATGTAACGTCACAGAACCCTTAGCGGGAACCCGGTGGATTACGAATTCTCCAACAGGTGTGTCAATTCGAACATCAATTTTTCCATCCAAGTCAATATCAGCCTCTCCAGAGAAAATCATTTTCTGAATCAAACTCTTGAACAGAGATTGATCAGTAATATCCATTGGGATATCTTCAATCTCCGAGACAACGTATATGTAACCTTCCGCAGTATAGTATGAGACAGCATTGGTCCATTCGGCAATATCTAGTCGCCCAAACTGCTGCCCCAGATAAAATAAATCTGAGTCCCCACGGAGCTGACTAACATCTACGCTAAAATCGAGCTCCGAAGGTAGAGCAATAACAGCATTCACCAGTGCACTGATCTTTGGCATCGACGATGACCCTTCAGAGGAACCACCACGGGGCAAAGTCATCTTCACCCGAGTCAAACCGAACGACTTCACCATCTCACTGAATCCTCCATCGCTCTGTTTTCTTCCCGGAATAGGGACTGGTATTGAAACAGTCTCCAGTATGTCAGCGACCCAAGGAGGAAAGTTAGGAATCAGCTGAGAATGTTTCCCATGAACATAGAGCGTAATGGTTTCTCCATTGAGATATGAGGATAAATATCTGTCCATAGCCGTGGAGTCTGTTTTCGACTTTGGGCATGAACGAGTAAAGGGCCTCGTAATTTCCGTCACTACCGATTTCACACGCAGCTCGACATTAGAATCCGGCTTTACAAAAATAGGATCTGAATGAGCAGTGACGAGCTGGAAGGTTTGAGAATTCTCACATGCTGGAGCCTCTATAATCCAGCTTAAACCAGGAAGACTGACATCAACGGGGTACCGATTCTTGACAGCGGCAACGACTTTGACCTCGATACCTTTTGGGTTAGACGATTCAGCAAATGAGAATTCGGAAACGGTGAATGGGATGGAACCTTCAGCGGACTCTACACATAATCGTTAGCTGCAGAAACCATTCGTATGTTTAAACTCAATATACCTTCTATTGTAACTTCATGAGAAATATGATGCGTCCCCAAAGGAAGCAGGCCAGATCTGAGGGTCACATCGGTATCTCCGGCTAGGACAACATGTGTCAGATCTCCGCGAAGATACTCCTCCAGGAGTTTCGCGATTTCTTTGATCGAGGACATCTCCTGTATCTCGGTGACAAAGTCAATAGGAGTAATGTGATGATCTCTTATATCGACCACAAGCGACGGTACGGAGGCTTTTCCCAACATTCTGTAAGGTCTGCCACCTTTACGATTATTGTCCTGATCAGAAACACGTCTGGATATAAAGATGTCGTTATTGCGAACCGACATCTTGCGCATCACGTTTGTGGCAAACCGACCAAGATTCCGTGTAGCGCCATCCTCAACCTTAGACGAATCAAACGAAATTTCACCCTGCACACGGGCATACAATCTATCAGACTTGATGTCCTCAAGCGTGATAGACGTGATATTCAAATTCAGAGATTGCTTGGCATAATCCTGCGGGGCACCCATCTTGACAAAATGAACAGAGCTGACAGCAAGGACTGCTGCAAATGCTACAAAGAGCAGGACAAGCAGAGGCCACAAAATGCAACAGCAACAGCTAACACCACAGTAACGCTTCGATTGATCTTGCGAACGTCTTGAATAACTTCTTCCACATAACAACCATCTCGGCTTGAATCTAGCGCCGGATCTTGTTGAAAAGTAACTGTCTTGCAGATAGGCCTCCTCGTAATAGGAAGATTGTTGTTCGTAAGACGAAGGAACAAGAAGAGATTCAGTATCAGATATTTTTAGGTTCGGGTACAGCTCGGGCAATGGCGAACTCGATGATGGCTCTGTACGTTCAGATCGTCCTGTGACAGGTGAATATGGAGGTGGAGAGTTCCGAGAAGACATCAGCACTGCGTTGTCAGAAAGACGTCTATAACTTCGGCTATTGGCTGGTTCAGGCTTCATCTTGAAAGAGATGAATAAAAAGGAAATCGAGTTGTGGCTATTTCTCTAAATCAGACAAAGAACCAGATCAAAACGAAAGACAAATGCGCCGAGTCGCGATAAAATAGGCGAGATTGGAGACAAACTAACGCATAGAGAAAGAAAAATGTGTGGTTAAATGAAGAAAGAAGAATGGAAAACCATGAAGGCGCACCGCCGACCACACCGCCGATTATTTGTCTGTGGAATCCGGCCAAGTACAACGTATAGAAACGCTGCGTGCTTCCCAGTGACGTTGTCTGATCAGATGACATATCATCACGTGATAACAATACTCCTATTGTCCTCTTTTGCTTCAAGATCTTAATTTTTTAAAATTCAATTTTTTTGTTAGGCCTTTTAACTCTAATCGAAAAAACAAAATTATTTTTTTGATTAGTCACCAGACAACGACCACATTTTTGTAAGCCAGCTCGCTCCTTGAACTCCGCTCGAAAAACTAATCCTACTACTCAATTGACTCTTATGGCGTTTGCTTTAAGAGGTACAACTAGAATTGCGCTTATTATCAACAAACGACTGACACATTCCGCAGCATCAATTGCCATGACTATTGAGTCACCCCGACATTTTCTCAGTATCGCTGATCTGACGGCGTCGGAGTTTACATACCTTGTAGACCGGGCTTCGTATTTCAGAAATCTGATAAAGGAGCAGAGCGTCGATGGTAAATCGGCACAGTCGCTGTTTTCAGAATCATTATTGGGCAAAACTGTAGCGCTGCTATTTTCAAAGCGGAGTACACGCACGCGAGTCTCGACCGAGGCCGCAGTTAAGTTCTTGGGCGGTCATCCAATGTTTTTGGGAAAAGATGATATACAGCTGGGAGTGAATGAGAGTCTATATGATACTGCCAGGGTGATATCATCTATGACTTCTTGTGTGGTTGCCCGGGTTGGCCCGCACTCCGATATTGCAGAGTTCGCAGAAGCCTCGTCTGTCCCGGTGATCAATGCTCTTTGCGATATGTACCATCCATTGCAAGCTATTGCTGATGTCCTGACGATAAAAGATGCCTTCCCGAAACTTGCAGGTCTGAAACTCGCGTGGGTTGGAGACGCCAACAATGTCCTGAATGATTTGGCAACTGCTTGCGCCAAGTGTGGCATTCACGTCTCTATCGCTACGCCTTCTGCATTTCCCGTTAACGAGAAGATTATGATGATTGCCAATAGCGAAGCTGCTGCAACTGGAGCAACTATTGAGACTACGCACGATCCTCTTCAGGCTATTAAAGGTGCAGACATCATTGTCACGGATACTTGGATCTCGATGGGACAGGAGACCGAAGTGCAATTGCGACTGCAACAATTCGAAGGCTATCAAATCAATTTCGATATGATTACAAAGGGACAGGCAAAGAAAGACTTTAAGTTCATGCACTGCTTGCCTCGACATCCTGAAGAAGTCTCTGATGAGGTCTTTTATTCATCACATTCTCTGGTATTCGATGAGGCCGAGAACCGATTGTACGCGGCAATTGCGGCTATAGAAGCTTTCGTAGTAAAAAAGGGAGTTCTAAAGTAACTTGACGGACTTGTACGTCCAAACTGTATTATGCCACAAATCATTGCAGAAATTTTGATCTGTGAATGTTCTGTTGTATTTATATAGACTTAACTGCTTTTCTCATTCTTAAAGACAATTTTATCCAAAACCTTATATCCGAGATGCTGTGCAAAACAAAAAACAGGAGGCGAAACTTCTAGTTCCATTGCTCAGAAGTATCAGTCAAGGTATTCCTCCGGCTCTAGAACCTTTCGGCGCTTCTTCACGTCCTGTGGGTCCTTACAGAAATCGCAAGCTCTATCACACAGCTCCGTACCAAATTTTTGCGAAATTCTTTCATGGGGTTCAAAGTATTTGCACAGACTGACATGTCTGCACATATTATCTGTCTCGCAATATGCCACTAACTGCAAAGATATTTAAATACCATATGCTTAGCAAAAAGAAAATTTCAGTGAAAGAACAATTAAAGAATCTGAGACTTACAGATTCGAAACTGGTATGCTCAACTTGACTAGACTTCATATTTTTCTCCTTGTTGCGAGAACTTCGCTCTAGGCTTCGAAGGCTGCGGACACGCTCTCGATCTTGCCGACTGTAGAAGAGAATGCATCGGCCAGCCTTATTATCCCGACCAGCTCGTCCAGATTCTTGATAGAATCCTTCAATTGTTTTTGGCAAGTCCCAGTGTACAACAAAGCGTACCTGGTTTCCAGTCAGTAAGCAGAGTGTGAACAGAGAAACGCAACCACGTACGTCAGCCTTATCGACTCCCATTCCAAATGCAGTTGTTGCAACAACGATTTGAAACCCCTTAGTTCCTTCAACCCATTTACGCATGACTTCATCTTTTACCGCGCTCTGAATACCAGCGTGAAATGCTCGGGCGCCAAATCCATCCGATTGCAGGCGATCTGCAACAAGCTCGCACGTACTTCTTTGGCGGCAATATATAATTCCGCAACCACTTCGACCCGTCGAAATATCGTCATACTTGATAGCATTCTGACCTTCCAGCAGATCTGCTGACTGCTGAGAATATTTCTGTCTAAGTCTCTGGTAGTAAGGCTTCAAAAATTTTAGAAGATCTTCGTAGAGATTCTCGGGATCGTGATCTGAGAAGTAGCGTACTTCATAGTGCAAATTTGGGCTGGGATTATCGGCTGAGTTAGTAAATACCATTAAGAATAATTCAAAAAAACTACCGATTTACGGATGTCGAAAAGATAGCTAACTGAGGAGGATCAGGTAGTTTGAGAATTTGCATGATAGCATATTGAGCTCTTCACAGTTAGAGTAAGATAAGAAGCTCTTAGATTACGGTTTCTTATAAAACTTAAACTTACTTCTCGGTAGCTGTAGCAGTCAGAGCCATCACAGGCACCTTAGGGAAATGCTCCTTAAAATATGAGAGAAGTCTATAATCCTTTCTGAAGTCGTGACCCCACTCGACGCAACAGTGAGCCTCATCTATGACAAATCGATTGAGTTCGCATTGACTGTATATTATCGAAAGGCGCTTTCTAAAGAATTCTGTAGCACATAATTCAGGAGTTACTGATAGACGTTAGCTGTCGATCAAGCCTGATTGTACCTAAATTCGCAAATACCATAAACAAGTCTTGTCTTTGGATGCCCACAGGTCAGATCATCAAGAATCTACGTAGTTAGTAGAGAGATAGAGCGAATCAAGTTGAAATTAATCGTTTACCCGTATTCGTTCGTCTGCGGGAGTCTGGCTATTCACGCAAGCTGCGTTCACGCCTCTACTGGCCAGGAAGTCGACTTGATTATGCTGCTGCCATTAGCGTCACACTCTAAATACGTGCAAAGACAATTACCATTAATGCGATCAACGGACTGACAACAATAGTGCATCCATGGCTGGTACACACTGCCGGTAACTGGTAGGTAAGCGACTTGCCATGTCCAGTTGGGAGAAGCACAAACACGTCATGCCCTTCAAGTACTTTCTAGACACGAGCAATACCCTATTAGAGCTATAAAAGCTGGTGAAAATTGAGTTCTTCAAATCGCTACCTGGATAATTTCACGTTGGCAACCTCTAAAGGACTGTTTGCCGAAGACGCGTCGTAAAGTCCAGTCGATATCCATCATCTTGTTAGCTTCCCTTAAGAGCGTAACCCTTTAGTTGGTAGGGGTTCAAAAAGATTTTCCATTGGTCTCTGCTCGTCTGCAGCTTACAATGTCTGCCTTTGCCGCAGCTGGTGTCGTTACGACCTGTTCTAAAAGCTGTGCCTGGACGAATATGAACGCTATTGTTTGATGTGCGAGAAGATTATTGTGGCTAGTGCGTGGCGCTATGCGTATGCAGTGAAGGTTGTCAGGACAACAATTAAAAAAGGTACAGCAGTCATATAAGTTTAATTTGTCCCTTCTGGCATTGAAGTGGTTTACAAGTATCATAATCGCCCATATCCACGACTAACGGCGCATGGCCGGACTTGAAAGGATTGGCTCACCATATCATGCACTTTTTCCAACAAGAGTTTGAGGTTTGTCGGATGGAAGCCGAGTATCCAATATTTTGCTTTTAAAGCTGAAAGTACCATCTGAGGCTTTTAACTAATCTGTCCGTCTAGTGACTCTTTCTCAAGGGGATTACACTTGAGTTATGCATCTTAAATCTTGAACAAAACGCCGCAATTCTTTTCTACCGCTTGAGTATAAGTTATCCCATTTGATCTGGTTGAAGATAATTCGTACAGATGTTGTTTTCGTTATATCGACTATCGTTATATCGAGAGTTGATCGTTAAGTCAACGTCTGTAGATTTGCCAGATCTGTCATTACTCCATGGCATATACCCTAACCCTATATACCGGAAGTGTCAGAAATCACCAGATGCTTTTTCGACTCGGTCCGTACTTGGTTTGCCTTTCTCGAAAGTACTAGTTGTATCACCTGTTTTGATATTCTTGATCAGCTCATGGCTGCATCACCTCGTTGTGGTCCCATCCGTTTTGCCATAGCACATTGCTATATTCAGATCAACAGGACAATTTGATATGACCAAAGACAACGCAACTGATCGACAGACATAAATACGGCCAGACAAGCTCTCAGTATGAGGGCCTTTTTTGTTTCGTCATTACAATACCATATATTGTTACAATTTCTCTAACTCTACATTCATACAGCTTGCTCAAACTTGCTCAAGTCTAAACTTGACCAGTCTTGGAATCTTTGAATCCTAAAGAAAGAAAAAATACACCACAATGAGATATACACCGGTTGCGCGAAATATTAGTCTGAACGTGGCGCATGCAATGCGTGGACCTGCTAGTCCTCTGCGGCATAATATTAACCTCAAAGTTCCGCGATCTGAGTACGTCGCGGGGGAAGCAAAATATCTGGGAAAGTACTTTGTAATTTGGGCTGCCTCTGTGGGCGCATTCGTTGGTTGGCCTTGGCTATATATAAAGTAACAATTTTGTCCTTGTTGGTGTTAGTATTCCAAGTTCTAACGCAGTCTTTTAGTGCAAGCAGATACATGGTCGATAAAGACATGCTTCTGATAGGCTGATTCAGAACTATCAGGTGGAATAACTCCACATCATTGGAACATGTTTGAGTTTGAGGCTTTTCTTTTCGTCAGTTCTGGATTTCCTCGGTTTTACTCTTGTATTACGCATTCATTAAGCATTGTTGAGTACAATAGCTCCTGGAAGCAGCGATAATAAATTTTATGATGAATTTTATGGATAAATCTGATTTTCAGCTTTGGAACAGAAACAAGGCAAAATTTGTTCTACGTAAAGACTACTAGATTGCATAGAAGGCATTTGATGCTATTTGCTTTGGCCAAATATTTTGTAATCTACAAATTCCAACGCTCAAATAAATCACAATCCTATAGAAGCTCTATGCTATATTGGTCTTCATACTACATGCAAGTTGCACTCTTTGCCTTGCTTGACCTGCTTATGCACAAGATGTAAATCTTACTTCGACAGTTTATCCCATATTTTACTCGTAGTATCTCGTGCCCATTTCTCAACGTTCACACTCATTACCCACTTCGCGCCCTTATCAATCTCGTCATCCCAAAGATCTTTCATAGTCTCCAAAACACTGTCACGGACTTCGTAGCTCTCGGGAATAACCAAAGGCTTGTTCTTTCTGTCGACTGTATTCATCATGGTATCTGCCGTTAAACGCATTGACTTGGACGCTGCGTCCGTTTTATGCAATAATTCCTGCGACAGGAAGTATCCTAACGAAGTCGATACAGTGACTCCTAAATTTGAGTCATTAGCTTCGGACTGCCTTAATGTCTTCAATACAATAACATGAAGTATATCTCGTAGATTATTCCCCCCCCCTCCCCCCCCCCCCCCCCGAATCAATGGAATCAATTACAAAGCATTAAACTCACCCGTAATAAATCCAAATATCCGGCTCATTTCTCTTGTTCGCCTCTTTAGACGAGGTGCTGCGGTCAAACCAAAATATTAAAGCCTTAATAACGAATTTAAATAAGATCAGGCAACAAATTAGCCTAGGCGAGCAAATTCAATATGGGAGTGGTGGAAAAAAATTGCTACCCTACCTTCACAATGATCTATCCATGGGTAGCCAAGTCAACTACATTTTTTTTCGAGCTTTATTTGTAAAAGTCTCATGAATACGTTTGCATCCGCAAAAGCACGACTTGTTTAACAAGAAGCATAGAGCTTTTATTGCTTTGTTTCGAACTGGAAGTAAGTAGACATTGGGTTATTTAAAAGCAAGGAATAGACCCCGTTGGTCAAATTTCGAAGGATTGCATCACCCACTGGAGAGTAAATTAGGAGGAATATAGACGCATCATGCCCGCTAGGCAATTTCACCGAGGGCTCAGCAGGTAACTAACTTCTGTTGTTGTTTTTAAGTAGCAATAATACTTACAGTTGGCAGGAGTGCGGACCATAGACGTGCTCTTCTACGAAACTTGGTCAGTCAAGTTATCGAGCACGAAAGTATCACGACAACTTACGCCAAAGCTAAGGAAGCCCAACCTCTTGTGGAGAAAATGATTACATTATCCAAAAAGAGCTCACTTCCGGCAGAACAAGAGGCCTATTCATTTCTGTTTAAACCTGAAGTCACATTGAAGAAGTTGTTCGGCGACCTTGGTCCCAGATATCAAGGCCGTCTCGGAGGATGTACCAGAGTTTTAAAGCTCGAGCCTCGACTTTTCGATAATGCACCAATGGCAGTGCTGGAATTGGTCGATGGACCTAGGGACTTGAGATTTTTTCTGACCGCTAAAGCTATAGCTAGATATGAATCTCTTGGACTGCCAGCTGACAAAGCTACGCAACTGAACGCCGAAAAAATCATCAAGACAAGACCAAATGGAAAATCAGAGCTCAGAGAAAAAGTCGAATTTATGAAGGCAAGATTTTTTTCTGAACAACAGCAGCAGACAATCCAAGAACAGCAAGTACTCCAGGCAACAGAATAATTGCAATTGCTTCTCGCGTGCGTCCGCATACATTATCTCATGATATTGATACGTCGGCTATACCTCACTGTACGCCGCTGTTAACTGTATATATAATTGTTAGCTGTTCATATTTTTTACTTTTTGTAAGCAATTCGTAAGAGAACAGTAAGCTTATTGCTGATCTCAAACTGCTATCTTAATTTCATGATAGTGTTTGTTATGCGTTAAAGCCTGTACATAAGGGATCGTTCTTCGATCTCAACAGCGATAGTAGTTTCATGTTATGAGAAATAGAGCTATTATGTATATTAATTGGTAATCAAGACATCAAGCTTTTTTTTAGATAGATATCCAAGCAATTGAAACCAAATCAAAACGCTTTACTAGAAAGGAGACATTATCTGAAGTCTAATTCAATAATACAAAAAGGTTCTACAGATGAAGAATAAAACATGAGAAAGTAAGTAGCATTAAAAATTAAGTATAGAATTAATACATTAATTCTCCATTAACTTTCAGTAAAAGTACACAAGTACTTCCACCATTACGAACACAAAATTGGGTCCTTCCAATTCGCAATGAATAGATAAATGATATGAACATGAGGTAAAATCTAGTTGTAGTTGATATCGCAATTCCCACTTCTATGCTTCTTAAGCCAATTGTTATATAATGTTATCTTTTAACACTTAAGCCATCAAAACAGCCATCACAACAGCAATCGCAAGAGCGGACAGAGAAGCGAATAGAGTTGATCCCGAGTTGGTCGTGACCTCCGGAACTGATGGAGTAGTAGTTACATTGCCGCTAGCAGAGGGTGTAGACGATGCTAAATTAAAGAATAATTAATTGACAATTCTGTACGCTCACATGAAATAGAATACTTACAGGAGATGCTGTTAGTAGTGATATTGTAAGCGGGATAGGCAGGTACGGCAGAAGTGGAAGTCAAAAATGTCGAAAGGTACGATGACGAAGGACTCGTAGAGACAACTGTGAGAGTACTAGATCCCGCAATAGACGACCCAGCCGAAGACATAGTAGTCATAACGGCAACTGCAGACGACTTAATCGATGAAGGAGTAGATGACGAGGCAGACAAGATCGACGAGCTTGAGGTCGCCGAGCTCGTAGAGGCAGCAGCAAACGAGATCGAAGTCGACGAAGTAGAAGGAACGGAAGACGATGAAGACGATGAAGTCAATGCGGACGATGAAGTCGAGATGAGCAATGAAGACGATGAAGTCGAGATGAGCAATGAAGACGAGGTAGACAATGATGTTGACGAGCTGGTAGTCGACGAAGAAGCAACAGACGAGCTTGCCGAAGAAGTCAATCCAGCAAGTACGGTGAAAGCCGCAACGAGGGCAGGGAAGACAGTAACTTTTGTATACATTACTAGACACGTACGATAAATGGAATTCAAACGAGCATATTAGCGACCGTAAAAAGTAAAGAACCTAAAATCTATCAAATCTATCAAATCTAAAGAAAGCAAAGGAAAACGAGAATGAAATAAAAGAAAGTAAGGAAGATGATGCAGGCAATGAACAAACAGGATAAAACGCAGTGAAAGATTGGGAATAAGAAAACATAGCGTAGACTCCGCAAAATATTTATCAAATGTTTGTTATGTTGAAGCACTATGTTGAAGCATATATTCTACGTCTGCATCTAGTGCTAAATATAGCATTTTGTAAGCAGAAGGTGTGTTCACTTGAAGGCACCTACCTACCTGTACCCAGAGCAGGTCTTGAATGGAGGGTAATATCGGCTCGAGCTTCATCACATTAGCAATTATTGAACCATCTAAACCGGGTCAGTACTACCCATGGCCAATGAACAACTTTAATGCTGTTGATTTCCAATTTGGAAGCGTTGATGAAGCGTTTTCCTGTTTAGGAAAGTAGCTCTCCTGAAAGCAAAAGCATCGGGCACTTCCAATCGACAAATATTTTCAGTAGAACATCCGAAAGGAAAATAATGTGAAGTAGCTCATATGCACTTATTCAAAGAATAGAAGACAAACTAAACTGCGAAGACAATAAATATTTATTTGAATGCGGTAGAAGCTGAAAGGTACAAAAAAAGCATATAAATATGAGACCTTGAAGGATGATATGTGTACAGGATTGCATGACTTTTTAATTAATATGGCCAAGGTAGCTATGCCAAAGACAGTGCCAGGTCTGCTATTCAAAATACAAGATATGATATTTAAGCAAGAAGAAAAGATGTGCAATCTGTCAAGATCCAACGGCTTCTCTATACCATCGAATTGCGCGTTCCATGCCAGCGCTGACAAAGATATCTGGCTGAGTTCCGATCTTCGAGTTGCTGACTTTTATCCATTTTCCTTGCCATATTGCACCCTCTGCCTCTTTCTGAGTAGCTACGTTCTCTCGTCTCTCAATTGACCATACCTTTAGAGTTCGATCAAAGGAACTGCGTCAAGTGTCAGTGAACTCTTCAAATGAAAAGTGAAGTGGAATACCTTACCCGCTGAGAAGATATTCGCCCGTAGAATTCCAGTCAAGTGACATGATCCACTTACTATGTCCCGGCAGATTAAAAATCTGCTCTCCTGAGATAACATCGTACACAGTGATGATGTTGGAATCACCACCGGCAGCCAAAAGAGTAGATCGTGGTGAGAATGCCACCGCCCTGATAGATTTCACGTGCCCTGATAATATTGTTAGGAAAAAGTTCGATAAAAGAACGTCGGCAGCATCATAGATAGTCGGAAAGGCACACCTGGAAGAGAGTGCAGCAATCGAGCAGTCTCTGTATTGAATACGTTGAGCGTTCCGTTTTCGTGTCCTGACACTATAAATCTATTATCGGCAGACTAAAAGTTCATCCATATTAGTCGTATCTTTATTAAAACATGAGATGCCTAAAGATGATGAGCTGAAAGTCTTGTTCAAACCCACTTACATAGTCAATGCATATACCAACACTTCCCGTGGCTTCTAGTTCCCCACATTTCTCAATTTTATCTGACGCTAAATTCCAAATGAATATCTTCCCATCTATCGTACTTGCTGCCAGATAATCTCCGTCGGACGAAAACTGAATTGCCCAGAAACTTTGCTTATCTAGTCGAATGAAAAAAGAAATCAGAGCTTTCGTCTCAGTTTAAAATCAAAAGAATATACCGTCACTTATGATTTCTTTCAGAGTCGCATCATTTAAATTCCAAATAGATATTGAGCCATCGAATCCGCAAAAAGCAACGTGTACGCCGTTGGAGGATGCGCATACATGATGTATGCCTATTTTATGATTCGTGCCAATGGTGTGAACCAGCTCGTGGGCAGGCGACGACGCATCCCACACCTTGGCGACTGAATCGCCACTTATAGAGATGACCTGAGTGCATGTCGTGTCCAGTCCAAATATATCTGAAATATGAGCTGCAAGCTATCAGCCTTTAGTGGCTCTCAGGACATACAAGCAAAAAGAACTGTTGACTGTTATCCAAAACAGCTCCTATTTCGGATGAATAAAGAACATGCATAAGAACCTGAGACAATGACAGTTGGATTCACTTTGACAAAGATCTCGGACATTGTGGTTAAACGAGCAAATATAAAACTGGAAGACTTACCATCTGAAGTCAGGGCTGTAGCGAAGTAGTGTTTACTCTGCAACCGTCACATTTATTAGAGCCTTTGCATTTCAAACGGGTTTTAACGAATAAATCAGGAATAGGTTGAACTTACCATCTTACAAAGGAAATCTCAGTTTTAAATGCTATGTACTACTGCTCTCTTTAGAATCAGAGAATCAGAGAATATGGCTGGAATCGAAGACGTCTTATTGACCGGCGGAATTATAAATTAGGCTGATTGCTGCCTCTAGTTGTTATCGATTCGCAGAAGTATAAGAAATGAGCTCATGAAATAGACTGAATAGTAAGGACACAGCTTTTCAAACTCTGTTGTATGCAGTTGGGAAAATTAGTGTCCAAAAGGAAAATACCGAAACTCCCATTCCAATCCACAAAGGGCAAGACAACACGATCCCGCATTATTAACTAAACTGAATTGCGTATCTCGTTCGTTTGAGCTCATAATTTCATTGAAAGACGAAGTGCTACTGTCATGTGAGGATCATATACTGGCACTAACTACCACGGCCGGCAACAACGTGTCAGAAGAAACGAAGGTGTTTGTCGACTGTTATCTAACTGCATGGTCCCGTCTGCTGCATTTAATATACCGATTAGCCGAGACAGTAGCTAGGTCCGCTGCTTGAAAGATGCATACCCAAATTCAATATCTACGATTTTCATGGATCGAAGTTGTTCGCAAATTATGGGCCACATTAATCTAGCAATTAGCGGTAAATCGCTGTTGTTCGCAATCGGTATCTCATCTGGAATTTGACATCTAGATAGCTGAAGAGGTTTATTGACCTTCTGATACAACACAAAGGGTTTATTGGCCATTGGCCATTCCAGAGCGGTATCTCGATATGAAGATGGCTCTTAGACAGTCGAAAAGGGGCCTTGTTGCTCCTTTTAGAAGAGAATCAATGAAACTAGCACGCATATTGCAAACACCAATAGACATGTTAGACCATAATATGGTACTCTATGCCATACCCTGGCTCATTGCCATAGATACTATGGCCTAAATGCGTTTCACTCAAAGTTGTCTCAACTGCAAATTCGACGACTATTGCGCTCCACAACGACCTGAGTTACCCACCATAGAAGACTTCTCCAGTTCGTGTATACTAGACCGAAAGTGTGTAGTCAAATTTACATTTTGGTTGACTAGATACCGGGCGTTCGTCTTTACAATATTTTATTTGCTTAGGCCGTCAATATAGACCTCATATCGATTACATATCTTGTATATATTCTCCGGAACACTTCAGCACCATATTGGACCCCGGATCTAATCTGGCAACATTAGTACTTTTGCTCCTTCTGTGGCTTTTGGATTAACTTACATATATAGCTCCAATCTCGCTCGTCCAAGCTTAACAACACTTCGTTAAACTCCTATTCTATCCATTTCAAGTGGACCACACATATCTATTGCAGTTTGAATTTCTTGAACTTAAGATGGCGCGCATACGTCAATCTTACGCATTCCTTGCTTTTTTTATATCGATAGCACTAGGAGAAAATTCATTGTCATGTCGAAATAATTACTGCGAAGTATCCACAACGACAGGGAGGTACCAAGGTATTACAGATTCTCAGAGCATACGGTTCCTAAGCATTAGATATGCGGAACCTCCCATAGGTAAACTGCGAATGGCTGATCCTGTGTCATTTGTACCTAATCAGAGTAAAGTGTAGGTATTTTCTATCGTTTTGAAATGATAAGATGCACGTTTAACATGTGCAGCTACCAAGCCACTGAACTTCCTCCCTACTGCATACAATACGAAACAAATCAAAGCGAGGATTGTCTGTTTTTGAATATATACAGACCTCCGTTACTGAACGGAGATGATCTTCCAGTTATGTTTTGGATACACGGTGGGTCATTCCTGGAAGGTGGAAGTGCAGATTCAACTTTTGATGGAACTATCTTGGCAGAAAAGGAACAAATAATTATTGTTACAATAAACTACCGACTCGGATTGTTTGGCTTTTATGACGATGGAAAAAACACCAATTTTGGTGTGAAGGACACGATCTTGGCTCTCAACTGGGTGAAAGACAACATATCCAGTAAGTATCTTTATGAGAAAAATAATAAGTGATTGTGAACGGAAATTCCAACAATATCTAGAATTCGGTGGGAATCCGAAGTCGATTACTGTTGCCGGTGAAAGTTCTGGTGCGACGATGGTGCGAGCATTACTCTCCACATCGCAATCAAGAGGTCTTATCCGTCGAGGAATATTACAATCCGATCCAATGGATTACGGAGTATGAACACTATTTTTTAGAGATATAATGATCTTGTATTTGAGTAATCTGACCAAATCTCGCTATTGATAGTTTAATAAGCGGTCTGTTTCAGAGGGAACTCTCAAGGAAATGGTCTACAACTCAACTGGATGTAACGACGTTGTGTGCATGCGCTCTCTTGACGTATCCACGATCATGGACGCAGAAACGTATATTGTTGACTCAGCAAACGCCTTAAATGTGGCTATTAGTTTTTCAACACCACTTTGTCCTGTGATTGATCACGATCTTATATGGCTAGACTTCAGCACTTTCGTCGAGACAGGAACTTTGCCAAATAAGGTTCCTATTATGATCGGAAGTCTCCAAAATGAAGCAAATGGTTTAATTGAAAGCATTGTTACAGCGCCTGTACCGACAGATTACTTTGAACCCATCGTGGCGCAATTTCTGGGTGACTACCGTGCTGAAGTGATTGTGGACTCTGATCGCTTTACACCGAACTCCACGTACAGCGACGACACACGTATTGAACTTGGCTCACTTGCTACTCAGTTCTATTGGAATTGTGCTATTCAAACCACTGTTCTAAAATGGTGGAAAAATATTCTTAACGAGGATGTTTTCTACTATTTTATGAACAAGGGCATGTTGTACACGGATTATCTCGGTTACTCACTCTGTAGTGGATCATATGTTTGTCACGAAGCAGATCTCTTTATGCTGTTTGGAACATACGATATAAGCACTGTAACTGCCGCGCAGGTGGCTGTTAGTAATGAAATGCAGGCTCGATGGGGTTCGTACGTGAGAACAGGTAATCCAAATGTTTATAGCAAATATGTCAACTGGCTTCCAGTACGGGGAAGCTCTGATTTGAATCTTTACTATCTTGGTAATAGTACAATTCGAAAAACTCCGATATATCCAGACACTTGTCCCATGTTTGGTTCATCAGTAAAGTTTGACTACCAATTATATTCTCAATAGCGACTATCCTTTTCAAGATAGATTCAGTTTGGACCTTCAAAATTTTGCGATATTAGGGTATATTCACGGTATTTATGACTATTGTGCGATATTTCGCGGTTGATGACAGTGTATTATACAGTTGTGGGTAGATAGAATTAATAGTTAGAATTTGATTTCAATCATGTCAGTATTATATACAAAGCTGCTCCTGAACACTCGCAGCTAGTTGTCGTCAATGCAATTGTATAACGTCGATGGAAGCCAGTTGATTTTATGGGCGGCAACCTATCGCTCCTTTCGATTCTCAAACAAGGGCGCCCGCGGTCTTTTGTAAAGTCTCTGAGAGATCTTTAATTCTTTTGCAAACTTCTCATGTCCCTGAAGAGTGTCGTCAAATGCTACATGTTTCCGGAAGTCCTTCTCCGTCGCTTCTATCAGGGACTGTGTAGTGCTCTTTCCCCGCAAAGACTGCTCTTCCTCGCGCCAAAGAGCGCGCATATCTTGGTGGCAACCATCGCAAACAGTGTGCATTCGCTTCACACTACCGCACGATGGACATTCTGATAGCGAAGTCAGGGGCTTTATTTGCTTCTTGCCCGGTCCTAACTGACGTTGTCGCTTTTTCTGATGTGAGACTTTCTTTTTTGGTACAGCAAACACAATTCCATTATCTTTCTCTTGCTCGGTAGGTAAAAGCGGTAGTCGAAGTTGCAGAGGAAGGGTCAAGGGAATGCGTAATGTAATTGTCGACGGCGGGGGCAGAATAGACGGAAGCAAACTGGCCAGGCGTGGCAGAATATGCTCAGTAAGAGAAGATAGAATCGAGGAAGAAGAAGACGCTCCCGCTACTAAGACTGAGGAAGCCATCTTGTGCAGATAATCGAATGCAAAAATTAATTGCCTTTATAGAAGAACGACTGCTGCAATCTAAACAATTCAATATCGATATTTTTTAGACTTTCGTTGTCTGCGAACACATTCAAAATTTTCATTTTTTCCAGAGGTTGAGATGGACAGTAAAAATAGTGGCAGTGCATAGTCATTAGCCACAATTATTTGTTATGGCTACACAGATTTGCTCTCTGGCACAAATATCATCTGACGTCTCTGCTTTATGCAGTAAACGCGACAGGTTGAATGTTAGGATTTTGTCGCGCGTGCGTTGCTTTATTTACCCCTAATTTCGTTATTACCCCTGTCTCGTCTTTCTTCGCATGTTTCTTCCTCAACAAAATACTCAGCAGAAATTTCTTGTCAAAAGTTCAAGCACCTTTCATTTTCTCAAGTGCTAGTTTTCAGTGCTTTTCTATCAAGTAATCTGTTTAAACTATTCGATTGAAAATCAAATGTCTGCCGTTGAAGCTGTTCAGCCAAAGTCCTACGTTGGATTTGATTCTATTACGAACCAGATTCAGAAGAAGCTGTTTAAACGAGGATTCCAGTTCAATGTTATGTGTGTCGGTAAGTTCGTATTTCCATTTTTGGTATTCGTTTTATTGGGATAAGAGTCTGATGATGAAAGGACAAACTGGACTTGGAAAGTCGACTCTGATCAATACTATTTTTGCGTCTCATTTGATGGAAAGCAAGGGAAGAATGACTACTGAGGAGCCAATTCGGCAAACCACCGAAATTGAATCGATATCGCGTGGTATGAGACTTTGAATACTTTAAGATGTTGCAAGAGCATTTTTGTTCTAATTATATATGGGATGAATAGTCATTGAAGAGAAAGGCGTGCAGCTACACTTGAACATTATCGATACGCCTGGATTTGGAGATCAGATCAACAATGAGAGATGCTGGGAGCCGATTTTAAAGTACATCAAGGACCAGCACTCTGCATATCTTCGCAAAGAGCTCACCGCGCAGAGAGAGCGACATATTCCTGATACTCGCGTGCACTGCTGCATCTTTTTCATCCAACCGACCGGTCACTCGTAAGACTTTTCTTTCACAATTTAGCAAATTCTGGCAAGATATGAATGCTGACAGTTATTTGATATTCAGATTGAAACCTCTTGACGTTGTCGTACTAAGGAAGCTGTCAGATATTGTCAATGTGGTCCCTGTTATTGCTAAGGCCGACACGCTGACTTTGGACGAGAGAGAAGCTTTCAAGGAGCGAATTCGAGAAGAGTTTGTACAGCATCATATAAAAGTATATCCTTTTGACAATGACGTAGGAATGGACGATGATGAGCGTGCCATGAATTCGCACATCAAGGTGTGTACTTCCAGACCAGACGGGTAGTTGTGCCACTTTTACTGATATAATATTTAGAGCATGCTTCCATTTGCCGTAGTTGGATCTGAAAAGGATATTCTTGTCGACGGTAAGATGGTTCGAGGAAGAAAGAGTCGATGGACTACGATTAATGGTACGTAATCCAAATCGCAACAGAGCCAACAGAAGCGAGAGCCACTAACATATAAATAGTTGAAAACGAAAACCACTGCGAGTTTGTGTCACTGAGAAACTTCCTGACACGTACTCATCTGCAGGATCTGATTGACACCACGTCCCAAATTCACTACGAGACTTTCCGGTCAAAGCAGCTTATGGCTTTGAAGGAAAATAGTTCGGTAGGCTCAGGAGGCAGCCGACCGATCAGCCCGGCTTCACATACCACTGGCATATCGCCGTCTCAAGAGTACCATGGCGGACAGAGTATGCTCAGCCCGCGAACGATCACCAGCTCGGGAGGACATTAGCTTTACGGCGAGACCATAGAGAATTTAATGGGGCCAATTGGCACAAGGTAATCAACAAAATAAAGCAGCAACACAGAGCCAGGATATATTATATTTAATATATTATTAGATATACGCAACAAATATGGTTGAACACAATGTCTCAAAGATTATCTCGACGACTTGAACATTACCTGTAATTACTTGTACTGCCGCCTTTTTCTTCGGAAATTAGTGGAATAGACTAATAGCCATTTGAACTCCAGCGACTGTCTTTTAACATTATATTATTTGTGAGCAAACTGTCATAAATGCTGTGAGAACTTCGGCGGTCGCACTTATGTACCTATGCATCTTTGTTTTGAAGCCAGTTCACTAAATCCGCTCAATGAGACTCTTTATCATCTGGCGTATCCGATACGATATTTGCTGCGATCATGATTCTTCTCGAATTTATTCGAATCGTTTAATCAGCACTTGCCTTGCAAATTCTTGCCCAATTTCAAATCTACTGGTCTTTCTTTACAGGCGTGCTCTCCACAATCGGGGACTTGCGTTGCCACGGCGACTGATCCGGTACCATCTAAGTTGGTTTTTTTTATGCGCCTGACTTGGCAGTTTGGACGGCTGAGATCCAATAGAAAAATGCATGTGCTAGGACCATGGTGTTAATGCTCGAGTATGTATGTGATTTAGTGTTGCAAATAAGCACCTATGTGTAATATATGGCGTGTATGCGTGTGAATTATATATTTACATATTTCGTTGGGTTAGGGCTGATAAAACGAGGACCTTGGTAGTTGCGTCTAATCGACTGGTGTTGGAGTTCTTTTTGTGTAACGACAGCAGATAAAGATTGTAACCCAAACCTTGGTTAGTTTGTGTCATGTAGTTTCGAGCTACAGCTTAATTTGAGTTAATACAGAAGCTAGGTTGGATTTGCGATAATAAAAATACCCGGGTATCTGCTATTACATACTTTTGGGTCAATTTTCTATGAACTCCAATCCTGTTTTGTGTTGTTTATTCAAATCTTTCTAATAAGTTTTGTCAATAATTTTGGTTTGTTCTTCAGAGATTGATTTGTGTTGCCTTTGGTCTCTGCATTCTAGTGTTTATGGCATTGAGATTACAAGCTGGAACCTTTGATATAAAATCATCTACTGTACAGTCAGCTTTCGAGTATCTCGCAAATTTCTACAAATAGAACAACATATACAGACATGGAATCCTGGATGGCAATGTGCGATCTGGAAGTGAATTCGCTGGCTGGATACAACTTAGGTCTTCGGATCGGATCAGTCTTCATCATTCTTTTTGTCTCGACTATCGCGGTGTTTCTTCCGTTGACTCTGCGCCGGCTCGCCAAACGAAACCAGCATCTGTTTTCGGTATCCCCGTCTGTCAGCGCGTATGTGATGGTCATCGCGAAGCAGTTTGGCGCCGGTGTGATTGTGGCGACCGCGTTCATTCACTTGCTGCCCGACGCATTCGAGACGTTCCATAACCCATGCATAGGCGAATTGTCGTTCAATGCCTGGCCCGGTCTGATAGCCATGTTGGGACTGCTGACCACTTTCGTTATCGAGACTCTTGGCCATAGAGTAATTCACAAATACTTTCATGGATCTGCCAAAGGAAGTGGCGGCCACACACATGAACATGGACATAATCACAGCCACCAGCAGGACGGGCATATCAATCAAGAGGATGAAGAGTCTCGGGCTCCGTCGCTAATCTTTGCTGCCTCGATAGCGACATCTGAGCCTTCCAGCGAAGACCCTTTGGACGAGCGTTCGGTGCTACTGCCTACAAAGAGCAGGACTTTGAGTTTGATCGAAGGACTTGGTGGCGACCATGTTCACCACAAGCACGATGATCATCCCCACAGGCACCACGATCCTTTACAGTTCAGTGCTGAGTTGCAGGAACGAATCTCTGATGGTGACCGAGTCTCACAGGTGATTGATCGTCTCGGTCTGTATGTCCTTGAAGCTGGTATCATTTTCCATTCCATTCTGATCGGAGTGACGTTATCTGTGGCCGAGTCGACGACGTACACATCTTTGTTGATTGTGGTGATATTCCATCAACTCTTTGAAGGCCTTGCTCTGGGAAGTAGAATACTGGCTGTTAGATCGATTCCCACTAGACGTAAGGTCTCACTCTGTTCAACTTTCTGCACCGTCACTCCGATCGGTATGATCATCGGTATTATTGCACGATCTAACTACTCCGGCACTTCGCCAGCTTCACTTTGGGCGATGGGCACCCTGAATAGTTTGTCTTCTGGTATCCTGCTCTGGGTTGCACTAGTCGAACTTCTAGCCGAAGAATGGCAGCATGGCGATCTGGCAGACGCTGATATGAAGAAAACTTTTGTTGGATTTGCTTCTATTGCATTGGGTGCTTTGCTTATGAGTGTACTCGGTATTTGGGCATAGTTTTGACGATTTCTCGACCCTTTCCATTTTCTTTTCCCTCTCTGCTGCCATTCGAGATCGCGGGAATAATCTTATTCATAGAATTTTTTGTTATATCGGAGTAATTTGTGCTTTTTGAGTTTTTCACTTTTCCGATCCTTTGCATTTCATTTTTGAATGGCATGTAAGATGAAGCATGATGAGCTATGAGCGACAAGACATTAAGTTTCAAGCTTGATCTGGAGTGAAGATAGGCTTTACTAGATAATATGTCGATTTGAGTACAAAATATTAATTTAAGATATTTTACGATCAGCTATTCTATTAGATCTTTCGCTATCCTTCTAAGTTCTTTAGCTATGCTAATTTTGTGCTCTTGATAACACTTACAAGACCATCCGAGAGTTTTTGGAAAGTCGACCAAGCCGGCTTGTAGTGGTTGATTTCATCCAGCGACGGTATGCCGCCCACGTTCGGGCTCCATCTGTTCCATGCACACGATACGTTGACTCTTTCCATCACTTCTAGGCTAGCATCCGTCGTGATTGCTACAGTGAATCCGACGTCGTTATTGAATCCCGCGCTGGAGCAACCACCGCCAGCAATGTCACATCGGCTCCACAGCCTCAGCTTCTTGTAACCTCTACCTATTAGCGTCGCGCGGGGCTCGATATCGGTATCGTGATAGGGGGTCCTGAGTATCTCTAGCTCAACGTCTTTCCAGTCTTCACTGTCCTCGTCCTCACTTTTTGCAGCAAGAAAGTCGATGTCCTGAGCATCGTTGCTGCCTATACTGTTGCTGACGACGCTGTCCATTCTGTCATTGCTGCCATGGCCGTAGATCTCTTCCGGTAAATAGACAACACATTGTCTAGTGTCCACACCCCGAATGTCTAAAATCCATCTGTTTCTTCGCGAGAGTCGATGGTCTTCTTCATTGGCAATAAACGACAATTCTAGCTTAGACTTCACCCAGCTATCAGCTGTTCCGCTGGCGATAAGCCCAGACAAAGGCAAAGCGGGAATCGAACAACTCTGCAATGTACCCATCTTTCCAAATGGCGTGCATGTAATATTCTGTCCAGCCGACGAAGGCAGCTCTCCGATCACATTAGCGGCATATGGGGCAAGACCAACAAGATAAGTTCTGCCATCAACTCCAGGTATTACTCCGTCTGCTGATTGGTCACCACTTACAAAGAAAGTGGTGCTGGTTACATCATAGTCGGAAGTTAGATCGATAATCTGTTCATACGACAGTTTTAGCGGAGTTTGCTCTGTAAAGGGGAACAAAGTGGATGTGCGGAATATTGCAAAAGCAAACAGCAGAATCATGATAGCCCACGTTGCAGGGGTAAAAATCTTAGCATTCGTCATTTTGTTGAGAAAAGGCCCCAATAAAATCGCATGCGCACATGCGACGACGGCAATACTCGCATATGCTAATAGTTCAACATCAGCTGTGCGTAAGGCAAATAATAAGCAAAAGATACTGACGTAAGATCGTGTGAGCTCCTTCAGAAGCCCCATGTCTGAGAGCATTCAGTCCAAAGAAACCAGACTGAGCAAATAGAGACCACGGTAAAGGAACCATGCATAAAAATTCTGCTATATCGTAAATCTCTGATCGCAGATCAAAGGAACCCGATTTTTTTAATGGGTCTATGTTGGTATTTTTAACAACGGGCCGCAGTAATGGTTTTTGCTCAGCATCGTCTCTCGTGGACATATTTCGCTTCGCTGACGGTACGCCTGATATCCTCAGTTTCTCTGTTGCAACCTCAGGAGATGGCGTATCCAATCGGCGAAGCAATGTCAAGGTGCATGAAGCCAACGAGCACCAGTAGGGAATCATAATCAAAAAAGTAGTTGTCGATTCAAATTTTACTTGCATAACGACAGCAGCGATAGCAAGGAGCCAGTAGAAAACTGTAATTTCCACTATCATTGGACTATTGCTATCTAGCGGATGAGCTCTATTTGCAAATGTGAGAACAGCTATCATAGAAAGGAAGATGGCTCCATAAATTGTGATGATCGGATAGTCAGACGAATAAATCACATCTCTGTTGACAGCATGGATGTAAATGACGGTGATAAAGGCTGATAGTGGCACAGCTGTTAATACAACAGACAGTCTTAACCATCCTACGTTGAAAAATGGGCGAAGATCCTTGTAAAATACTATATGGCCCAGGATGCCCGTTAGAACCAACGGCCCAATTATCACCGAAACAAGAGATATTAGCGCAAAATCTGAAAGCGGCATGGTCACGACATATTCTCCCAGCACTGATTGAGCAAGTTAGCATTCATATGTTACTCGGTAATCTATTTCAAGTTTGATAGGCATACCATCAAAATAGATACCAAGCTCGTGCTCATGCTGAAGACCATTGTCCATGTTGGCCATTCCACTGGTGATGTACCAAGCAGAATCAACCATATACGCGACAGCTTCACGGCTTGTGCTTTGCAAGCTGTCTAGCGGTGTGTGATATCTCGATCGCGGCTTGCTATATGCCAAGTCTAAACCTCTGCCCAATTAGTAACGCACTTAAAACCTCGCTAAGGGTTAAGATCTCTGATCTCTTACTTCAGCCCTCCATTTTCGTATATCGTGTAGTCTGTCTGGCTCTTTATAACTCCACTTTTGAAGATATCCTGCATGAATGACGTACCAATGGCGCGATGATGGCCTCCATAGGACTTCAACGCATTATAATTTGAGGCACGGAACATCGCTGTCCGACCTCCAGCCCCTGCTCCTTCAAGATTAAGAAAATATCCTACTCGTTGGGATATGGGATGCTGTAGGAACTGCTTAGCGCCTAATAATTCTAGTTCCTCTGCAGTATTAAAATTGAATACAATTGTTCTCAACGATGTATGTGAGAGAAAATATGGTATAAGGTGAAGCATTGTGGCTACCGCAATACCGTTGTCCGTTGTTCCATAGCTTGTAGTTACACTATCATAGTGTGCGGAAACCAAAATACCTGGTAGATCGGTATTAGATCCGTTAATCACAACATATATGTTCTCGATTTCGATATACGTTGCTTGCCGATCACCTGTGCTTAAACTTGTCTGCTCATCGAGAAGATGGTCTGCTGAATCATCTATGATCTCAACATTGTCGTGACCGTGGCATAGATTTTCGATTCTAAATAGAAGATACTGCTTAAGTTCGGCATGAGCGATTGAGTTATATGGGTGAGGACTCTTGCTGATTGATTGTAAATCGCTCCACACATAGTTGATATCGTCCTCTGTTATTGATAGACTTTGCGTGTGGGATAGAGAAAAATCATTGTTCTCGGTTTGGTATGTTGCATACAAAATGACGACCACCGTAGTAATGATGCAAACGAAGCTTAACATAGCGTCGTCTGTGAGGGGCAGCCAGCTTTGATTATTTGTTGGTCTCTATACGAAATATATAGAACTGTCAATCATAAACTGTCTATTTTGACAGGTATGATATAAACTTATTAACGCAAAATAAATAAATTGGTAATTGCTCGTATGTAACTGAAATCGTAGATCTGCGAGCGTAATACGAAGTAAACATGGTGACTGACTCCCTCCAGATTTCTTAAATCTTAATCTAAATTAAATCAGATAACGAGACGATTTCTATATTTCTTACAAAGCATTTGAACATCAAGCACAGCAGAGCAGGAGGATTGCCCGTGCGCTATGGTGATGTTGAGATTGCAACTAGCCTATGTTGTCGGTAACGGCAGTGCTGGGCCATTTATCAATCCTACGAGTGTCGTGTATATTCTACCACCATCTCCTGGGACTTTCTTGTTTGATCAATTCATCCATTTGCTTAGTCCTTGTAATTGATAGGCAGACAGAAATAAGTCAGCGTAATGAATCTATTGTTCATTTTGTTACTTGTTTGGATGGTTTCTTTTACGCAGGCTGGATTAACTCCCAGGAATTTCATTTTTGTTCTTCCAGATGGATATGGACCTGCCTCTGAGACTTTCGCTCGGGACTTTTACAGCTACTTGAGGAATGAGTCCAGTACTCTTCCGGTAGATGACATGACTATTGGGATGATCCGGACAAAAGCAGCCGATACACTGGTCACGGATTCTGCAGCCGCGGCAACTGCATATTCTTGTGGAATCAAGACGTATAATGGCGCCATTGGCGTTGATACCGACGTCAATCCTTGTGGAACTGTTTTGGAAGCTGCAAAAGTATTGATTTAGTTGTAGATATCTGAATTTGTTGACGCTAATTGCCATTTAAGCTGAGCGGATACACAACTGGCATGGTTGTGACTTCAAGAATTACGCACGCGTCTCCCGCTTCTTTTGCTAGTCATGTACATCATAGAGACCACGAGGATAGGGTTGCGGAGCAGCTGATAGGATATAGCCATCCATTGGGTTCTGTTGTAGACTTGATTATGGGAGGTGGGAGATGCTACTTCATTCCAAGCTCTTCATGGAGATCATGCAGGGAAGATGATTTAGATCTAATAGAGTATGCCGAAGACCAAGGGTATACGATAGCAACAACCAGGGAGGAATTCGATCAGCTTAATCATGGATGTAATGGCGAATTGCCATATCTATTTTTGCCCAATTTAGGACACTTGGAGTTTGAAGCTGATCGAAATCCAGATAGTGAGCCGTCTTTAACTGAGATGGCAGAAACCGCAATGAACTGGCTCTATCGCGAGAGTGCGGACAATGACAAAGGATTCTTTCTGTTTATTGAAGCCAGTCGAATTGATCATGCTGCTCATATGCATGATCCCATTGGGCATGTCCACGATATCCTGGAATATAACAAATTGATGGCTACCGTACGGGAGTTTGTCGAGAATCACTGCGAGGACACTACAATGGTGAGTGTGGCCGACCATGAATGCGGAGGCTTGACTCTTGGGGTGCCAGATTATGCATGGCATCCAGAAATACTGGCGTATTCGAAGCATTCAGCGGCATACTACGCATCCATATGGGATAAGATTGTCTCTTCAGGTGTATCGGAAAGCGAGAAGAAATCGTGAGGCCAATGCAATTTATGATAGATAGCTCTTTTATGTAAGTACATATGTTGACAAAATATAGGCTTCTTGTGGAACACATCCTTAGCAAATACGGAATTTTTGACCCTACTGAAGATGAGATACTCTCAACTATTTTAGCAACGTCCCTGACAGTCGCCATAGGCGAACTTCTGAGTGCACGAGCTGGAATCCATTGGTCTACAATAGGACACAGTGCCGTTGATGTCACGCTTTTTGCTACTGGGATGAACTGCGGTATTCCGATTTTTGTCTACTCAGGCATTTATATCTTGCAAAGAAGTCATATAATCTAATCTAACTGTGTAGATGAGATGCGTGGGAGTAACGAGAATGTGGCACTCGGCCATTGGATGGCAAAGCAATTAGGTGTCGATTTAGAAGCGACTACTGGCCTGTTAATGGCGAACAAGTCTTTCCTTGAAATGATCAATGCCGAGAAGAATAGCGAATGTGGTCATGATGGCACAAGACTATCTCTTAATCACGAGTCGAACTTGCAGAATGATATCCACAAGCATTAGAACTTTTTAGTTCCGCAACGTAACATTTTCTGATATCAAATTTCACTAGATATTGTCTTCTATACCCTCAAGTTATATCTGAGTACGACGATGAAACCACTAGGCTTTTTTAGTCATCTCTGATTGGAAATGTCTAGTATATAGCAAAAATTCCATAGAATAGAACTGGATAATACAATCTCATTAAAATAAAACTGCAAGTGATTTTCAATTGATAAGTTCAAGGAACAACTATCATGTCTAATTAGCATCTAAACTGGCATAGGCATACCATAATACTGACTGTAGCTTAAGCTCGCGCTGGTGTAGATATATGTATGTTCTTGATATCTGTCAATCGACGTGGAGTTAAACCCAATCACAAATCACAAATCACGTTTATGTGCGATAACAGCGATATGTCGACCCACTCATTGTCTCCTGGCCCTTCCCGTCTGACCATTATTGCTTATTTTTGTCGCTTCAGAACAATCGCTTCCTTCACGATTATTTGTCAGTTGCTATAGGAGCATCTCATCTCACAAATGGCAACTCCCCTGCCGTCTCCTTCAAAAGAAGAGCAGGCCCGTTTGCTCGATGATGCTCTCAATGTCGTTCGCCAGCAGTCCCATCTTATGCAGAAGAATCTCGAGAGCAAGGGTAAGCTGATGGACGCTTTAAAACACGCCAGTTCTATGCTTTCCGAGCTTCGTACAAGCGCACTTGGACCGAAACAGTACTACGAGTTGTATATGTCTGTGTTCGATGCCATGCGAAATCTTAGTGTTTATTTGAAGGAGAATCATCCGAACAATCATCTTGCAGACTTATACGAACTTGTACAATATGCTGGTATGTTTTTTTGTAATAAGAAATAAGGATAACTCTGTCTTTATTCCATTGCCAATTCACGATTGTATTATGATACTGATTTTGCCTTTGTGTTAAGGTAATATTCTCCCACGTTTGTACCTAATGGTTACAGTTGGAACGTAAGTTTCTATACTCACATCAATAATACATTTGCCATTAACTAACAATTTAGCGTTTACATGTCTATTCCGGATGCACCCGTGAAAGAAATCCTGAAAGATATGATGGAGATGTGTCGTGGAGTGCAACATCCTATTCGTGGTCTTTTCTTACGATATTATCTGTCCGGTCAGTCACGAGACTGCCTGCCTATTGGTACTGGTGATGGTCCCGAGGGTAATATTACTGACTCGATACATTATGTTATCACCAACTTCATCGAGATGAACAAACTGTGGGTTCGATTGCAACATCAAGGACACAGTCGTGAGCGCGAGAAACGGATGCGAGAGCGTCAAGAACTCCAGATTCTCATCGGCAGCAACTTAGTTCGTCTTAGTCAGCTGGAAGGCGTCGATAAAGATATCTATCAAAATACCATCCTACCAGTAATTCTTGAGCAAGTTGTGCAATGTCGGGATGTTCTCGCACAAGAATACCTGTTGGAAGTCATTACCCAAGTCTTTCCTGACGAGTTTCATCTCGTGACTCTTGATCAATTTCTTGCAGCTACTGGTAAACTAAACCCGGCTGTAAATGTTAAGAACATAGTCATCTCAATGATTGACCGACTAGCCGCTTTCGCTACCAGAGAGCGTGATACTGAGGAACCAGACATCAGAAGACTGAAAGATGCTAAAGCAGCAGCGAAGCTTGCGGCCGCTGTTAAGAGAATTCGATTTAAAGATAGCATTGCGGAAGAGTACGGATTATTCAAAGATCATACTGCTGAGCCAGTTGCTAGTGAGGAACCTCCTGCATTGAATGGAGATTGGGAAGATGGAAAAACGGAAGTTGATGAGCAGGAGCCAGCAGCTGCTGATGGTGGTGCCCATGCCGCAGAATCGAGTGCAGCTGCTAATGGAGAAGCTCAGCGAGATCTTTTCGAAGAAAATGGTCATAAGGAAGAAACAAAGAAGCAAGAAGAGGAATTCAACGGAATACCAGATGATATCAAACTTTTTGAAGTTTTCTGGGAACAGATCCAAAATTTACTTAAGGCAAGACCTGATTTGTCAATTGGAGATCAGACGGCGCTGCTTGTATCGTTGACTAAGCTGTGCTTGAATTGTTATCCTTATGAATTAGACTATATTGATCAAATCATGGGATTTATGCGAGACAAAATGGAAGAATACAAAGCTAACGCCGATTTGCATTCTCCTCCAGCGAAGAACAACGTATTAGCGCTGCTACTGGCGCCCATAAGCTCGTACAAATCATTGCTGAATGTGTTAGCAATCCCTAACTATTTGAATCTCCTACACGCACAGTCCTATGCTACTAGACGATCAATTGCCGCTGCTGTTGCGCACTCGATGTTGAAGAACTACACGAAAATTGAGACACCAGAGGACGTTGAAGGTGTGGCTGAATTGTTGAAAGTCATTATAGTTGAAGGACAGCAACCAGCGGCTACTCAGTTTGCAGGTGCGCCTCCTTCATCAGCTGCTCCTGTTGCGCTGCAGCCTCCGAAGAAGGCTGCTCCTACTGCAGAGACTGACGAGACTGTAGAGGAGCAAGGCTGGCTGGCTCGGATGGTTCATTTGATCCAGAGCGACATTCCGGATGTGCGATTCCGTATGCTTCAAACAGCTCGCAAGGCTCTGATGCAAGGTGGCGACAGAATACGGTATACCTTCCCGGCATTAGTTACGCAATGTCTGAAGGTAGCGCAAGCGTATCGTGGTCGAAGATACGTCGATAATGCGTATGCACAGAAGACTGCAACGGTTTTCAAGTTTGCGCATCAGTTGATCACCGAAATATATACTACAGTAGGGGGTAGCATCGCAGATACCTGCCTCCGACTGTATATTTTTGCTGGCCAGATTGCTGATCAAGTCGAGAGTGAAGAAGTTGCATACGAGTTTTTTGCACAAGCGTACCTTGTCTATGAAGAGTCAGTGACTGATTCCCGTGCCCAGTTCCAGAGTCTTAGTATTATCGCAGGAGCATTACATTCTTCGCGTAACTTCACAAAGGAGAACTATGACACACTTATCACCAAGAATGCATTATACGCAAGCAAGTTGCTCAAGAAGCCTGACCAATGTCGAGCTGTATATTTTGCCTCGCATCTTTGGTGGGCTGTCGAGATCACTGTTCGCGGAGAAGAGGAGGGAAAGACGCCGCTGTATCGTGACGGTAAGCGCGTACTAGAATGTCTGCAAAGAGCTCTCCGTGTGGCCGATGCTTGTATGGATACAGCGGTGTCTGTTGAATTATTTGTTGAGATCCTGAATCGATATGTCTATTACTTTGATCGGGGTTGCGAAACGGTATCGGTGAAATATGTGAATGGTTTGATTTCACTTATACAGTCGAATGTGTCAAACACAATCCTAGATCCTGCAACAAACGATTCGCCGAGAAAGCATTTCGAGAGGACGATCATGTATATCAATGCGCAGAAGGAAGAGGACGAACGATTCGATCAGATTTCATGCTAAGATCGAATATTACAGCAAAATATATCTCTGAATTAGTCGTTTAAATGTTTCTTTAAGATTAATGCTATCTTCATTATATCTCGATTTTTGTGTTCCACTTATATGTATCCATATATACAAAATCAGTCATTAGCAACCTTCTTAAAAAGATGCAAAAACGATCAAAGAAATTGATATGCAGCAAAAGTTGAGGTAGACGAATTGAGTTTGCTCATGTTTTGCTTTTTGAGAGTGCTGAAATGTATACATGTCTGTGTTTTTCACATCAACGATTTTCATTTATATGTGTAGTGTCTTAGCTTGTCAATAGTTGATCACTACTTAAATATTTAATATTCGTCTATTTACATTTCATATCTAAAATCGTCTTGCCTGTACATGTAGCAGAAGATGATTTCCTCTAAACAAAGAAACAAAGAATTAAAGGTCAAAGCCAAATCATAACATTAACATTAGCATCCATCCGTAGCCAAACTAGTTGGAATCATTCATCATCACATCGTAGATTAAATTTGTCACACTTAGAGCGCCACATAGAGACCGTCCTAAAGCACCTTATATATCATGAGCATTTTCTAGTTTTGAAAAGGAAAACGCAGAAACATGCCACGAAAATGCCAACAGGGAACACCATAAATCAAAAAGCATGTCCTCGAAACTGCACAGTAGAATGCCCGCCTATCCCTGTGTTTGTGAGTTGATATAATTAGATGCCTGCTCTCTGACCATGACAAAAGTGGTAAGCCTTGAGCATTCCTACCAAATGTGAAAAGGCAGCAGCAAGAACGCAAAAGTGGAAAATCTGATGAGAAGATCCGAAAATATCAAAATGTCCCGGCTTCCAGCGCTCAGGGATTCTGACAGCATATATCGCTGCTCCGCCAATGTATAACAGTCCCTCAGCAATTAAGTATTTGAGCTGAATTCTATCGTTCAGCTCCTCGAGACCTAGCTGTACCCCACCGAAAGTTATCGGTATGATGCCGGAGAGTCCAAAGATCACGAACATCAAAGCTCGAAATGGTCGCCACGTAGGGGACGCAAATTCTTTGCGGAGAGTAATGATAATACAAACTAAACCCAAAGCACTGACAATTCCAAAGAAAATTGGCATGTAATGTGGGATGGAGTGCAAACCATAGAATATGGCGGGAATAAAAGATCCAACAATCAAGAAGACTATTCCAAGGTAATCCAACTGGTTACCAAACTTGGCGACAGATTCTGAATGGCAGTTCAGGCAATGGTATGTCGACGACATCCCTAAGCAAGCCACCGCGCCAAGGAAGAACACGACGAACACGGCAAAATCTCGACCAGATGTTGTCGGATACCGAGGTAGAAGAAGATCGAGCATTGCTACCATGAAAATCAGGAACACAAACGATCCTATCAAATGAGAATAAATATTGATCGACTCGTTATGGAGATATCCTAAGCTATGAAGACATTCTTTCAGTGAATTTGTCAAAGGTCGATATCCAGAGACAATATAATGGTTATCCTTCCGCCATGATGGTAGCTCATCCCACAAAACGGTAAGGGCATATCTCGCTTGCTGAACTGCCTCAGAGATCTCACCAGAGAGCTCGGATGAGGCGGAAAGACGACGGTGATGAATCGAAGATTCCGATGCATTAGCCGAAAATGAGACAGAAGAAGAGCCAACAGGTACGACTGATACTTCAACAGCGTCCTTTTTGTCTTGATCAACCATCAGCAAAGTAGATCTGCTCATTTGATAAAGATAGACTGCTAGCAGTTGTGAAGCAAGATGATGAAAGTATAAACGGATGACCAATTTATAGGCACATGCAATGCAAGTTTACAAAGGAAACGGAATTTGGACAGCACATAAATTAAAGTTAATCTACGCTTGCCTCTTCTGGATTCTTAACAAAACCGTCTCAACTTGAATACAGGGGCGACTTTTTTTTGAAGATCCGCAGTCTTGCGTAAAGATGCCAGCAAGCACGCTAGATAATTACGGTTTTGTCAGCAGGGGAAATGATGACCGTCTGCAGCGCGATCCTGCTGCTCAGAGAGAATATTTTGAGAGTATCATGCGCGAGTATTTATCTTTCTGCGCTACGTCTCCTTCCGTTAATAACTTGAGAGATACGTTTGATACTCTGACAATCTCTAATGATGGCTCTTCCTTACCCCTTGATAGTGAGACTGCTCAGCGGCATCATCAGCTAGATCGAATTGTTCTCGCGTTGCGAAAACTACGTGAGGCAGTTCTCGCGTCACCTCCGTCTCCGCTGGCTAAATCAGTATTCCTTTTGTCCATCCGATTAACTGTCCTCTTGGGTCACTACGAATCATATTTACCTTCAATACTACAGCTTTTAGATAACATTCATCCGGTGCTGCCATTGTCAGAAGCGGAAATACATGAAGTGGTTGCGCTCTATGCGCTGCATCTGTTACACTTTGCCAATGACGCGAAAGGCGCTTACGACATAATGAACAAATATTCTATTCGGAATGATCTGGCACTTCGGCAGATTATTGCGGCATGGGTGGACTGCGACTACGTGCTATGGCGTCGAAGATACGTTGGCGAGACAGACCCAGGCAGACGGAGGATGATGGCATTTGGAGAACGAAGCATGGCAAGGGATACGCTCAAACGATTGGGAAAAGCATATTTCAGCATGCCGCTAAATGATGTTGAGAAACTTACAGGTTGGAATTGGGAAGACTGTGTGAATATCCTGGGATGCGGATGGAGAGTAGAGGGAGTGAAAGTTGTCATGAGAGAGAGGAAGAAGAAAAGTTGAAGTATAGCTGCAATTTGATCTTTCTCATTTATTCGATATCCGTTGTATCTTAATTCATAGGCGTTACTATTGGCTCAAATATGCATTTTTATCTTATTTCCCGTCTCCAGAATCTATTTCTTAGCAGATCTAGGCCGTTAGCATTTAGTACTACTGTACATGCAATGATTAGCCCAAACCAAGGAAAGGTCTTGCCAACTTACTTCTTGATCCCACCAGTCACCAGAGGACCACCCTTTGCTGCCTTGGCAGCCATTTCTTTTCGAGCAGCAGTTTCTGCCTTTTTCTTTTCCTGGAATGCAAGATCATCTTCATCAATATCCTTTTTGGCCTTCTTAGGCGCTTTTAGTGCTGCAATTTTTTAGCCACGTGACATCAACATAGATGGAACAGCAACCGTCTGAATTCGACAATACTCACGCTTTGCTTTTCCTCCTTGACGTCCTGACATTTTTACGTTTCTTCAAGGTAAGTGGCCGTAGCAAAGTATGGTCAACAAGGCAGATGATGAGCTTGAAGAACTTTCATGAAGGAGCCAAGACTAAAAACTAAATTAGAAGTAGGTGCAACGTGGTTTCCGCATTTATGGACTAAATAACCATTGCTACTCACAATGCCATCTCACGCCGCCAAATTTCATCGTCATCCGTATCAAACAAATTCTAGTTTTTTTGTCAAATCAACACATTTCAGCGTATATTTCGCTTTAAAAGGGCTTAATTAGGTTATTTAGAGGTTATTTGTGCCTTTTTACTAATCAGAGCAAGAGATGACTGACCCTTCAAGTCCGTCGCCCTCCGATGGGTCCCTGTCTGAAGGTGAAATTGTAAAGGCAAATTCCTCTTCTCATTCCTCTTCTATCTCATCTGTGCCTCAAATGACCCGCTCTGTTGACACATTGACTAGATCTAGTTCTTATTCCCGCTATTCTGAAATGTATCAGTCCAAAACATTTGTTCGAGAAAGGTACGCAGCTTCCTTAGGCTCAATCTCAACGCTGACGTTTAGATCGCCTCATAAACATAAGCACAGAGAAAGTGATATAGATAGAGAAAGAGGCAGAGGCAGAGATAGAGGTAGAGTTCACGACGGAGTTGGAGACCGGGATAGTGATAGAGGCAAAGATAGGCACCGTGATAGAGATGGGCATAGGCACAGATACGGCCGCGATTATGATAACAGAAATCACCACCGGCAGGTCCAAGATAGTGAACGGAGGCACCACGATCTAGAACGATCAAGATCACCGAACAGATCGATACTATCTTCTCATATACACACAAGCGAAGTCTTACGTGTGCAACAACACGACACGGATAGTGTCACTGTAATAGAATCTCGTCAAAATGGCGATTTGGCAACTCTTCAAGAAGAAAAGCCCACCGAAGAAGAGCTTATAGAAGCACGCCGAAGAAAGCGGTTGGAAATTCTCGCAAAGTATAGGGATTCTCCTGTCGCTGATACCATAGCTAACACATCAGCTGCTCCAGCTACCCCAGCTACCCCAAATCCGTCACACGACCAAGTCGATTTCAGCAAACCGAATGAAGCGCCTCTGGTAGAAGAAGAGGCAAGTGCGGCAGATTATGATCCGACAGAAGATCGTCAAATGGAAGCAATTCGACATGAGCAAGAATTTGGAACACAAGGCGAAGTAATCGACAAACCTGATGAGATTGCCGAAGATGATATGTTTGCAGATGTAGACGACGATATATTTGCGGATGCTCCAAAGAAACCTGCCGATGCAGCACATGCTGAAAGCTTGGATGAAAGTCTACTTGACAATTGGGATGATCCAGAGGGATATTACCGAATAATTATTGGCGAATTAATTGACGGACGATATCATATACAAGCTAACATCGGCAAAGGTATGTTTTCGTCGGTAGTTCGAGCAATCGATATGAACGATAATCGTCGGCCTGTGGCAATTAAAATAATAAGAAATAACGAGACAATGAGAAAAGCTGGAATGAAAGAAATTGGAATATTGGATAAGCTAAATAATTCAGACTCTGATGATAAAAAGCATGTCATTAGGTTGCTTAGGCATTTTGATCATAAAGGCCATCTATGCTTAGTTTTCGAAAGCTTGAGTAATAACCTTCGAGAAGTCTTGAAAAAGTTTGGCCGTGATGTAGGAATTAACCTGCGTGCTGTCCGTGCGTATGCTCAACAAATATTTATGGCGCTGTATCTTCTACGAAAATGTAACGTTTTGCATGCGGATTTAAAGCCTGACAACATTCTAGTAAACGAGTCTAGGAACGCATTAAAAGTATGTGATCTTGGATCGGCGTCTGACATTTCTGAAAATGAGATTACACCTTATCTGGTTTCGCGATTCTACCGTGCACCTGAACTGAGTAAGTTTGCTAACTTGATTGCTAAAACTAATACCAGGCGTGATGATACATGATGCTAACTTATAAGTTATTGGGTTACCATACGACTATGCCATTGATATGTGGTCGATAGGATGCACGTTATATGAACTTTATACAGGAAAGATTTTGTTTCCCGGTAAGTCTAACAATAATATGCTGAAAGTCATATTTGAAACCAGGGGAAAGATGTCACATAAGCTTCTAAGACGAGGCCAATTTGTAAACATGCATTTCGATGACCAGTTAAATTTCTTATCCGCTGAGACAGACAAGCTTACTGGGAAGCCTGTGATCAAGACATTTACATTTTCCAAGCCAACGAGGGATCTCAAAAGTCGATTGATGATGCATGTTTCTTCTGCGTCGACACCGTTGGGTGCAGATACTGCTTCTAAAGAGGAAGACAGGTTGTTATTGACTCAATTTGTGGATCTTCTGGATAAGTGTCTGAATATGAATCCTGAAAAGCGGATTACACCTGCCGAGGCTCTGAAGCATCCCTTTGTGAGAGGTTGAGAGAAGGAGGAATTCTCAGCTGCGTCTTAAGTGAGAACTATTGCTTGGTTTGAGAAAATAGAGAAGTGGGTGCTTGGAACTTTGCTACGGACTATGGACACGTCTTTAAAATGGAGTACATAAAATTCATGTAAATAATTAAATGTGTAATAATGATATCAAGCGTCAACACATAAAAGAGGGACATGCAACATGGAATAAAATAGACATATCAACCAACAGTATAACCAAGAAACCGAACCATATCCAGGTAACAAACTCAACCAAACAAGTTATAAATCTTCGTGAAAGTGTACAGATTGTGAGAAAAGGTTTCAGTTAAAACAACCAGTTAAAAGTGAGACCACGAAGTATCCAACACCAAAGTGAGTAGATGATTTCACATTGATTACTTCTGTCAATAGCTGCATCGAATAATCCCATCATATGTATTCTCCGTCGCTGGAAATACCCATCGACATATAACAACCCGGTGGATATGTCAATGGCTCAGCCAAGTTCTTAATCGAGTCAGTTTGAGATACCTCTGAGCTATAGGAACAGGAGGACAAGGACGACTGTGACGAGAGTGACCGCGATGACAGAAGTGCTTGCAATCGTTGACCAGTTGAAAGTGCAGCCTTCGGCACGTTTGGACTGCTATTTCTAAATTGGAATGCAGACTCAGTAGTGTCGGTAATAGACGGATAAATGGATGGTACATTTGTAGTGGAGTAAGAGACCTTTGCAGGGGAGGAAGGCAGAACATTGGATGGAATATGAATGCCTAATGCATCAATCTCAGACCACATTTTTTCAAAAGCATCTTCCACATCATCATCAGTTTCATCACCCCAATCATATCCTCTTTGTCCGAAGATTTTTCCGCTGACTAGTTCACTTTTTTGTGTTCGATGTGCTTGAGAAGATAGTTGATGTTGGGATAAATCTTTCTGCAACCTTTCAATATAGGACAGATAATCCATCAAACCCAACTTAGGAGTTCCTGGAGTACCCGGAACCGTTCTAGATAATATAGCTGTAGTTGTGGGGGACAATGCAGGTGAACAAGGTATCGGTGTGTTTGGTAGAGACCAGGATAGATGCTTTCGGAAAGGATTTCTATCTTTAGTAGGACTTGGAGGAGAAAATGGCCCATAAGAGTCTTCTTCATAGTTTCGAGTAGCGAGGTCATCCGGCTCAACAGAGGTATTGAGACCCGTCACGGAAGGCCTGTAAGTATTAAATATGGCAGCTGAAGGAGTTTGAGGCGTATACTGCCCTGATATGGGGTCAAACACCGTGGTCGAAGACTTCACAAGACTGTTGAATTCCGCCGATTCAGGTTGAACTATGTTGGATTTGACAGAACATTTCTCAGAGACACCGCGAACTTCTTCAACGAAAGGAGTAGTCGCAGTAAATCTAGCACATCTGAGGACTCTCTTTCTAAATTCTAGAAGGGAGATTCTTAGCTCCGGATCAACTTCAAATACTTTTCGAAGAACTTTAGCTAGCTCCTCGGAAAGTGGAAGAATTTTCTGGAGGTAGGTATTGGGATAACGCAGGTATTCTCTGAAAGAATCATCATCTGCAGTTGGTCGTTTCCATGGATTGCGGCCACATGTCAGATTGATGAGGATGACGCCAAGTGACCAGACATCGCTCGCAGCTGAGTCGTATCCAAACGGAGAAGCTGCAAGCGAAGATAGACATTCGGGAGCCATGTAAAAGCTCGATCCACAGCCAAATTCTGCAGTTCTTGGCTCCATGGTTGCTAGTCCAAAGTCTGTAACTTTGACTGTTCGTCCGTCATCGAAGACCAGGATATTCTCCGGTTTCAGGTCTCGATGAAAGACGCCTGCAGAGTGACAGAAGATCATGGCATCCACAATCTGCAAGAAAACTATCCTGGCTTGATCGTCATCGTGTACATATCTCTTTCTGGAATCGGTTATGTTTGCAAACAAGTCTCCTTCCACAGAGTACTCCATCACGACATATATCAATTGCTCGTCATCGCCAGCCTCTTCAATGTTCACGCCATTTCCATATCCTATTGGCTGGGAACTTACTGACTGATCCTCTAAAATCTCCACAATGCTCACTATATTAGGATGATAATGAACCCTGGCATGAAGCGCAACCTCACGAGCTTCTTTCTCCATCAATTCTTCGCTCAACGTCGCTCGGTGAGCCTTTCTTATCGTCTTTACAGCATACGGAGCAAGTGTATATCTATCAACTGCGGAGTACACTGCTCCATAGGCACCTATACCAAGCAAAGATGTCAACTCCAGACGAGAGTCGAGAGTTTGACCAACGAATGAAGCAGCACGCTCTGCAGTCCAGGAAGGCATCGTGACCGGCGCAAAGCAAAAATAAGACTAAACAAAAAAGCAAAATGTGTGAAAACTTATCAGATCATGTATATTCTGCCAAACATTTATATTTATACAAGTGTATATATATTATGTAAATGCAAGGATGGACGATTATGACGGAGTAAACCAAGAATGTACGTAGCCGGCGCAAACAAATTTTCTGCCTTCCTGCGGAAGATCACATTAGATAGATTGAAATCTGCAAAGTGTGCGGCCGAAGACGTCAACCGATCACTTTCTTCTCCGAATTTGGTCTAGTTGCACGATTCACTATATTGTAAAGTTTTGATCAGCATAAATGTCATGTGCTAACCTATTTTGGACTGAACCGTTTCTACCAGAACACTACATGACGAGCTCACGTGATAAGTTTACGAGTTTTCAGGTTATTTTGCGCGTTCGAATCATTAAATTTATTGTACATTTGCACATAATGATATACACAGACTCATATCATATCAAAAGACGCCTTACGAGTTGACCGTTATATTTTCAATAAATGCTGTTGATCATACAGTAGGAGCTACAGTGCTACATCCTCAACTCTTAGTAGCCCATTGGCCATTCCAGCGGCATACCAACCGCCATATTTCTCGTCCATACACCACGCAACAGAGGTTACACATATTGTCTCGGGAAAGACAGCTTGTCCTTTTCCATTTGCAGTATTGCTGACGCTTTCGGAGCGATAACCCTTGGTAAAGCGGTATTTTTGTAGTTTTTCGCTGTAGGACAGCTGGAACAGCTGTATTTGGAACCAGTCCTGGGATGTCAGTCGGAATAGCAATTTCTAACCAAAATGAATTGAAAGCATACTTTATATACAGCTCGTTTAGATACTAGACAACGGGAAGCCAAGTTGCCGATAACCACTCTGCCGTCGGCGGCTCCTGATATTAGGAATGGATGGCAGAGCGATGTGCCCAACGACATCACACTTCCTTGGTGTCTTGTGACGACATTACTGGACGAGAACTTTCGTAAAGGAGAAGCTTTGGTTGAAACTGGGTCCTCGAGCGAGATAATGCTCCGTGTATGCGACGAATATGCACATACCTCTGAATATGCTAAACTTCAGTCAGTCAATGAAAGTTCCAAGCAACACTGTAGAGGCGGAATGAGAGCTTTACATTTTGTGCGAGGTGCAGTGGCATGGCACCTAGTGTCCCTGGTATCGAGAATGCGTGTGTATCCGTCTGCTGCTGTGGTGCATAGAAAATGGCCAAAGTCTGGAAATGTGGCTGCTACTGTGAAAACGTAGGAGAAATGCGAAGGCTCGCAGGTCAAGGGTATACATCCGGCAACATCAAAAGTTGCCACCAATCCTTTAAGTGTTAGATGATCGTTGAACAATGGCATTGACAAATAAAAGGGAAAGATACCGTTTGAACAGCCTACAGCCAGCCGATTAGAAGACATCCATGCCACACATGTTATCGCTATACCAGGAAGTTCAATTGTCTTCAAAGCCCGATCCACGTATACTTTCAAACACCATTAGCTCTATTTTGCAGAGAAACAACTTGAGAAACGTACTGTATTTTGTGTTCTCGCCTTCAACTTGACGTTGCACCTTTATTATTCGTGCCTTTCCGTCCTGGAACGCAGCTGCGAACACTCCCACGACATCAGTATTCTCACTAATATGTTCACACCATCTTATCGTCCATGCGGTACCCCAGTTATGTAGTAGACATGTTTCAAGAGCGACATTGCCTTCCTCTAAGTTAAAGCGCCAGATTTGAATCGCCGACTTTGACTCAGTGGGGGCAAACGAAGGAACATTGAACTCTGTTACTTTTGAAACAACACCAACTGCGAGATATTGAGGTCTGGAAGGAACAAGAGGTTGAATAACTAATTGCTGAATTGGAGGAGCCCATTCACAGGACGTCACATACCCACCGCAGTGTAAAATATGACCATCTCGCGGGCTGCGAACAGACGAGAGCGCACAGGTCTGATAAGCAGATATAGAGAAGGTTGAAAGTTGTTTGTGGTCGTCTATATCCATATCGAGAGACTGATCTTTCGGAGGAAGATATTCTGCCGCCTGAAGATCCGTGAATTCGGAGACCATCTGGCTGTCTGGTAATCGCAGCACTTCACTGCTCAGTGTTCCTGGGAGTCTTTTTAACTTACTCTTATTGATTACATGTTCATTCACCCATGCTTCGCGAACATCTAACCCACTCATTATTTCGCTGTTTCGGTGGCCAAAGTAAATCTCCATTCTATCCTGCGTCGACTGGGCTTTTGCATTTGCAGAGCCAGTGGATTGGCTTCCCTTTTTCGGTACACCGACTATAGTTTCCCTTGTTTTAGCATTCACTTTATTCCTGCCCTTAGATTTCAGTCTTCTATTGCTGGAGTCAACTTCTTCAAAGTCATCATCAAAGTCATCATTGTTGACTGAGATAGCGTCCTGATTATCCGATACTGGGTCACCAAAATCTTGATCGTCATTGGGTCGGGCACTCGAGTTCGGATTTTCCTCTTCGTCGGACTGATTATACAGATCAACGAAAGATTTCCGCTTATTAGAAGCTCGTGTTTGGCGGCGACCAGACATCGCGTCCGCTTAACAGTCTTTGTGATGTTACTAGAGATGTTAGATCACCGCGCTCTAATAAACATCCAAGGATAAAACACGTTGGGTTAGGGTATCAATAACTGTTCCGCACTTTCGACTAGCAGACTGAACATCTTGAACATTGATATGGCTTAAGGCAAATGTAATGACGCAATGTTATGGCCGTACAGCAAGAAACATTCATTGAACGACGAGGAAAGATAGATAGAAGATTTACAGTAAGCTACAACGTCTCTCGAAGAAGTAATTACAATATAACTTGGCGTTCTATTATGCCTCGTAAATCACATATGGCCTATTGCAAGCTATTGAATAATCCCAAACAAGACAAGAAACAACAAAATTCAACTAGTAATCACTTGCTGAAATACTGTGAGATTGCAGTTGCAGGACCGCTTTCAAAGTTGATCCTCTCTCAGCATCTGCTATCTATTGTACCCATTATTAACCTCAATGTGGAATGCCAGCTACGTAGCACATATTTCAAGTATGCTCTGATTTACACAAAAGTCATATGAGGTCCATAGCAGCTCGCTGTCTTCAATTGTCAAGAAATTAGTACTCCTCGACATTGAAAAATCCACCTACTCTCTTTGGGTTAGGGCTTTGTTCGAGTTCGCCAATTACAGAAACTCGTCGACCGGAAGTTCTCTCAAAGTCCCGCAGCATCGTCTTACCGGTCACCAGCTCTATACAACAACAGCCACCCTTTTGGATATATTGCAGATCGGAACTTAATGTCAAGTATAAGTAATTCGTCGGCTTCGGTTAGCCCTCCTTCGCACTTGCATCGCCAGCGGATCGCCCTCGATGATCCAGATATAAAATGCTGGATCTGCCACGGCACGCCCTCTGACCCTCCACCACCAACTGGTCTCCAAGTCTGGAAACATCCTTGTAGATGCAACCTGGTGGCTCACGAGGACTGTTTGCTAGATTGGATAGGAGATAGTAGAAGTGCGGCACCATGTCCTCAATGTGGGACAACAATAAGAATTGAAGAGCCGCAGTTTGTCACTCTTAAAGTCAGAAGAGAGATGGAGAAAGTAGTCAATAGGGGGATCAAATGGGTCCTTCTAAGTAGTGTTTGCGGAAGTATTATCTCCAAATTTCTTCTTTAGTTTCTGACGGCGTTGAAATGGTTGCTGACTAACTAGCTGCGATGTCCATGACATATACAACGCTATTCGCGCTTGGTGCGTCGTCAATAAGAACTCTATGCTCGACCCAGCAGACATTCCGACTCTTAGGAATTGAGCAAACAGCTCAGGGATTGCGCTTATTACCTCTTGATGCTCGAAGGCTCATCTACATACCTTCTATTCCTGTGTGGCTCGTGCTTTCCCGAACAAAGTCCTTAAGTGTTGACCTGGCAATGCCACTCATGTCTCTTGCATTCATGGACTATTCTCACAGAACAAGGGTGGGCTCAGCTGAGATATCACTTATCGCCCTGCCCTGGGTCAGAATGATGTATAACAGATTGTATTCGCACTTTGTTGAAGGTTTCGAACGCAAATGGGAAATGGAAGCGCATCCCTATCTGGAAGAGGACCCAGCTGCTGCTCTCAGAAATGAAAACCATAACAACAATGATGCCAATATCAATAATATCAATAATAATAATAATAATAATGTAGTGCCTGTAGAAGTTGGACCTGACTTTGGGCTAGTGATTAACAACAAGAATGTCACTTTACTGATATCAGGTGCCTTAGCTCTACCTACATTGAGCGCAATTGCGGGGGGTATATTGAAAAGAATTCCCTTCATAGGAAACAGACTTCCTGACAAATTCACTCGAAGTGTCGTTGGTGGATGTCTTGTCGTACTGTTTAAGGTACTTATTTGATTTCTTGTTCCAACAGAGCTAATTGAAACTAAATACCTATTAGGACTTATTCAATCTATATTGCATGTTCCAACGTGCACAGCAGCGAAAGACAAGACGGATCAAAGACTACGATCCATCGATCGAGGAAGATCGAGAGCAACGCGAACAGCGTCTAGCAGATGCGCCTCCTCGAGTTGGTGAGCCTCGAAGGGCCATTGATCTTGGATTTGTAGTCGCAATGTAGCTTTTTAGATTACATAGTTCGTAAATGAATAGTGGCGCTACTTATAATTCGTACTTGTAAAGTTTTTTAAAACGCTTAGTTAAGTACATTTTGTTGTGTACCGGTATGAACGGCAGAAATTACCCTGCCGTCTGCAGAATTGGGAGTTTTGTGCAGCACCACAACGAAGTCCCCGGTAGGATCTTAGACCTCAGTGAATCTATCTCATCATAATCGCCTGCACAAAAACATTCGGGCTATTTTTATTCTCTATCTAATTGCCATATCATACAGTTGGTGATAGTCTTTTAAATTGTCTATCTGTTTGTTTGAAGCGTAAGCGTGAATGATACGTCTGATTAATCCAACACTGCGATTATAGTGAGACTATGGACTTTTTTGTGTCGGCCGCCAATTTGCTTAGTATGAGTTTGATGATATATCGGCTTGGTATCTTTGTCCGATGAATGCAAGATTTAGCTGACCGAGTTAGGCAAACGTGAAAGTGATCCTATTTTTGAGGGTCCAGATGGTAATTTTTCATGCGCTTGCTGTGTTAATAGGGGCATGGCTTATTTGTTTTTAGACGAACACAACGATCCAAGCCAGGAAGAAATTTTCTCTTCATGGGCTTTACTTATTCTCATCGTTCTTTTAATTATTTCCCTGTGGACATCCTACTTTTTACAGGCTCGTCGAATTCAAAGTGTCCATGAAACAGTTGTGTCTATCTTTGCTGGTACGTAATTTCTGGACTCCATTTCTCATTTTTGAATTCAGAGATGAATACTGACGGCATCTATAGGAATGATTGTAGGTCTCATTATTCGTATTTCTCCTGGCCACTACATACAGGATACAGTGTCGTTCAAGCCATCCTATTTCTTCAATCTGCTGCTACCTCCGATCATTTTAAATTGCGGCTACGAATTGCACCAGGTTAGTCTTCCATCAGAATCGATTATTGGGTGCTAACTGTCTAGGAAAACTTCTTTCGAAATGCAGGTACTATTTTAACATTCGCTTTTGCTGGAACTTTTATTTCCGCAGTCGTGCTAGGCTGCGTCTTGTATATTTGGGCATTTTTAGGCCTCGAAGGCTTGAAGATTCCTTTTGTCGCTGCTCTTGGTGTTGGCGCAACGCTATCAGCTACCGATCCTGTTACAATTCTATCGATTTTCAATACGTACAAGGTCGACCCGAAGCTTTATACTATTATCTTTGGCGAAAGTATATTGAATGATGCTGTGTCAATTGTCATGTTTGAGACTACTCTAAAGTTTCATGGCGAATCAGCAAGTATTAACAGTCTATTCAAGGGTATCGGTATATTCTTGATGACGTTCACAATATCGTTGCTCATTGGTGCCATCGTTGGGGTAACCACTGCTATTATTTTGAGGCATTCACAGATCAGACAGTTCCCTGCCATCGAGTCATGTCTCATCCTCTTGTTCGCATATGCCTCCTACTTTTTCTCGAACGGTTGTCATATGTCGGGTATTGTATCATTGTTGTTTTGTGGTATTACATTTAAACATTATGCATACTTCAACATGTCACGACGCACGCAAATCACTACAAAATTTATCTTCCAACTTCTTGCCCAGTTATCGGAGAATTTTATTTTTATTTACCTGGGATTATCACTGTTTACCGAAGTTGAAATGGTTTACAAGCCGATGTTGATCATAGTCACAATGGTGAGCATTTTCTATAGGCTATCTCTGCAAACTGAAGGTTGCGTTTTAACATTCTTAATAATTGTAGTTTGGTGTTTGCATCTCGCGAATGGCAGCTGTGTTTCCCTTGTCAAAATTGATCAATTTCGTCTCTAAAGCTCGAGCGCGAGCCAGTGGCCGGTCAGTTCCAGATGAAATTTCACAGCCATATCAAACAATGCTATTTTGGGCCGGTCTACGAGGAGCTGTTGGGGTGGCGCTTGGTGCTGGGCTCGAAGGCGAGAATGCTCCTGCTCTCCGTGCGACCATTTTGGTGGTAGTAGTGCTGACAGTGATTATTTTCGGAGGAACGACAGCGAGAATGCTGGAGATCCTAGGCATATCTACAGGTGTGGCAACTGATAATGGCGACAGTGACGATGAGTTGGAGGTAGCCATTCGACTGGCTGCGATCGATGGGAATGGAAGGGCGGGTCCGGCTGCCAATGGATATAAGCCCACTGCGTCTTCGTCTTCGGATGCTTTTTGATTTAGTCCAGCATCTTCAGTATATGTTAGATTTTGATTTAGAATAGGTTATGAGGAGAAAATAAGTTGCGACTTATTTTTGTGTATTTATCGGTGTTTTGCCGTTACGTAATAGAATCCAATTTTGAAATTAAGCCGATCTGATCTTCACCACTAAAACTTTGAAGATCCCAGCCCCAACCCCCAGATATAAACAATAAGTCGGTACTGTCCGGTTCAACTCAAACAAAATGGCTACAGAAATATCTACTCTTAATCAAGGTGAGAACTAAGCATTTGTTATACTTTTATTGGATTGTATATTTGTTTTCGATTCTATTGTGTCGTTATAGTTTTATTTTGCAGCTATTAATGCCTACATAAATTAGTCAACCGCCCGGTCAATAACACAGTCCGCAAGAGCAGGTTTTCTTGGGTCCGCAAATTTGTATCTAACCGACCGCATTCAAAGTCGGTTCCATTATCTTCCCCTCCCTCTTCTACAAACAAAATCCTCAAGTCATCCAGTCATGTGAAAGCAGCACCGTCGTCATCCAGCCTAGTGCCTTTGCAGCGCAGATCTTCTGAAGCTCGTACGGGTGCACATTGTCCTAATATGCTATCGTCTCACAGCAGAGATACTTCTGCAACAGATTGTGAGCAATATTTGAATAGCTGTAATGACAAGAGGCAGCGAGGAGGCGCAGAAAAAACTGAATCTATTTCTGGGATGTCAGTGTCATCGATCGATAAGACACCCGCATCGACGCTCACTGGCGTAACAGCCAGCACAGACGCAGCTGCGTCTCCCCGACCATCTTCAATACTTTCTTCGGTGTCCTCTATGAACAATACCGTGCAATCCTCGCTCGTTCCTCCTCCAACAGTGTACGACAACGCATCGATAATTACCCTCGCAAGCTCTTCGAAACGGCGACGAAAATCCCTTGATACAAATGCCAGCACACGTGCGCTTGCCCCAGACAGTTTATGGGGCGGCAGTAGAGAATCTTTACCCTTAACTGTGGCAACGACTATTGGAACCAGGACATCTGCGGGCTGGAGTGTGACAGAGAGTGCGATGGGTAAGGTAGATAGCGACTGTGAGAGTGAACAGCGGGATCAAGACGACAGAGATGACCAACATTTTAGCGAGGGTGAAACAGAGATGGAAAATCCAAAGTGCTCTTTGTGAGAAATAATCGCCTACGACAAGGACAGAAGGCGTGGGAAGATGATGGAAGCGATAAGGACGAGTTTTATTACGAAAGAGAAATATAATCAGAAGGATTCTATTTGTTATATTTAGAAATGCTTTATTTTGGGTTCAGGTTGCACTTTTAACGGACGATGGGCTTTAATTGTTTGAGTAGACCTGTCTGTCCTCAGTTAAATGTTCAAAGTTAAATGTTCAAAGAGATTGTATTTTTACTTGATCGGCAGGACAAGAAAAAGGATAGTTCGTTTGTTTGTAGTTATATCATCTATCATTTCGTTGGATTTCGACTTAACCTTTTCATTAACTAGAAGTCGGGATAGTACATTGGTCTTCTCCTTTTTTATCGATTTCAATTCGGAATACTTTTCTATTGGCTTTTTATACTATTCCTGTCGATTGAGTCCCAGCTATTGAATATTGATCTGGGTTCCATCGGCACTTAGCCTTTTTTTGTAATTTTGAGTCGACATTAATGATATATCCTGATATTTTAATACAATTGTTGCATCTTCTTGATTTGGTGAAGTATATATATACATCCTATTTAACCTGGCCTGCTCAAAAGCTATGTAATTAAATTCCCTTTCTATCGCCATCGTCTCACATCTTCATAGCCTGCACAGCCATGCCGGGAAAGTCTACGTTTAACTACGTTAAAATGCGAACTAGAACTATTATGAACGAGATCACTTGATTGATTATATCCTCGCCTTGTGGTTGCTCAAAAATGTGATTTGCATTCGATTTGCCAGCAGAAGTGAGAGTTGATTTCGTTATATGTAATATATTAGCCTCCTTACTCGATATCTAATCATAAACACCGATTTATCTAAGCTTCCCTCTTGTGTTTCTTTCTACAAACCGGTGTCAACAATACAGAGGCCGACACATTAGTTCAGGCCAAATATGTCAGTGGAGCATACAATTTGATTAGTAAACCGAATGTAGATTATCGTTTAGCCAATGCAACACAACAGCCCTTCCCCCGCTTCATGAAGGCATACGCTCAGCAGGCTGTGGAACGAGATGTTCCAGCATGCCTAAATTACATTCACATTCTAAACGGGTACCGCGAGAATAATGAGCGTCCTGCTCGGTTTTGTCGTGAGTCAATGACAGATGTATTTAAACAAGTGGAGTGATTCACTCCACTCCGGTCGAGTTATCGCTCGTCCATTTTTACATATGGTTTTCGTTATATCGAATATCGTTATATCGAGAGTTGATCGTATAAGTCAACGTCTGTAAGCCCCGTAATGTAAACAAAACAAAACTGGTAAATATTTCGCGCTCAAGCATTTTTCACTTTACTTTGCTCCGCAAATCACGTTAGCAACTCTTGTCATTGGGCTGCTGGTCGTTTTTGCGCTTTCTTTTTTGTATTTTATCTGCTGCTGATTTTATGGGCCACCAAGAAAGATAGTTTCGAGATACTTTATCTAATTAAATTTATCATCGTATAACGTTTCTCAGTCTATGTACGCGTTCTGAGAAGTCGCTCTCCTTATCGGAAATTGAAGTACAGCGAAGCGAGAAATGATGTCGCCGTCCAAATCTTCCTTCATTTTTTCATCGAAATCATCTTCCTCTTCAAAGGAAGAGGTTGTCTACAGTGACACGGAAATACGAAATATTTCCTCACGAATTCTTTATCGTGCGGTCGGACAGACAGATCCTGCCAGCGGGGCAAACCTTTATATCATTAATGCTAGCGCGCTACCATCACCAAAAGAAATAGACTACAATAGATTGTTACCATATCTTCTCGACTATGTTTCGCATACTGACAATTATTCATTGGTTTTTTTTGCCGGGGGTGCAAAATACCGCCCCTCATGGTCTTGGATGATTCGCTCTTACTCCGTACTCGACAGAGATGTGCGGAAAAGACTCAAAAGGTTGTATATTGTTCATGAAAGTTGGTGGGTACGAACTATTTTGCAGATGGTCACCGGTGTTGTGAGCAATAAGTTTCGAAAGAAAACATTTCATGGTATGTGTCGTGTCGCGATTACTGCAACATTTCAGAGTGCTAATATCTGAAAGTACCCAATTTGACTGTGCTATCGCAGTTCTTAGACATCTGCCAGCTAAGCATACCATTCGAAGTATATTTGCACAATAGACAGATTGAGCCATCGATAAAGATAGTTCCAGAGCCAAGTCCTGTATTTGGCGTGGATATGTCAGATGATGATGATGTCCCGCCTAAATGTTGGATGCAATGCATAACATATTTATCAAGCGAAGGTATGGCTCAAATTCTTCTGGAAATTTTAGTAAGTTCTTTTTAACTTACATTATAGGCATATACGCCGAAGGCATCTTCAGGATATCTCCCAGACTAGAATATTTCGATATTCTTCGAGAAGCTTTCGACAGAAAGCAGACAATAGATCTATATGAGTGCGGGTAAGTGCAATGAATGAAATATTGAATTGGCAACTCCTCATTGATATTATTATTTAGCCCTTTTGCGACGGCTTCGATTGTGAAGCTATTTCTGCGTCTTCTGCCAACTCCCGTCATACCGCATTCCATCATGTACATGTTTCCAGAGTATGAGCCTTCTCTACAAAATGCTACTGCGGTCGCCAAATTTCTTCCGAGGCAGACTATCATACTTTTTAACACTCTCATTCCCCTCCTGCAGAGCATTTCAATGAATTCACGATTCAACAAGATGACAACTTCTAATCTTGCTAAGACTATTGCTCCCAGCTTGGTGAGAGTCGATCTTCCCAGCGAGGAGACGGCTGAAATAGCGACGCACCAGTCTACCAGTGACCTCATAGCGGTTGCAGATCCGATTGAAATCATGAATATCCTTCAGTATAACACTATACTCTTTGAATCGTTTATCCAACTTTGGCCTACTATGGCTATACGACCGGAAGATTCGGTGTTTGACAGAAACAGTCTTGGGTCCTATCCAGTGGTTGATAAAGGTAACGGCAGTATCGATAATCAAAGAAATCACAGTTCAACGATGCTTTCGAAGGGTAAAGGGTCGAACACACTACAATCACAAGGTTGCCAACCTCCGCCTTTACCTTCTCGACAAAATTCTGCGTCCACTACACTATCACAAGGGCTGTTTGCAAGTCCTTCTTTTGGCCTTGAAAGTGCGGAATCTCCTTCTGAGTCGTTGGAGTCATCACCGGTAATGTTCCCATCTTCGGCATCTAGTATATCTTCGATTTCGTTGGCCAATTACCGATTCTCGGAAAAGATATTCTCCGAATCTGATAATGCTTTGAAAATTTCTATAGATGAAAGTCGTTCGATTCTTTTGAATTCAGATAACTCATTGTTCAGTAAGTCTGTAATTCCACCGCCAATTTCTCCGCGTGAAGTCCTCAATCTCGTTAATGGGAACTCGATACCGACCTCCCCTTCATCGGCAAAAGTATTTGTGCGAGAACAAAGCTTGTATGTTCCGCGTCAGTCTGTTTCATCTATGTCTGTGGCTGCACAAACACCTAGAAGTTTTACTATGCCAGTTATATCTAGAACCAAAAAGCCATCAGTTGTTGGTGGGTTCAGGTGCGTCAGCGATTCTCAGCCTAGGTATGTCTATGAAGGCATTCCCAGCAACGCTGCAGCTATGGTCACGAATGGACCGCCAAATCTACCGCCAAAGCCTATAGTGACAATGAGGAAGCGGGGTAAGATTGTAGAGGAGCTTTCTCGAATCTACGAGGAGAGAAGTCAGAGTGCGGATTTACTTGTGCATATGGGAAATATGCGGCGAATAGAACAAGACTAGAAATATACTTTGGCATCTTTGGGACGTGGTTTATGATATTTACGAAGGTTCTCTTTTCATCAGTGGTGTTTATATCAGTGGATATATATTACATATAATCATAGAATTAATTCGATTTTGTTTCTCATTTTTGTTCAGCATTCGAGCTGCTCGATTGTTTTTGTCTAAATCTGCATATAACAACTAGAAAGTCTCGAAAAACTATATCAGATGTCTAGGCACTGAAAAGTTTAGACGGGTTTAAACCCAGACGAACTATGTGTGAGTACGGGTATACACCCTGTAGCTGCTCATTCTATTTCTTGTGCTGAGGGCCTTGATGTTGATCTTATGCGCTAGTCTGTGCAGATTACAGGTATGCATCTTCTTAAGGTGGGCCATAAGGCTAGCAAGGCTAGCAAACCTTCTTCACCACTCAAAACAATAGCCGCCAAAGTAACAACTTTCCTCTTCATAAAACGTTTACCATGTCATTCGAACCAGCTACTTAAGCAATTGCTTGCAAGAGCTGTAAACTTTTTAAGGTGAGTTTTTTGGCTGCTATGGAAAGATCTACTCTGTAAAATATGGGCAACTTAGTTGTCTATCAGATTGTATGATTGCTTACAGTTTATTTGGAGCATTCTGCAAGAAAACTGTTATATGCTACTAACGCTTACTAGTCGTTGATTAGTCCGATCGTCTGGCTTCAACTACTTCTATAATTGAGCTCAATTAGATCTCCTACCGAAGATTAAAACGATAAAGAATAAAAATAGCTTTAGCTAGTTAATGATTCTATCTTTGATTCACATACACCTGCGGACCCCGGCCCCCCCCCGTCTGCAAAAAGAATCTTCTTTAATTCTGCAGATATACGTGCGGGCATCACAAGCAATATATGACAAGTCACGATCTGTTGCATTAGCGGTTTCTTTCGACTACTGGAACTAGTGGTAAAATCAACTTATTAAATCTATGCTGTGCGCAACATTGTCGGCGCAACGGTCCATATTTTTTTTAGACGTTTTGTACAATCAAGTCTCGATATAACGATATTCGATATAACGAAAAAACATATGTAAAAATGGACGAGCGATCACTCTACCGGATGGAGCGATTCACAATTGAATCAATAAGGAGGGTAATATATTAGATATAGCGAAATCAACTCCCACTACTAATTTTAATTTTAGCCTTTCTTTGTTCGGTCCAGCGAGTTCCTCTAAAATTCGATTTCAGTGTCAAAACGTCACAGCATTACAGTAAAACGTCACAAGCCCCATCTCTCAGATGAAGTTTGTAATATCAGATTTTCAATAAAATCATCGATGAAAATAAATTCAATCAGTGATCACAAACAGATATAATCTATATGGGTGGTGTAGGTAGGTAGGTAGGTACCTAACCAACCAACCCTGTTTGCAAAACCCATTAATTATGATTTAACTTCATTTAATCTCTTACATAACATTCCCCAATTATTACGTACGACACGGCAATTTAATTATTATTTGTTTATTTTATAGTTCAAGAGGTTATCATTTATACGTTTCTAACCGTTCTTTTCGAGCGCATTTCGGTGTGATTTCGACTTCTCTAAGTCGAACATTTGTATTTAGTTTTATTTTGAATTTTTGAAGAATGAGTTCTCGAGCTGTTAGACGAGCCTTACGAAATCAGGAACACGATCTTCTTGGCGGAAAATTGAATGATATCGTGGACAAAGTCCAGGAATCGGAAGAAAGTGAAGATTCTGACGAAGAGGTAGAGGAACCAATTTCCAAGGCGAGGTCAAGCCTATTTGCATTGCTTGGAGAACAAAAAAGCAGCGAATCTGATCATGGCGACGACTCCGACAGCGATGTCGATAAATATCCGTCGACTGTTGCTGATGACACCCTAAAAGCAGAAACTGAAGAAATAAAGATTACTAGGGAGATAGATGTCGATGCAGGAGAGAATAATGATAATTTGCATGAGGATGAAGGAGATGACCCTCCTATAACACCTAAGAAGGTATCTTTGCAATCGCGCAGAGCTACTTTTCACAAGAAATCGAAATCCAAAAAGCGTAAAGGAAATATCAGCGAGACTAAAGATAGTGAGTCTGCCAGAACTACTTCATCATCAAAAAATGCGAATGGTTTAGACGATATCGACGCTGCTCTAGTTGAACTCAACTTGAAATATCCTCAGGCGCAATCTCACATGCAGACAACAAACTCGCCAAAACAAACTGCTGCAGATTTCGATTCAAAGCTTCTATCAGTCAATCCTAAAAATTTTGATCCAAGTAATGAGATGCGGAGGCTTTTTGGTCGAGATGTCATGGGAAATGAGGGAGGCGATCAAAACGATGCAGCACCCAGACGTAGAGGTCGTCGCAGAGCTATCCGAGGGCCACCGAGAGACCAACGCAAGCGGAAGTTTACCTTTGCCCCAAACATGACCGACTCTTACGGTAGACAACAGAGTACCATGATGGAGATGGAAGTTTTGGGCACTGAAAACGATATTACAAGCTTCAAATTTACGCATTCGAAGGTTTACAAAGCTCTTCATATGCAGTTCATGATGTTTATGGAAGCAGGAGATATTCGGTCGATAGGAACCCTTGCTCGTATGAAATTCTATACATTTTGATCTCCTTCACAGGCTAATGCTTTTTCCAGCTTACCACGTGTCCTCTTTGCTGCAACTTGCGGACATCATGGAATTTGAAGGAGAGCGTAACCTTAGCCGGGTTACAATCGAAAATGCATTGCTAACTTATGAAGTGTGTATGCATTCCATGTTTAGATTTACTACTGGGAAAGTTCGATTACCGTTCAAATACTACGAGAACAGAGGCTTCTATCTTACTATCTACAAACATGTCTTAAGGCTAGCACGGCAAGGTACATGGGCTACTGCATTTGAGTTTCTAAAACTTCTTCTGGGGTATGTTATTGTGGACAGTATTTATACGCACTCATATTTTTAGCAGTTCTTCATTGACCTTTTCTCTATTTCTAGATTATCCGCAGAAACAGATCCGTACAGGGTGCTGTTAATGATTGATCAGTATGCTATGAACTCGAGAAACTTCCAGTTTTTGGCCGACCTTTCAGCATCAAATATGTTCAAAAAAAGAGTTGTCAATCTGCCGAACATAGCTTTTTCCACGGCGCTCGCTCATTATTATCTCAATCCGAATGCTAAGGCTGGACAAGAGCTACTCACATCCGCTATGCAGAAGTTCCCCTGGATAGCTTGTAAGTTAGCATTTGGTCTCGGGCTAGATGTTCCATGGAAATGGATGGACTTCAGTGAGCCGCCTTCAATGTATCAAAGTATCTTAACCGAGATCTATATTGCTAGAAGCAAGGATTTGTGGTCTCCTCCCGAAGCGAAGCAACTGTTGCAGGATATATTACACAGCGGCAAGAGCAAGCCGGCTCCTCCGATCAAGGTTTTGTCTCAGCGCGATATCGATATAGACTTGGCTCGCCACGTGTTATTGTCAGATATCAAACCGGCATTGTCTCTTCTTCCGACTAGGTATACCCAGAGCGAAATTTGGAGTGACGACATTTTGCCGCCTGTCGATAATGTGTCACCATACACGGATAGCAATGGCAACAAAAGATCAGATATATTTTCTCCTGGGGAAGGAACGGAAAATACCGCGATGTCATTCCTTCACTCAATATTCCCGTGGCGTAGACGAGATGGTGCAACAGCAGTGGAAGAAGATGACGAAGATGACGACGAAGGATATGAAGATGAAGAGGAAGACGATGATGACATAGAGGAGCTGGAAATTCTCCGCTCGGGATTTCAAAATGCAGAAGGGCATATGCCTCTTGATGAAGAAGCAGAGGACATACTAACGGAGCTACGTAATCAAGGCGGGTACATGCCGCGAACTGCCGGAGTAATGAATTTGTTTCGGCAGTTGCTTGGACCCTTTCGTACTCAGCAGGAACAGGATGAAGTGGCAGAGGAGGAGAGTCAGTTCAACGATGTAGAAAGCGACGATGGAACCGCCGCGGACAGCAATTCTGGATACTATAGCTCTGATGAACTACCCCGAACAGCATGAAGCTAAGTTCAATGAGTTGTTAGCTATAGCCAATAGTCCAATAGTAGACAGTGCATAGTTTTGTAACAGATATCGTGCCACGTCTAAAATTGGGTAGCAAACTCCTATAGCAACAGTAATGTAACGTTAAACTGCCTGTAATCCGAACATTTTCCGTATTGATTAAAACTCATTTTTCGGAGTTCGTGTTGGCGCAGTCATGTTGATAGCGACGAGTATGAGTTCCACTCTCTTGCACTATCTTAGCCGGACAAATGACAGATGCAGGATGCCAACCTCGCTGAAAATGTTTGTCTTTGCTCGGAGTTGTGGAAACAATTATAATAAATATGTCACGGGAATGGCTTTAGTCGAATCAACGGATAAAATAGGTGTTCCTGGGACAATTTTAGCCAATGGCCGTGCGAGTTCGCGCATAACAATAAAATGCGGGGCTTTGTGATCTACAGGGAACACAAAACGGGGACTCCGAAATAAACACTTTTTGCATATATTCGGTGGCTAACAATCGAAAAAATTTGTGAATTGAGAGACGATAGCATTAATGCTGATTTCAAGATGGCAGACTATACATAGATAATGCTATTGCTACCGGCACTGACAAGTAAGCTTGTCTCTTTGGATGTTGGACACCCTCTCAGAATAAAGTTTCACATTAGTCACTTTTGGCTCGGTATACACACCCCTCCGAAAACGTCGTACCCTCAATTCGCTTACTGAATTACGCGACTAATTTTCTTTTTACCTTGAAAAGGCTTATCTTTCTTGTCTTTCTTAGTCAATCGCTGGCTCTACTTGCTCTTGCTTTTTAAAGCTAGGTCAGTGTTTCCGCTTGTTGTGGAAAGCTTCTTTCTATTGTTGAAAATTGACTCGGTGAGTATTTCTTGTTCTGCGCTTCGAAGACGAGATCTTTGAGAGTACCTTTTTCTTGGAGTATAGACTCTTCGGAGATATCTTCTGAGATGTTCAGAGCTGAAATGTTCGGAAATGAAGGGAACAATAGCAAATTTAGCCTCGGATCGTGTCGAGTCGTATTCTGTTGTTCTACTTGGCTGTTCTTTGTCTTCATTATGCTAACTTTAACAATGTGCCAGGGATCGATCGTTTTAGAGTGATTTTTCATATTTTGGGTTACAATTTCAGAAGCCATAACTCCATAGAAACCGCAAATATTTTGTTTGGGCTTTGATCGATCGAACAAATTGGACATACCCTGCCTTCTAGGATACTAGATAGCTTAGGTTTTATCGTCATGTTTTCGAATCGAGCATTGTTTTCCAGCAGTAGTAGAAGACTGGTGTACGGAGCTGCCGTCGTCGGAGGTCTGCTCTACTCGTGTAATGCGCTCATGGTTGCAAACGAGAGTACTGCTATAGCGGATACACCGGATTACGATCTTAAATATCGTATTCCCGGACCTTTCAAGAAGCTGCCTACCAGAGAGGAACACATTGATAAGCTCAAAACTGTGAAGTACGATCTGCTCATTATCGGTGGAGGTGCTACTGGTACCGGCTGTGCATTAGATGCTGTTGCCAGAGGACTCAAAGTCGCTCTAGTAGAGAGAGATGACTTTGGATGTGGCACCAGCAGTCGTAGCACAAAGCTTGTCCATGGTGGTGTGAGATATCTCGAGAAGGCTTTCTGGGTGTGTGAATCCCTTTATTGTGCTGTTGGTGGGGTACATAGGTGCTAACAAGAATCTGGACAGGAATTGGACTATGGCCAGTACAAGCTTGTCAAAGAAGCGCTTGCGGAGCGTGCTACTTTCCTCCACATTGCGCCTCATTTGAGTTTTGCTCTGCCAATTATGGTCCCAATCTACAAGTAAGCAATTCCCTTGGAGAATAAGATATGTTTTAATTAAAAATTTTTCTAATGCTTAGATGGTGGCAAATTCCCTATTTTTATGTTGGCACCAAAGCATATGATTTTGTTGCCGGAAGCCAGAATCTGGAGTCGAGTTACTTCATGACCAGATCTAAAGCCTTGTCATCTTTCCCCATGCTCAAGGATGATGGTCTCAAAGGATCTGTCGTGTACTACGATGGAAGTCACAATGATTCTCGAATGAATACCTCGATCGCTCTTACTGCCGCCCAGTACGGTGCTACAATACTAAATCACATTGAGGTCCTGGAATTGAAGAAAGATCGTGATACTGGAAAGCTCATTGGGGCAGTTGCACGAGATCATGAAGGTGGCATGTATGCCGAGAAGATTCAGATTGATGCTAAGGTATGCAATTATATTCCATTCAAATTATAATAAAGCATGTTAATGATCGATAGGCCATTATTAATGCTACTGGCCCCTTCACCGACGCAGTCAGAAATTTAGATACACCCGCCGCCAGACCAATTGTTGCTCCTTCTTCCGGTGTCCATGTTGTCTTACCGGACTACTATTCTCCCCGACAAATGGGATTGATCGACCCTGCAACTTCTGACGGACGTGTTATTTTCTTCCTTCCTTGGCAAGGCCACACACTTGCTGGCACTACTGACGCCCCTACCACTGTTGAAAAAGACCCTATTCCCACAAATGTTGAGATTGACTGGATATTGAACGAAATTCAAAACTACGTTTCCGATGATATTGTGGTGCGACGTGAGGACGTACTAGCCGCATGGAGCGGAATCCGACCTCTTGTACGTGATCCTAAGGCTAAAAACACCGAAAGCTTGGTTCGAAATCATTTAATTACTGTTTCTGACAGTGGGCTGGTTACCATTGCAGGAGGAAAGTGGACTACTTATCGTGAGATGGCAGAGCAGTGTGTTGACGAGTGTGTCAAGCTCTTTGGATTGAAGACTACCGCCCCTTGCAACACTAAATACATCAAGCTTGTTGGTGCGGAACAATACAGAAAGTTGATGTTTATCCATTTGATTCAGACCTTCGGCATCGAGACTGATGTTGCTAAGCATTTGGCTGATAACTACGGTGACAGAGCTTACGAGGTCGTGAGCATGTGCGAGAGCACTGGTTTGAGATGGCCTTCTAAAGGAAAAAGACTGGCTGAAGGATATGGATACGTCGATGGTGAGGTGCGTTATGCTGCTAGATGCGAATATGCCAGGACGACTATTGATGTTATTTCGAGGCGGACCAGACTGTCGTTCTTGAATGCCAAAGCGGCTCTGGAGAGCCTACCAATGGTGATTGATATCCTAGCTAAAGAACTTAAGTGGGACGCCGCAAGAAAGGATAAAGAATGGGAAGACACTGTTAAATACCTGCGTAGTATGGGACTGCAGACCAACAAGGTTCTGAGCAGACAGGATGTCGAAGATGGAACTTACCAGGAGGCTTTGTTGGCTTAAGAGAATCACAGTAGCATAGCCCGCTATGTCTTTGTTTCATTGGTTTCTATCTGCTTATGATTGTTCTTGCTATTCATCTCATGCATCCTCATATCATGCTGCAACTCTAAACTGTTTTGTCTTCTAAGTATATTCTCTTGTGTTCACTAGTCTTGTTTATAAGCACTCATCTATTGTCTATATTGGATGAAATGAGGTGCAAGTTTTTGATAAAATACCTCTTTTTCTATCCTTTAACTGAAGTAGCCATATAAAACTGTTGTCACTAAGAATGATCCAAATCCTCAACAGATGAGGACAGGCCAAAAGGACTTCAAAGCCGAATAAGCGATGTCCAGACTTGGTTCTCCTCCAACCGCTCAAGCGGATGAATAGCCAATTCATGCCTACAGATCCAATGTATTGACCTGTCGAGAAAAATTGCAAGATGGCCAGGCGCTAGAAACCGCCGTTGCCTCAATCATGTAAATTCATTTAAGATCATCTTCTAAAAACTATATCACTCGAAAGAAACTACAATACAATCTTGAATTCCATCTACTTCGTCAAGGGATTCTCCATCCTCTAAGCTGGTCTCAGCTAGTACGACTGCTTCGTTTGTTAGAATTTTTGCGTCTTTTTGTTGATCGATCAAAACTCTTCTTTTCAGCATCCAGCACCCCATCTCGTAATTCGTCACGAGTTTCAGAGAACTTGTTCCCTAAAACTGCCGGCTTCCTTTTCTTTACGTCTCTTGTCTTATTTGATAATTTGTGAAGGTTTTTCTCTAAAACTGCCGGCTTCCCTTTCTTTACGTCTCTTGTCTTATTTGATAGGTTGCGAAGGTTTACATTCTCACTTTCGAGAGTGAGATCATTCGTCGGATGTCGCTCGCTCCGAACTGCCTGTTCACGACGATGTTTCCGAATAGGTCTCTGCAGATGCTCTTGTACAGTCTCGCTGGCTCGTTGCAACGCTCCAGTCTCAGGTGAACCATTGAGATAGACAGGAGCCAATCCTTTTTTTTTATAGGCGAACATGACGGACTTTCAACAATCGGCTGATGAACTTCTGTCTCAGACGGTAAATAACGAAGTGCTTTCTTTCTATCTAATGGAATCAACCCAGCTCCTCGCCATGCCGAGGCAGTACTACGTGCCATAAAAGTCAATTTTCGTGCTTGCGCGTATGCTTCTAACTATTCTATCTTTCATGTTCCTGTCAATTGCGTGCCATGGAACGGTGATAACGCTGTCGTCAATGCCTTTTTTGATAATCCAAATATGGCAACGTCAAGTGGTTGAAGTATATGTGAGGTGTGAGGAAGTAGCACTAAAAGCTGAGTTTTCTCCATGCAGAAAGCAACGAAACCGCCACTTATATGATTTTCATGGCCATCAGTAATAAGAAGTCTTGTTCGTCCATTCGCCCGTTTGCCAGTTGAAGGCTCGAAGACTCTTTCCAACCATTGTATACTGTGATGGCTGCCAGTCCACCCTTTCGTAGATGCTCCAAAAGACCAATTTTCATTAAGAGATTCGGCATCCATTGAGGATCAAGCTTTTTTCTGCAAAAACCACAAAAGGCTCCAGGACCATACCATCCGCACCAATACATTCCACGATTGTAACTCAATCCTGACGGCTAGGATTTGCTTGCCAATGTGTTTTAATTGTTGAATCAACAATCACCCGTGTAGATCCATAGATCCAATCGCAAATCCTGTCTCATCCACGTTGTAGATATTTGACTAATCTATTTTAGATTTTTCAACCGTTTGATCCAACGCGTCAAGCCAGGAGTTTATCCAGTCTTTTGTTATCGCATCCATCCTGTAAGTTTGAATTCGATGTCCAATCAGACTTGTAGGGGATGACGTTAAATAAACCGTGGCATCCAATCTTGGTCAATTATCTACGCGAGGTGACGTTGTTCGGGAGGATGACGGACGATACGTTGGTGACTTTCATGAGCTATTTGTCGCAAAAACTTATTACGTGACAGGATAACCAGATCTAGTAAATTGTTAATCCACTTTAAATTTTTTTTTGGAGCTTCTGATGATAACTGCTACTTATTGTTGCAGTTGAGCGTAAAGGGTGGCTTTTTGGCCGTCGATACACTGTCCGGCGAGTTGATTTAAAACACACGCGCCCCTCAGACCCGACTTATATCTGCAGATTCAAACCCAGCGAACGCTTCCAAGACTACTTTTTCTTTTCAAGCAGCTTACTAGTTTTTATGGTGCTTATATGGTGCTATCGAGGAGATAAGTGGAAGAGTCAAAAAATACATGATTAGGCAACTGCTGACGTTAAAGTCATAGCCAACATATCCGATCGGTCTTCGTTCAATTGAACTAAGTTTACACTCATTTCATATTTCCCCAAGATAAGAGATCCTATGTAACTAATTAATTAATCATCCTCGTGTTGAGCATCAAGAAAGTATGCTAAATAGATAGATAGATTTCAAGTTGCTGCTTTATTATATTCGGATGTCACGCGAAAGAAAATCCAGCCTAATGTGGTAGGTACAACGTCACACAGGCACTCCATTGGGACAATTGTGAATACAATCGACAAATCTCGAACATGACTCCCCATGATAATCCAAAAATCCAAATGCACGAAATACTTAGGCGAAACAGGAAACTTTTACCAACCGGGACTACAATGATCACCGAGTTCCACACGCGACGTCGGCTTTGGCTATTCCGCTGTTCATCTAAGAATATAAGGCAATCGTGAGTGATATCCTAAAGTAGCAACCGCCGAGTCTTACGCTGAGCTGAGGGTTAAACAAGGCAAAATGAATCGTGGTAGTGCTTTGTTACGAAATCATCGCCATTATTACAATAATTTATCTTTCAGAGAAATCGACCCTTAGTATATCTATCTGATCTGTGTTCGTCTCCTGAGATTCGATAAGAGTGACGAAAAGGAAAACTACATAAATTAAGGCTCTTTATCACTTCGAATTGCCGATGAACTTTTTGGTTTTAAAATAGATCCTATAAATTTCGGAATTCTTAAGACAGTTTACAGTTTGCTATATATAATCAACTTAAGCACTTTTTCATAAGAGCTTCAAGAGACACGAAGAATAGCAAGAAAACTTAATATAAAGATCAGAGCGAGAGACAAAGGTATCAAAGATGATTTCCACTCCTTCAAGGTTGTCTCTGCAGGACTTCAGGTCGAAGGACGCTTCGACGATGTCGCTTGAGTCAGGTACATCTACACCTGTATCTGAGGACGAGCAAAAGGTTATCGGCGGTCAGGAGATGCATACGGATTTTGAATTCCAAGGCGTTCCCAGCGCAGAGAATAGACGCCGGATGTCCTTTCCGATTCCTAAAATAGTACAGGAAGCGAAAGAAAAATGGGTGCATTCGCTGCAGGTAGAAATATTTTTTGAATACGTTTACAAGCATCAATCTTAACCGATATGTGAATATAGTCAATGTTTCTGGGCGTGCATCTTTGCCTTCCTACAGATGACAATCCCAGGGAATATGCGTTCGGATGTTCCATTAACGATGGCTATTACTCGACTGATTTCGCAGTTATGACGGTTATTATCCCTGAGTATATTTCAGAGAGCCAATACAAAGACTTGATGACTCAGAACATCCTTCGTCAGATCAAGCAATACTCGAAGAAGCTGCTTTACAAATTCGTAGCCATTGGCCTCTCAGAGTCAGCAACACGATTCTGTCCTGATCTTTGCTCGAAACTATGGATGGAGCTTGACATCCTGCCGTTCGTATTTCATTCCGAAGCCATTTTAGACAACGATGCAGACGTAACTGATTATCATCCGTCTTGTGACGAGGTCGCAGACTCACTTGTCAGAAAAACAGTCATGTTTTTTGGACCTAAAGGCCTACCAAGAATGTCAATTGGATATAGAAACAAAGTCGAGGTGGATTCCAACGGGATGATCCGTATGGTGGATTTGCGAGACTATGAGTCTATTTGCAAGCCGGAGACTTGGGGATGCTTAATGAAGTTGGTCAAAAGCATAAGGGAGTGTAAAATTGGCGAGAGAACGGGTGCACGCATTGCTTTCTTCAACGCTACGCCTCAAGGTTTGGATATTATTATTGGAATGAGTGGAAATAATTATTAATTAAATTAGGTGGTGGAGTAGCGCTTATGCGACATGCATTGATCAGATTATTCAAGTTACTTGATGTACAAGCTTCCTGGTATGACTTCATTTATTCTATTGTGCTGGATATATATTTACGTTCTAAGGTACGTTCCGAAGCCAAATCCAGCCGTATTCAGAATCACAAAAAATAACCACAACATCATTCAAGGTGTTGCCGATCCAAACATTCGGTTGGAAGATGACCAAAAGCAAGCATTCAGTGACTGGATCACGGTCAACTGTGACCGATATTGGACGACTGGTCCACTAAGTTCAAATAAACCGCCTGGAGTTGATATCGCCGTTATGGACGATCCCCAAGTTGTTGGCCTCATCCCAATTGCAAAAGCTGCGGGAATAAAAGTAATTTACCGATCTCATATTGAGATCCGATCGGATTTAGTTGCTAAGGACGGATCTCCACAGCAGGGCGTTTGGGATTTCTTGTGGAAGAGCGGAATCAAAGATGCTGACTTGTTTATATCGCACCCGGTCAAAGGATTTGTTCCCGAAATCGTAGATATCAGAACTGTTGGTCTCATGGGCGCAACAACCGATTGGCTTGATGGTTTGAACAAAAATCTAAGTCGATGGGACACCATCTATTACATGGGTAACTTTAAGCATCAGTGTGAAGAAGTCAGAGCAAATAAGCTAGTCTTCCCGATGAGACCTTACATTTGCCAGATTGCACGCTTTGATCCCAGTAAAGGTATAGATATTCCAATGGAGACTTGACACACCAATTTGCTAACATCTGAAGGTATACCTGATGTCTTGGAGTCTTATCGATTGTTGCGTGAAAAGATGAACGATTTTCCGCTCAGAAAAATTCCACAGTTGGTTATAGCTGGACATAGCGCAGTGGACGACCCTGATGGAACGGCTGTTTATGATCAAACACTGAAGATGATAACATCGTCAGATTACGATACCATAGCAAGCGATATAATTGTGATGAGAGTAGGGCCAAGTGATCAGATCCTCAACGTTCTGCTGTCGAACGCTATCATTGTCCTGCAATTATCTCTCCGAGAAGGATTTGAGGTCAAGGTGTCAGAAGCTCTCCACAAAGGACAGCCTGTCATAGCGTACAAATCCGGAGGCATTCCTCTACAAATAAAGAACGGCAAAAGCGGATTTCTTGTCACTACCGGGGATAAAGAGACCGTGGCTGACCACTTGTATGACCTCATTACAGATAAAGAGCTGTATATTGATATATGTAACTCCGCAAAGAATTCAGTCAGTGATGAGGTTGGCACGGTCGGCAATGCTATATCATGGCTATATATGTTCAATGAGCTGGCCCGAGGAAAGGATCTGAAGCCTAATGGACAATGGATTTTCGATATGATGCGGAAGGAATTAAATTATCCTGTCCAAGCCGAAGAGAACCTATTACCAAGAAACTTAGGCAATTAGTAATTTAGCGTATACGCAGTTGCTTGTACAAATTTGGTATTTCATGTTTGATAAATGCAATGCTACAAATTAAAATACAGATTTAAAATAGTTCCGATATTCAAGAGAGATGGCTATGAAATCTTTACGGGGTGACTTTATTTGGAAATAATTAGTAAAATCAAGCGAATGAAATGAAAATCTATGATTTTTACACCATCGAGTCATTGCCACATTTAGACATGATCTGTGCCATAACTGCACAATCACACCGAACTTCTTCCTCACGGGTTCCTTCTTTGACAGGGAAATCTCAGCTTGCAAACGTGCCACCACGGACTAGACTGTAACAGGAAATAAATATATTAGTATGCTAGCTATACATAGTAATTTATCAAGTTGAAATTATTCTTTTGTTGGTGCGCGCCAAAATTTTTTTGTTTATACCTTCATCATTTTCGCGCTAGTCGACTCTGGATTTTTTTTTTCTCTCGCTTTTCTTCTTCCGTTTTTCCTCTTCTCTTTTCTTTTCTCAGAATTTAGAATATTCTTGACATATTCAATTCTTTTCAAATACAAATTAAATTGATTTAAGAGATGGTTTTGTCTTCTGTCCTTGGTTTTCCCCGTATCGGTATGAATTGAATTTCTATTTGTTGAAAGATATGAGGCGGTAGCATGAAGATAGTCGTGGACCTGGATATAATGTTGGAAAATTATTTATACGGTCAATTGCTAATACATGTTCTCTAGGAGCTCAGCGTGAGCTGAAGAAGGCCACTGAGTCGTATTGGTCAGGAAAAATTTCGTCTGAGGAGCTTTTGAAGGTCGGAAAGGATCTCAGAGAGAAGAACTGGAAGCTCCAGAAGGAGGCAGGTGTAGACATAATCCCTTCCAACGATTTCTCTTTCTACGATCAGGTACTTGATCTGTCCCTCTTATTCAATGTCATTCCCGAGAGATACAGCAAATACAACTTGCCAGCTCTGGATACTTTGTTCGCAATGGGCCGTGGTCTGCAGCGACCAGCCACCGAGTCTAGCCCAGCTGTCGATGTTACTGCCTTGGAGATGGTGAAGTGGTTTGATTCTAACTATCACTATGTTAGACCCACGTTCTCTAGTTCGGTTCAGTTCAAGCTGAACTCTTCCAAGCCTATTGATGAGTTCTTGGAGGCTAAGGCTCTCGGAATCCACACCAGACCTGTCCTTGTAGGACCTGTCTCTTACCTCTTCCTTGGAAAGGCTGACAAGGACTCTGCTGACTTGGAGCCTATCACGCTACTAGAGAAACTTTTGCCTGTCTACGCTGAGCTCCTTGCTAAGCTTAAGGAGGCTGGTGCTGACAGCGTCCAAATTGATGAGCCTGTCCTCGTTTTGGACTTACCGGCCAACGTCAAGGCTGCTTACAAGGTAGCTTACGAGTTCCTGGTTAAGGAGTCTTCCCCCAAGCTTTTGTTGACCACCTACTTTGGTGATGTCACCCCTAACATTGATGCCATCAAAGGTCTGCCCGTTGCTGGATTCCACGCTGATTTTGTCCGTGTTCCTGAGCAGTTGGATGCCATCGTCTCTATCTTGGAACCCACTCAGATTTTGTCTGTCGGTATCGTCAATGGACGTAACATCTGGAAGTCTGACTTCGCCAAGGCCATTGCATTCATCAAGTCTGCCATCGCCAAGGTTGGTGCTGAAAGAGTCATTGTCGCTACTTCTTCTTCCTTGTTACACACTCCCGTCACCTTGGCTTCTGAGAAGAAGATCTCTCCTGAGATTAAGGATTGGTTGTCTTTCGCTACTGAAAAGGTCACGGAGGTCGTTGTTCTTAGCAAGGCTATTACCGAAGGACCTGAATCTGTGAGCGCTGAGCTTGCTGCTAACGCTGCCAGCATCTCTTCCCGCGCTTCATCCAGCATTACCAATAACCTTGACGTTCAGTCTCGTGTTGCCGGTATTACCCCTGAGCTTGCTAACCGAAAGTCTGCTTTCGCCACCAGATTGGTTGCTCAGAAGAAGCATCTCGATATCCCTGCCTTCCCAACTACCACTATTGGATCCTTCCCCCAGACCAAGGATATCCGAATTATGAGAAATAAGTTTACCAAGGGCGAGATCACCGCCGAGGAATATGAGAAATTCATTGAGAAGGAGATTTCTGATGTTGTTAAGTTCCAGGAGGAGGTTGGTTTGGACGTTTTGGTTCACGGAGAGCCAGAGCGAAACGATATGGTTCAGTACTTTGGAGAGAAACTCAACGGATTTATTTTCACATCCAATGGATGGGTTCAGTCGTATGGATCTCGATATGTGCGACCTCCTATTATTGTTGGAGATGTTTCCCGATCTGGACCTATGACTGTCAAGGAGTCCAAGTATGCTCAGTCTATCACTAAGAAGCCCATGAAGGGTATGCTTACTGGACCTGTTACCTGCCTGAGATGGAGTTTCCCCAGAGACGATATCTCTCCTATGGTACAAGCTCAACAGCTTGCTTTGGCTTTGAGAGATGAGGTTAACGACTTGGAGGCTGCTGGTGTCTATGTCATCCAGGTCGACGAGCCTGCTATCAGAGAGGGTCTTCCTTTGAGAGCTGGTGCCGAGCGTGATGACTACGTTAGGTGGGCTGTTGAGTCTTTCCGCTTGGCTACTTCTGGCGTCGAGGATGCTACCCAGATCCACAGTCACTTCTGCTACTCTGATTTGGACCCTAACCATATTAAGGCTTTAGATGCTGATGTTGTCTCTATTGAGTTCTCCAAGAAGGATGATCCCAAGTACATTCAAGAGTTCTCTCAGTACCCTAACCACATCGGTCTTGGACTCTTTGATATCCACTCTCCTCGTGTCCCTGCCAAGGAGGAGTTTGTGGCTCGCATTTCTGACATCTTGAAGGTCTACCCCAAGGAGAATTTGTGGGTCAACCCTGACTGCGGTTTGAAGACCCGTGGATGGACTGAAACCAGAGCCAGTCTGCAGAACATGGTCGACGCCGCGAAGGAGTTCCGCGCTCAGTTCGCTTAAGCAAGCACATGCTGACGACTTCATCTTGATATGCTAATAACAATGGTCTATCTCGGGAGCTCGATTGAGTTGTGTTTTTGCTGTTAACTAGTTTTGAGGTTTATATCTTTACGTTGAGTTACATGTTCATGTTCATACTTTTTCATTAATCTTTTCTTTATCATCTACCATTGGATTATTTTATAATAGCGACTTCAGTATTATTGACATGACATGTACATTTAAAAGTTGGTTCTATACTAGTGTATATTTCAATATGAATAATTTTGCAAGTGTGGTTTTGAAGTGGGCCGACAGGTATGTCAGATGAACTTGGCTAATTTCTTACTGTCTTTCTTTGTTGGCCTAAATTTTCGTATCCTTTTATCCTTTTTTTGTTTCTTTTCTGTAATTAGTACATAGTTTCAACCTCCCGGCAAAATGGTTCAACCTTTTTTTGCAAAAATTGTTTCTCACTTCGAATTCACGTTTGAAATGTAGCAACCGCAATATCTTTTTCACTCGTGCCCTGCGGTCTGATGTCTATATTTATATTAACGGCAAATTTGTACTAGCTCTACAGGACATTGTAAGCACGAATACAATTCGGATATGTTAAAGTTCGCTACATCAAGCTGATTTATATGGATTGGCTCACAATTAAACAATTTAAAACTCAGATATCCTGTCATAGGTGGATTTGCTATGTGATATACTGGCACTAACATACGGCTTTACATGCAATACATGTCCGTATCGGCAGTGTTAAAAACCTATTCCAGTGTTGACAGACTCTGTTCGTTAAATGGGAAGTTTATTTGTTAAGGCAAAGCTAAATCGCCTTCTCGATCTTGTCGCAAATGCAATCAAAATCCATGCTTTGAAATTATATTGTGAATCCTAACGAAGTTTTAACAGCGTTATTCAGTTTTATTCACAACGCTACTGGCCCTCGCTCAGATTTGGAAAGCAAAATAAGCACATCAAAGATTAAAGATCTCTCTGCCGCGAAATAGAAGCTTAGATTTCAAAGCTTGCTGCAATAGCATAGGCAATGATTATAAAAGATCATAAAAGATGGCATCTCGTCAGCCGTAAAGACAAAGAGAAAGATTCAGAAGTTTTGCTTTATTTCTTTCAGTTGAGATATTGGACATTGGCGCAAACGAGCACGGGCGCACTTCTTTGACCAATTGACTCCTTTACTTAAGTTGCCTCGGAAAGGCCATGTTAGTGCAAATGGCTATTTTATTCCACGGAAGCAGCATTTACGCCAGATATTATTATTCCCTTGAGCATATTCTTGGCCTTTTGCAGCATTGAATGATGCGCGGAGTTGTTGTAAAGTAAAAGTTGAGGGGTAAAAGATAGTAATTGTTGGTTGGCGTTGCCTGCAGAATCTGGAAGCAGCCATTACCTCAGCTACTCTGGGTAATGCTTATGGCACCATCGAGGCACCATAGCCAGCATATTCTACTAGTTCTGCTAGATTACGGAATACAAAGAGAGATAAAGGAAAGAAAACGAGAGCTTTAGAAAAAGAAAAAAAGACAAGCTGCCAGCAGCAAGGAGTCTATGTGCAGGAAGCCAGCGAGGTAAGCTAACGCTAAAAGAGAAGGACATCGCGGTGCCATGATCTTCCTCTGCCTTTTTCCTATTTTCGAGGAGATTGGTTCGGAATTTCTCTTTTCTCGCAAGATCGTCGAGGAAAACAGTTCAGAGCTGTGCAATTCACGCGGAAATAGGAATTGAGCCGAGAAAGTGATTTTTTTTGGGTTATTTTTGAATTTAGGGATCGATATAAATGGCGTGTATTATGTAAGGGCGATTATTAGTTACGGCTTCGCTGTCTGGTCCGATGATCGGCAGGGCTATCCAACGTCAGCTAAGGCGAGATTTTGCAGCAAGTGCAACGCCAAAACTTTGTGCTTTTTTTTGACTTACATCAACACCGGCTTTTGCTTCCATTTTCAGAGACAAAACTAGAGCATTATATTGAACACATCCTTTTGGATATATTTTGTTTCTTATTTCTATAGTCCTATATAAGCAAGCAGACGGATACTTTGTCTTGCACTCAGTATAAGCCGTGTCTAGACTATTTGCATTCGTAGTTTGGTTTAGCATTTTCTTTTCCGGCGCGCTCGTTTGTTCAAGGTGCAAAAGCAAGAATGGCTTCTTCTTCTGCTGAAATCGACAACATGGATAATGGGGTCGATCCTATCGCTCAGGTACCTTCGCAGTCCGGCTCCTCAGACGCAGCAAACTGCGGAGACCAACTGTCGGATCAGCCTACGGTTCATGCGGTCTCTCACAATCGAGAAAACAGCTCGTTTTCGTCGATAATCGGACTGCCCTTGACGACTTCAGCGCGCTCGTCTGCCTCGTCATACCATTCTTCTCCCGGGGTGGTCGCGGACATCGCTGCTCTAGCTGCTGCAGCGGCCGCTGACGATGCCATGCATCAGCACCCTCCGGCCCAACCTCAGCCTCCCCATATCACGTCACCAATGCAGAACTACAGCGCCATTCCTCACTCGTCCTCTCCTTCTCCGAGATCTTCGGTCACATTTGGCAATTTGCTTAATGGCAGCGCCGGTCTTCAAATAGGAGACTCGGAAATGGTAGCAAATGAAGTACTTGCCCAAGTAGGGGGGCAATCGCAATCGTCTACATCTCCAACCGACGCTTCTCTGGACTTTTATCCGTTCCTGAGAACGTCATACCCTTTCTCGGTGTTAATGACCTCTATTCCGCTCAATGCGGACTGTTTATCCTTCGATGCAGGTGAGATAGTCCTTATGCACATGCTGCATTCTTCTGGTTGGGGAAACGGCACCATATTGTCTACAGGTCAACGAGGCTGGTTACCTACTAATTATTGCGAGCCGTACGAGCCGATTCAAATCCGGTCCTTCCTGATATCTTGTCTGAATTTCATAGCCCATCCCTGGTCAGAAAATGGAAGATGCTCTCAGGTCGCGGTTACCACGATGGTGTCCGGCGTGCGAACGCTACTGGTATTGATTTTAGTTTGTTCCATCGTGATAAGGTAGGGAAAAGTTTGAGTCTACTAACATCCTCTAGGATCTTACAGACTGCCTCACAAGAGAGAGTCTTATGGTTAAAGATTCGGAGTCGATACGAAAGCACAGGCGGCTATTGCTTGCGGATTTAGCGAGTCTTGTGAAGACTGCCAAAGGCCCCTCTGAAAATTTACCGGACATGATCCAGAGCATGATTGAACGAACTTACAAGCTGATCAGACGTGCTGTGTCTTTCCTTGACATTTGGAATCTAGATGATCGAAACACGCTGTCCTATGATTCGATCAAGTACCCTTACAATGCCAGCGGAATATACAGCAACGCCGTTGAGGCTGAAAATTCCGCGTCCTCTATATTTCCCGAGTATATTCATGTTTCTGTGCTGGCTCGCCTCAATTCGGTCTTTGAAGCTTTACTTCTTAATTTCGGCTACTATATCAGCAAAGTGCACATCCAGTCGCGTTCTCCCTCTGTACTGCTTATGACTACTCGTCAGAGTGTGTATATAGCGAGAGAGATACTTGCCGTTGTTGAAACTGTAGGTGGTCGTGCCTCTTCAAAGGCTTACAGCCTTGAACTAGCTCAAGCAAGCATGTATCAGCGCATAACTGATCTTGTCACTGCTGCTCGTGATATCGTTGCTGTTCAGTCTGAAGAACAGGTAGATATCAACGAAGGTAGTGGCTCCGGTACTTCAAATATCGTATATCCGGAACGAAAACGTTTGATCGAAGCAGCCATACATTGTCTGCGAGATGCGGGAATGTGCGTGGCTAAGGCAAAATACATTATAGATAAGACTGGCGATTTTGAAATCGATGTTGATAGAAAATTTTTGGAATTTCAGTACGAAACACAAGCTGGTCGTGGACAATCTGTGTCCTCATCTCGTCGGCCTTCATCGCTCTCTAGCGTTAGTGCTGGTCAGCGTAATGGCTCTTTTTTTGGAAATGATAGTGCAACAAGCAACTCAAACGACGAGATGGTATCAAAGCAGAATGTAGTGCTGCCAACGAAAAACGAGCATCTATTGGCCTTCCGGACAGCGTCTTCGCGAAAAAGTGTTTCTTCGACTTCATCGATCGGTTCTGCAAAAGAGAGAGATACCGACACTGACACGCAAACAGAATCTACGGAGCAGCAGAATGTTACACTCTCCAAATATGCAAATATTCCTCTGGAAGACAGGATCATATACAACTCTGATAGGCAAGTTCAGGGTGCCACCTTGCAGGCTCTGGTGAAACAGTTGACTTCGGAAACTTCTACTCCGAACGCTTTGTTTGTGTCTACTTTCTTCTTGACGTTCAGATTATTTGCCGCACCTGAGGACTTTGCCAACGAATTGGTCAAGAGATTTAGATCTTTTGTTCCGGAGCATAAGAACGCGGTTGCTGGCCAACTTCGCGTATATAATGCTCTCAAAGGCTGGATGGAGAGCCATTGGTGGCGAGAAGTAGATAATAAGGCTTTACCCATAATTTTTGACTTTGCTAAGGGGCTCCTGCGAGAGAAATTACCCTTCGGTACTCTCAGGTTACTAGAATTAGCTGATCAAGTCGAAACATGCGATGGTCCACTCATTCCACGAGTGATGTCTAAATTACGCAGAGATACAACCATGGGAATACTTCTTCCGGACTCTTCGTCCGTGCCCACGCCTATTGTCAATAAGCACCATCTCACAGTGATCGCCAAGTATATAATGGACAGGGGTGTTCCTCCTACAATTCTTTATCTCGATCCACTGGAACTCGCTCGACAGTTGACAATCAAGGAGTCAAGGCTTTTTTGCCGAATTCTGCCCGAGGAGCTCCTTGGACGAGAATTTGCAAAAAAGCTTGGTCAAAGCATAGCGCATAACGTCAAAGCTATGTCTTCGATGTTTACTGATCTTGTGATGTTGATCACTGATAGCATTTTAGCGCCCGAATGCACTCTGAAGGTCCGCATGAACTTAATAAAACATTGGATTCGTGTAGCGGAAAAATGTCTTGAGCTGAAGAACTACTACTGCCTTATGGCAATTTCTTGTGCTCTTCAAAGTTCTGTTGTCCTGAGATTGTCGAAAACTTGGGATTTGCTGTCACAACGATATCACATACTCTTTGGAGAGCTGAAGAATGTGATTGTCTATGACAAAAATTATACGTCATACCGTACTCTCTTGCGCAATCAGGCGCCGCCATGTATTCCTTATCTCGGCCTGTATCTGACAGACTTGACTTTTGCTGATGAAGGAAACCCTGATTTCCGCAGTATGGACCCCGAAAGTCCTAATTCGCCTCAATTGATCAACTTTGACAAGTACGTCAGAACTACGAAAATTATTTCGGACATCCAGCGGTTTCAGGTGCCATACCAGATGCAAGAGGTGCCTGAGATCCAGGCATGGATCAATATTGAACTGGCGCGAGTGCATGGAATGGATCTGGACGACAATCAGTCGCTGTATATCCGCAGCTGTGAGATAGAAGAGCGAACCCCTAAGCCCTCAAATTCGGGAAGCAGGGTCTCGGTAATGTCGTCTCTGAAGATGTAGAAAGAATTTAGAATCTAGAGACATAAAGAACATTGTCCGTTTTATATTTTTCAACATAATTTTTTGTTCGCTTTTTTTGCATTGTTCATTGTATTGTAATAAAAGGAATGATGGGCATGTGGTGCTTTGGGAATGTATACTTAAATGTTGAATACTGCAGACCGCTGACTTTTCGAGTTGCCGGTGTTGGTTACTAGGGAGATCCTAATAATGCTAATGAAATAACTATGTTCAATGGTCATACTGAATAAAAATATTCAATTGGTTAATTAAAGAATATTAGAATGCTGCTGATTTTTTGAATTTGTTGACTAAATAATTCAATGTCCGTAAACTTGGTTCTGAGTACTGTGTAAGATGTTCGCATGAGATGAAATGTCTACTTTTTAAAGTTGTCCCGGTCTACTTTTGTGAATTATAGATTTTTCGAACTTTCTCCCGGGAGGAAAAAAAATATTTGGTACTTCAAAAATACATCTTTCGGACACCGTAAAATTTAGCGAGCATCTTTTGATGCGTATATGGCCAAGTGATACACGACAATGACTGCAGTATCTCCATTTCTTGAATACAAGACAACAATTTCGCCAGATGATCTGATCTTGGTCTGGCTGACCCGGGGCAATATCAAGCCGCTGCGGCCACGATTACCGTCCAACGATCAGACTGCGCATGATATCGCTAAAGATGAGACTCTACACACACGCTTTGGTTCATTTCCATATCAGACGATGATATCTCAGTCACCTGGAACGCAGTTGGCTAGCACGTCTTCTACCAAGACTGGGTTTATTCATCTGCTGTCGCCCACACCCGAGCTGTGGACTCTGTCTCTACCACATAGAACACAGATCGTTTACACTCCCGATGCGAGCTACATAACTCAACGTCTACGAATCCGGCCTGGATCGCGAGTGATCGAAGCAGGTACTGGGTCTGGTGGATTTACGCATGCCATCGCCCGCACGGTTGGATTGCACGGTCGAATTTTCACCTTTGAGTTTCACAAAGGCAGGTACGAGGCCATTAAGCTTGAAATTGAGAATCACAACTTAACTCCAGTTGTCAGATGCTTCTGGAGAGACGTATGCAAAGATGGCTTTAGTGGTGCAGATGGTGTCCAGCCAGATGGCGGTCGTCCTCAGCTGCTAAAGGAAGAAGAAGGAAATAAATTTGAAGAAACTAACGCATCGGCGGTTTTCTTAGACCTACCATCTCCCTGGACGGCAATCCCTCTCCTGAAGACACAACTTTCAGAGACAAAGATTACGCGGATTTGTTGTTTTCTTCCGTGTATGGAGCAGGTGCAGAAGACGATCTTGGTCCTTCGAAAGGAGGGCTGGCGTGGGATTGAAATGGTCGAGGTGGCTGCCAGGCGATGGGAGGCACGCAAGGAAATGCGTAAACGGCCGGAGGACGCAGTGGAGCGTCTAAGGGCAATTAAGCGGCGACGAGAGGAGGGAATCAGAACTAGGAACGAGAGAATGGCCAAAGAGAAGGCGTTCAGTGATGATGAGGGTGAGGACGAAGAAGCACTCAATGGCACAACCGAAGCCTCCACGGAAGCCTCCACGCCACAGAATGGCGGTGCCACCACGAAGCAAATAAAACGGCAGACAGATGAGGAAGGATATAGCAGTGGATATATTCCCAAGAATCCGGTAGAAGGAATATGGGGTAAAGGCAAGAGAGTTCACGAAGGACAAGAGGGTTACGAATGGAAGGATGTATCCCGAATTGAGCAAGAAATCAAGAGCCACACGTCTTACCTTACTTTTGCATATTTACCACCACCTATGCCTGCTAAATTTAAGATGAAGAGTGTTGCAACTGACGAAAACTGAATCTAAATGGTATTTTGTATTATAGAAATGGCACTGTCAACCATCAATTGAATGCATTTGGAGATATTTCTTGTAGCACAAGCAGCACAATGATCGTGAGTTCCAGTAATACACAATGCCTTGTCTAATTGCATTGAATTGCTCATTTTGGAGCCTGCTATGCCTCTACTGTTAACTCCTTTGGTCGATATATAGCTTTGGTGAGCCGATTTTGAGTGCTACAATTAGTTCATAGATAATTAGCCCTATAGATAATCAGTCACCATCCATATAAAGATCTCGAAGTGCAAGAAAATACGCCGGTATTTATATGGATCTGGTATCCTCCTATCGAGGATTCGAGCAAGCATGTGCTTTATTGCTTTGTTTTCACAATGAACTCCTAACTGGCTTTCTACCTGTCCGTAGCTAGTACTTGTCAGCTGATACGGGCATCTGTGAATGTAGATATTAGATCTCCATATATATGCCGCGCGAAATGATCAGGAAACTAAACCGGTCGGTGGTGGCAGTAGTTACTATTTAGTGCCAAATTGTCTGCGTTATAAGCTTGATTAATACTCAGAGCAGCATGTATTTGGAGCTTTCAGGTAGGTAGACTGTCATTTCGATTTTACAAATATAGCTAGTTGGCAGCTTCTCAGTAAAGATACTCGAGGTGCTCTATCAAATGGCTCTTCTCCGTCGTCGATGGGCATTGTCACACATTATGTGACTCTTCTGGAATTTTGGTATTTTATATCCTCGCTTTCTTTGGTGCGCTTTCGCTCAATATCACGACTATATATTTGCTTACGTAGCTATCGAAAGATATTAAAAAACTGCTGCATCAAGGGCTTGTTTCTACAGTATGCCGGTTCACTTGAACGGAGGGGAGAAGTAGGCGGAATCAATTTGTAGCTGATGTTCTTTTCTTCTCTCGCTAGTCCTGAATGAGGTATGACATCGTCGAGAAGCCAGTTGCTTCCGTTTCTTTTCCTTTTGGCTCAAGTTAACTATCGAGCACCGAAACTATGAGATTAAGGTGTCTTCTTGCGTAAAACTGAACGAACTGCGAGCTAGGGTCGAGATAGCAGCTGCATTCTTGCAAAAAAGCAGCTTATATTGCAAAAGTTTATAGACAGATCAGGTTCTGTAGTCCTTGAATTGAGGCCACAGTGGGTACGATGATGGCTATACTTCAGGAAACAATTAGTATTATGCAGAGTTCAATCTGATTTAGGGCGCTTTTAGAATGTGAAGCCTCCATATCGCGTGCCAAAACTCATCTTCTACAGACGTTGACTTAACGATCAACTCTCGATATAACGATATTCGATATAACGAAGAAAACATCTGTAAAAATGGAGGAGCGATAACTCGACCGGATGGAGCGATTCACAATTGAATCACTCCACTTGTTTAGATACATCTGTGCTTGACTCACGACAAAACCGAGCAGGACGCTCATTATTCTCGCGGTACCCGTTTAGAATGTGGATGAAATTTAGGCATGCTACAACATCTCTGTTCCACAGGCTGCTGATCGTATGCCTTCATGAAGGGTAAGGGTTGCTGTGTTGCATTGGCTAAAAAATAATCTACATTCGGTTTACTCATCAAATCGTATTCTCCACTGACATGTTTGGCCTGAACTTTTGTGTCGGCCTCTGTATTGTTGACACCGGTTTGTTTCTACACGAGAGCGAAGGTTAGATAAATCGGTGTTTATGATTACATATCGAGTAAGGAGGGTAATACGATCAACTGTCGATATAACGGTACTCGATATAACGAAAAAACTCTAAAAATGGACGAGCGAGATTGTGGCGCCTTGCCTTCTTGGGATCACAAAATGTCCGCACTTGGGAAGAGCGCCAATCACATCGCTACCAGTTCAGCCATTCAACTGTGCCAAATAGAACAACAGGAATCGAGGAACCAGTAAACGAGCAATCTACGAACTCTAGTGGGAGTTGATTTCGTTATATAATATATTACCCTCCTTACTCAATATCTAATGATAAACAGCGATTTATCTAACCTTCGCTCTCGTGTAGAAACAAACCGGTGTCAACAATACAGAGGCCGACACAAAAGTTCAGGCCAAACATGTCAGTGGAGAATACGATTTGATGAGTAAACCGAATGTAGATTATCGTTCAGTCAATGCAACACAACAACCCTTACCCCGCTTCATGAAGGCATATTCAAGTTACACCTCTAATCCACTTTGACAAAACAAACCTTCAGATATATATTGCCAGCTGAATGAAGATTGTTACATCAGCAACTCCAAAATCAACTAAACGGGTACCGCGACAATGATGAGCGTCCTGCTCGGTTTTGTCGTGAGTCAAGCACAGATGTATTTAAACAAGTGGGGGTCGGTCGAGTTATCGCTCGTCCATTTTTACAGATGTTGTTTTCGTTATATCGAATATCGTTATATCGAGAGTTGATCGTATAAGTTAACGTCTGTAATGCCATATATTTACGTAAAAAACCACCGCCATTCAAGGTGGATATCATTCTTGTTATCAAATTACTTGTCCTATTTGTGCAGCACGCGAATATATATCTAAGAACCTCTTAATCTTGTAGTAGGTTTCGAGGTGTTTTCGCTGTTCTGTTCAATAGTGTACAGATTGACTTCAACTTCGATTCGTTCACATTGGTGGCCATAGTTGTTTACTTCGTCAATACAACTTGATACACCTAGTATATTTATATGTGCTGATAAAAAAAGCGTCTCTGAGTCGTGTATACTTATATCTGGGCTTTTGAGTGTACGAGATGGCATCTTTTGAAGTTATTGTACTGGTAAATTGCGTCTTTTATTGGTTTGATTTACTTAAATGGCGTAGCTAATCATATGGCTTTTTGGCCTTTGTATAGGGTTGTTCTGGAGGTCCTCTTGATTTTGGTGTATCAGGCTATCTTATCAAATCCGAGGCTGTCCCGTGGTCAAATGGCTCTCTCGTAGCCATCGATGCCGGAACGTACATGTCTGGAATCATGAACATCCTTTGCAATAACTTGACATCTACATCCAGCACAGATGGCACCGTAGATAGTCGGAATTTAGCGCGTCGAAGATTCGGATCCACAGTCCTACCGTTCCGTTCTTCTCTTGCGAACGCGGCCTACGTTGTCAAAGATCTGGTCTCGACTGTTTGCATCTCTCATCCACACATGGATCACATCGCAGGATTCGTTCTTAATTCTGCCGTCTTCACACGCGAAAATCCCAAAACTCTGGCAGGTTTGCCTGCCGTTGTCGATGGACTGAAAAAGCATCTCTTTAACGGTATCTTGTGGCCAAACATGTCAAACGAAGGGGCGGATCCAATTGGTGTTGTACACCTCAAGAGGTTGAAAGAGCGAGAAGAATACGAGGTAGCTAATGGACTTACTGTGCAGACGTTCGAAGTTTCACACGGATGTCTACATCTTCCAAATTCAAGTCCCAAGGCCGTCCCTTCCAGCGGATTTTTTATAAAGGATACCGCGTCCGAGAACGAGATCCTAATTTTTGGCGACGTCGAGCCTGGTATGTCTGAGAGCGATAGTTCTTTTCTTAGTGCATATTGCTGACAATTTTTGTCAACAGATTCGGTCTCCATTAATCCTAGGAATCGTGCAGTATGGACCGAAGCTGCTAAAAAATTTAAACTGAATAAGCTGGCTGCTATCTTTATAGAGTGCTCGTTTGCATCCTGCCAACCAGAATCCTCACTTTTTGGCCATTTATCACCACCCTATCTGGTCCAGGAACTGAAACAGTTCGCCAGTCTGGTAAAATCTTCTGAAGCTGACGATTCTGAACAGGAGAAGTGGAAGACGACGATGCATGTGCCACTGACAGATTTTTCGCTAGGCGGCTACGACAAACACATGGAGATTGTGTCGCCAGATCTCCAAGTGCCGCCAGATCTCCAAGCTTTTCATCCACTTCATCCATATACTTTGCATCCACATCCACACAAGCACTACCATGACATTCATGTTTTTATGCAACAATACTCACCCACCACGTCTAGACGAGGTTCGAAAGATGACACGATGGCTACAACGGTGCCGGATGCATCTGATGACTTTGCATCTGCATCTCCTTCTTCGGAATCTCATGGTAATAGTAACACTAAGACCGACCACGAAGATTGCTGTACAAACTCACAAGGAATCGAAAAAATATCCTCCCGACTGCGAGGACACCCAGATAGTAGCGAGCGCAAACCACTTGCAGGTCTACTGGTTGTGATTACACATATCAAAGGAGTTTTAGATGATACCCTAGCGGACCCTTTCGACGAATCGACGGACGACCAGGGCGGATCAGAAGCTATTGGAAATGTCATTCTTAAAGAGTTGCAAGCAATCATTGCTATGGAGAATGATCTGGCGGGACTGACGCTTAGAGTTGCGCGCACGGGCGAGAGCTTACATGTATGATTAAATGTCGAGACAAATTATAGCATGAGGCAAGGACGTAATATTGGCTTGGGATAGGCGCAACGTGTTTTGCTATTCTTTTGTTTGCTTTGAATTTGCAAATGGGACATGTACTTTTATGTCATGCAGAATAAAGGAGAAGATCAACCAGAAAACAAATTAATTAATTAAACTACACTAATAGGTCAAGTCAAGTCATTAAACAAATGTACAGCAAGCCAGGTTCTTCATATTTGAGCTCGCATATCGAGGTATAAATATCACGAATGCATACCGAACAAGATTACCTCCCGCCTCTCGCCGACTCAAAAATATAAGTCACGAAACGAAGTAAAACAAAAACAAACGACTGATTACTCCTGCTTCACAGCAGCAGGCTCCTCAGAAGCAGCTGCAACTTCGGCAGGCTGATCCTCCTGCTTGTCTTCGACGACCTGTGAGATTGTAGGGTTGTTGTTCGCGAAAGAAACCTCGTTGGTCTTCTCAATAGGCGCCTCCGCAGCAGCTTCATCTGCGGCAGTGGCAGGAGCAAGTTCACCGGCAGGAGCGGCCTCGGCAGACTGCGACTCGACGTCCGTAGGAGGCGCCGGCGAGCCGGCCTTCAAGGACTTGAGCCAGATGACAAACAAGCGGATGACAAAGAAAAGAGTCACGACACAGAAAACCCTAATAAGTTAGCTGCGAGTTCACCGGGACGAAGCGGGTTCTCAACTCAAAAAACTGACCATTCAATAACCGAAAACGCAATCAGGGCCTGTGCAATCGAGTTGATTCTGGAGCTGCATCTAAAGGTTTTGTCGTCGAAAAAGCATGTGCCCAGATGTTTTGTCCGGCCGTAGATGGCGGCACTAGCGATCCACGAGGAGAACCAGAAGATGCTCATCAGTACCTCGAACAAAAGCATAGCGCAGGGATGGTGGATCTTGGGGATATACGTCGGCGAGAACACGAGGTAGATCAGGGCGAGCAATGTAAACAGCGACTACTTTGTTAGCGCAATGGCACCTCATCAGTTCAATTGGTCCCACAACTTACGCAAAACAGAGCATAGCCGAAAGCGTCGCGGTAGGCGTCGTGCACCAGCGAGGCAGATATTCCGATCAGGATGATAGCCAGCACAATCTGGAAGATACGGAGCAGGAGGACGAGGGGCATCTCGACCAGCTCGAGCAGCTTTGAGAAATTCATCTTTAGTTTTCAGTTTGCAACGTAGATAGGTTCTATAAAACAAAAGCAATCAAGCAAAAATCCTCCCCCTCCTTCTGAGGTTTTATATAAATAAATAGCTGGCCGAACGAACGGCAGTTTACCTTGCATCCAGCACCACTAAGATGCTCATCTGAAGCAGCTAAAGTGACTCGGCCCGCCGGTGGGTGGCTCAGCGGCTGATAAACCTTGTTTTTGCGATGCAGCGATTTCACATTTCACGCCCTTTCATTGGCTTTTTCCCCTTACTTTTCAAATGTTAATCACCAGCAGCCAGCAGCCACGTTGCCGCTGGCACCCGGTAGCCAGCAGACTATAGCGCCCAGAGGTCAGAAACGTAAACTGGCAAGAGCTCGTAACAGCTGGCGATGAGACGCGCAAAAAAAAACATCGTGACCAAACCGTGACTGAGGCCAAGATAATGTGGGACAGCGGTGATACGTGTTTTCCAAGTTCGGTCTAGCGCCAGTGCTACAATTGCTCCATATAAGATTAAATCGGCTGCATGACTCCGCCGATGAGTTTTCAAGCTATTTTATCCTGCGATCGGCGTCAACCTGCATAGAGATGCATATGGCTGCATATGGTTGCGCTTTGGCCTTTCCGGCTTGGGTAATTTCAGGTCTTTTCTGGCCTTGTGCCGTTCTATGCCGTGTATGCCGCTGTTCCAAACAGCCCCGAACGCCCGTTTAGAACTCCTACCTTTTTCAGAAAGCTTCCGTTCAACGGCGTGCCCATGCACTACGAGAGGCTGCCCTGAGCGGAGCAGATATCTCCATAACTGTAAAAGTTTAAAAACTGGAGATTCAGAGTTGATAAAAAATAAAATAATCCTTAGAAAGTTTAAAAATTTCAAGGAGATAAATAGAAACCAAAAATTCGGATTTTCCATATTACCGCGCAAGAAGATTTTCCGTCGGCGCACACTGCTGTTGGACAAACCAGCTTCTAGTTCTGTACGTTTTGTTGCAGGTACACGTAATTTGTCTGGTTGTTTAAACCCTGTACAAAACTCTAATGTTGAGCGAAATGGAATAGGATTTTGAGTTTCGGCTATCACGAGGAAGCACGAAATTCTATTGACAGATCACCTGTTCGATGCTACCCCTGAAAATGTCGTCGAGTTCCGGAACCGTCAGATGATACAATCGTGGCCCATTGTAGCGTTATTGTGACGATCTTTTGGATTATCGGTCGCGAACGTGGGCATAGCAGTATAGATAAAAGCAGAGATGTCCGCCGGGCTCGCGCGGGCAACTTTGGCTATCAGAAAGAAGAGCAGATTGTTTTGAGTATTTGCCAAAATGCCAGGTTCTCATTTTGATACGATGCAACTGCATGCTGGGTATGTTAAATACGCATAATCTTTGTGCGTGGAAAGCTCTTTAAATGTTTGGAGTTAGAGAATCCAGACGTTCAAGAAGTTAATGGCAACAGACAGCAGGTGGACCCGGCAACTCGCTCGCGGGCGGTGCCAATTTACTCAACAACCGTAGGTGCTATTGCTTTTGTTGTGAATGGTCTCGTTCTAATAAATAGTCGTTTCTGTTTGAGGATTCTGCACATGCAGCGCGTTTGTTTGCGCTCGAAGAGGGCGGTAACCTGTACTCGCGTATCGGTAACCCAACAGTCGATGTTTTTGAGAAACGAATGGCCGCGCTCGAGGGCGGTGTGGCCGCTGTGGCTGCTAGCTCGGGACAGGCCGCTCAATTCATGTAAGTTTTTTTCCTGAACAGTATCTGCGGTTGCTGAGACAAGAAGGACACTTGCTGCTCTCTGCCGGACTGGAGATAACATCGTCTCTTCGTCGCAACTATACGGAGGCACATATAACCAATTCAAGGTATTTATCAAACGACTCGGGATCGAGGCTAGGTTTGTGACGGGCGACAATCCCGACGAGTTTCGAGAGCACATCGACGACAAGACAAAGGCGATCTTCATCGAGAGCATCGGAAACCCGAGCTACGATGTACCCGATTTTCGAAAGATCGCAGACATCGCTCATGACCATGGCATCCCGCTGATTGTCGACAACACGTTCGGAGCCGGCGGGTATCTTATTCGACCAATCGACCACGGCGCCGATATTGTTGTGCACTCTGCCACCAAGTGGATCGGTGGCCATGGAACTACTATCGCAGGTGTCATTGTCGACTCGGGGAAATTCGACTGGTCTGAGCACAAGTCTCGTTTCCCACAGCTGGCCGAACCTTCAGAGGGATACCATGGATTGACGTTCTCCAAGACCTTTGGCGAAGCTGCTTTTGCTTTACTCGTGCGTGCAGACGTCTTGCGAGATCTAGGCTCGTGTTTGAACCCGTTCGGCGCGTTCTTGCTGCTGCAGGGTCTGGAGACTTTGTCGCTGCGAGTCGACAGACATGTCGCAAACGCGCTTGCACTAGCGCAGTATTTTGAAAAATCTGACCATGCTGCCTGGGTGTCATATCTTGGACTGGAATCGCATCCGTCACATGCCCTTGCTAAACGCTATCTCAAAAATGGATACGGCGCTGTCTTGTCGTTCGGAGCTGTTGGCGGACCAGAAGTTGGTAGCCAAGTAGTAGATCGATTGAAGCTGGCATCGAACTTGGCCAATGTCGGCGATTTGAAGACCCTGGTCATCGCTCCATATTTCACGACACACAGTCAGTTGACACATGAAGAGAGGCTCTCCTCTGGAGTCACTCCAGATCTGATCCGGGTTGCCGTCGGTACGGAGTTTATTGACGATATCATTGCTGATTTTGAGCAAGCTTTTGAGGCCGTTAAGGCCCTGTAGCTTGAGAATCCACAGTCGTAAGTAAGATAAATCAAAATATTCTCATTGATTCACAGATAATAGACAGTATAGTATGAGAAAAAAGCAAAGTACGTGATTGATTGCATTAATGAAGATGATCTATATATAAAACATCCAAGATAACAAAAAACTGTAAACCCCATTTTGACCCAAACATACAGATTTGACAAAGAAACCTAATTTAAATATAACGACCTGAAAATCATTTTCATGCAGATGGTGTTAAATGTAAATTTGAGTGGTGGTTCCGTTATCTAGACAAGTAAAACAGCATTGACGCAGCCATCTCTATCAGGCTCATTGGTGATTTGAGCGTATTTACCCCAGACAACTTTTCCTCCAGCAGTAACTATTCCAAGCTCACTCACATTGACCTCTATCACAGTACCCTTTGTAAGTACACCTAGTTGTGTATACATTGGGCTTTGCGGATTCTTCTTCACGCTCAAGATTGGCAAGTGCACCGTAACACCCAATTCTGGGTGAGTCACGTTAGCCTTCTTTTGTCTGAGTGCAGAAGGTCGAATGATTCGCTCCAATTTAACTGGCCGTCTAGTGAATCCTTCACCAACAAATGTGTGTTTCGTTATCATTCTCTTCCACGATTTATGTTTCGATTTTCCGGTTTTAATTACTTTGAACATTTCCTCCTCTGAAATACCTCGAACTTTTGGTAGCGGCACTGCAAACTTTGCAGCTTTCTCCATTCGCTTCTGCTTGATCGACGTCGAAAGCGCCTTTGCTTGATTCGTATTCTGACGATCGAGCAAGTAAGCTGGAAGGCCCTCGGGATCGATCTCGTTGGTTGGAGTACTCTTGGTCGAGGATTTCTCGTGCTGCTTGATCTTTTTCTTCATCGCAATCTTTTCAGCATGTCGCTTTTTAGCAAACATCTTTGCACGGAAACCGGTCAGCTTTTGAGCATCCTTAGAAATACGATGCGACTCTCGAGCTTCTCGCTTGCGTCTGTGCGAACGTTAGCAAGTCTGTTACCCACAATCGCATTCTACACTTCAAATATTTAATCATAAACTTACTTTCGCTCGTCGTGATCGAGACGACGACCATGCTTCTTGATATGTTCCTCAATATACTCGTTTTGCGGCTACAACACTTGTTAGCCTTACAATTTTCAAAACTCTGAGACGCTTAACGTCATTGATATTATTCGTGTTATTGCCATAAACATTCAGCTTACCATTTTGACGCTACGGTGCTATACTTCCAATAGGATGCCGCCAGATGAAAAGAAAATGTTGATCAGAGACAAACGATATATAGTGAGTCGTTGGGAAAGTTTGAACTGCACAAAATTTTTCTCTTGCGTTAATATCCCAACTACAGGCAGGGTAACATTATTTGCTTTCCTTCACTCTAGCTGATAGGTTCAGGCCTCGACTGAGAGCAATTAATCATGTTGCAGACTTTCTTGCTATATGTATAAGTCGTTAGCCGTAATAAGTGAGTGCAGGTTTCGACAATCGGGAGATCTTTTATTTCGCTTTGATGAAGTTAGGGTTCTGACTGGCAAAATCGACGATCAGTTCTCGAGTCATTCATGAAGCCCTTACTTTGATCATTTCTGTAATTCGTATTGTGAATAATCTTGGCAAGTAAAATAAAATCGTCAGAGATTCATCTCTTTCTTGCGTTGTTTTCGCAAATAATCGGGCACAGGATCCAGCAATAAGTTGACGATTGTCGCGCCAACGCTGCTTTCATTCGGACGTCATCGCGAATATATCGCCAACCTCCCACGCTTCACTTTTAAGCTTCCATATTCTCAATTGCGACTAGTCGTAGCCCTGTCCATATTCTGATTTCTTTATGTATTGATTCCTCTCATGGCTGAGGATTATTTGGGCCTTGATTTACCCCATTCTCCGAGTTCTCTCTCTAACCGTCCACTTCCACCTTCCTTTTCCGAGCGAAATGCCAATCCAGCCGACTCGAATCATTCGTCAGACATAAACGACATCTCCACACAACTTGCACTTCCACCAAGAATTACTACGAAGCCACCATACTTGTCTTCGCGGCCTCCTCTGGCAAACTCACAGCGAAGAGAGACAGAAGTGTACGAGCGGTGGCGGGGAAACGATGGTGCTACTACCTCTGCCCTTGGAGCTGATATGCGTTTCCCGCTCATTGGCGGGGAGATCGAAAGCGAAAATATGGTATCTAATAGCAAGAGACTGCAAATGATGCTGAACAACACGGTGTCCGAGCGTCGATCGTCGGTCTCAGAAATTCTAGACAGTGACGATCTAGAGCTTGAACAAAAGAGCAGCATGTTCCAAAAGATGTTGATGGCCAGCTCCAGCAACGGGGATGTGAATGGGGTGAAGAGCATCCTAAATACTGATCAAGCAAGAAACTTGATCGATGTAAATCAACCTGACGAAGAGGAAACTACCGCTTTAATATATGCAAGCTGCTTTGGTCATCTTGAAGTAGTCAAATGTCTGACAGAGGCAGGTGCGGATGTCAACCTGCAAGATAAATGTAAGTCTTTCCCTTGGCCAATTTTGTACGTTGTTTCGAATTAGCTCTTAACCAAATAGTCAAATGGTCTCCTCTGATGTGGGCAACGAATAATAATCACAAGGATATTATTCAATTTTTACTTGACAATGGCGCGTCCTCCAATATCAGATCTGCCACCGGAAGAACTGTTTACGATTTTATCACGCCATCTAGCAATGTGTCCAAAATTATATCTTCTGCAAATGAAGTTATTGAAAGCGCGGAAATCGAGGACTACTATCATGATGGCCGCGACTCGTATATGAACTTGGAAGAGATGATGGCTGAAGATGATTTCAAGCAGCGAATGCTCATGGAGAGCTCTATAAATTTGGAGGTTGATCTTTCAAACCTGGGCTTAGATGACAAATCTGAGGTAAGCTTTTGTCAGCCTTTATTCAAATTGATAACGTTTGTTTACAATTCAGGATATGCTGGACGAAGACACACTGGAGTTCGATTGGGATCACTGCCTCCCGGATCAAATGTTTGTATTTGCACAGGAGGATATTCCTAAGATTCTCGATGTTGCTATATCGCAGATCCAGCCACAGCGTTCACCTTCTCAAAAACCTGTACCTGCAAATGTGTTATTCCTTTGTGCCAGATTTGCGCATTATTATAGCTCTCCAGATCTGCTGATGAGTCTCCTGCTCCCAGCCATTGAGCGCATTAATGATACTGTCGAGGCTCATGAAGGTGACATGGCTTACTTAGCCTTTTGGCTTTCAAATGTGACTTTATTGCTATATTATCTTAGAAAGGACAGACGCCTCTTCGAGGCCACGGGCGAATATCAACAAGAATTGACGGAATTGGTCAGTGAGATCTTTGTCCTGTTCATTAGAGACGCCGAAAGAAGACTAGATAAAGTTATAGACTCTGCCATATTGGACTATGAAACAATTCCAGGACTGGAAGAAATACATTTCCAGCGAGATTGGCGTATCTTCAGGTCAAATAAGAAGAAATCCGATACAATTACAGCAGATCAATATAGGCCACCGTCACCCAGGCGAAAGGCGTTGCCATCAACGCGAAATGTCACGTCATTGTTGTCATCAGCCCTTTTTGTGCTTGACTTATATGATATTCATCCAAAAATTGTGCTGCAAATCATATCTCAGATCTTCTATTGGATTGACGCGACAATCTTCTGCAAAATTATTTCCAACGGAAAGTATCTTGCACGTACCAAGGCAATGCAGATCCGGCTTAATGTGTCAGCATTGGAGGATTGGGCAAGACTAAACAATCGCAAACCGCCGCATGTAGAGCTAGGATCTACTGGTGCAGTCCACGAGAGTGTAGTGGACATATCTAAGAAGCACTTGACGCCTGTAATACAGCTATTACAATGGCTGCAATGTTGCTCAAGTTTGAGTGACGACACCAATGATTTAATCTCTACTTTACAGCAGCTATCTAGTCTTAGTGCCCAACAGTTGTTGCATGTGGTTAAGCGGTACAGGATGGAGGTAGGCGAGAATAGGATCTCAAAAAATAATTTGAAATATCTCACAAATCTGGAGATACATCAAAGACAGGCTCACGCCCAGCAGCAACAAACTCGCAGGCCGAGGTTTCTTGATCAGTTTTTTAATATTTCTCCAACGTCAACAACTCCTCCTGCCCCGCCTTCTGTACATTCAACGAGTAATAGCAAAACTCCTCCATCTCCTATACGCCCGTCTTGTACTTCTACAAATGATATCACGCAACCGCCACAGAGAGGTCAGGACGACAGTTTCGAAAATGATATTTCTGACGACGATTACAGCGATGAAGATGTAGGGAACGGACTATATCCTGATTTGTCGCTCATTCTTCCGTTCGTACTTCCAACAACATCAGAAATGCTCGTGTCCTGGGGTGCAGGCATTGGTGGAATAAATCGAGAGCAGGCACGGAAGTATGCTCCCATTTTACCAACTGAGTTTCTACTAAAGCTGGATGCAGCTTCTGCAACAATATCCACAACAACAGTTAGCTTTGGAAAATCAAAGTTAGAAGAAGATACCGAAGATGATCAAACTGCAGTGAGCGGACAAGACGACGAAAAAGATGATACCACCAACAATACGTCATCATCAGGCCTCGATAGTGTCCTAGACAAGTCAAAGATGAGCAAGATAGAGCGGCAGCTGGTCATGGAGAGTGGCAAGGAGGAGGGAATGAATGTTGCATGGTAGAGCGCTTACCTATCTATTCGTCTGCTGCTTTCCGTCTTCTAATTTCTACAACTAACTCTCACGTATAATTCACGTATTTTGCTTTGTGTTTTCTGTAATGACATTTCACCACTTGAACCTGTTTTTCCTTCCTTTTGTGTCACAAAGATGCTAGGAGCTAGATAGACTGGCAGGATATTCAATCTTCTATTTACGATAATATTTTAAATCGCTGTAAAGTTGACGGCATTTATTAACACGGCTGTACCTATTTTAAATAGAAGCACGATCACAAAGTCACAATTAGAAAGTAGAATCCATTATACCTCATCGTATTCATCTTCAGACAACAAAGTTTTACGGTTAAACAGTTAGAAAGAAAAGAAACAGATTATATTTGCTCGCTAACACTTCGTCTTTTGCTCGCACGTCGGATCGTACCTCGTTTTGGAATAAATAATTCGTTCTCCTTTCCGGTGCTGAACATGCCTCCAAGCTTTTTCCCCCATGATGATTTTCGAGAAGCACTGGCATCGGTTGTTACAAATCTGGAATTATTTAGATTCTTCGACATCATGTCTAAGTGAGAAGAGTCAAGCAAGTCAGGTATATTTTCAGTGGATTTACTATAACTTCCAGACGTGATGCCCAACTGAGAATTCCGACGCTCCTCGTTAGAGGGCGACTCGGCAAGAACATTAAGCATGTGTTTTCTTTGCTAGAGACGATTGTCAGCATTAGAATAAAATTCCTTTTTTATTGATCCCTACCATTTGATGTAGTCCATACCCAGTCTCGTTCGGCCAAATGTCGATCATTGATTTCTTTTTTTCGAGCACCGACTCTGTTAATTTATTATAAAAGTTGTTTGCGCGCTCTTCGAGCTTTTCATATTCTTTTGTTTTAAGAGTAAGTGTAGTCTCCAGGCTAGAAAGTTCGCCCGCCAGTTCCAATTTTTTGGCGTTCATTTTTTCAATATCGGTCATCAGAGAAGAATGCTCGTTCTCAATATATGAATTAAACTGCGTTGCTGATTCTAAGTACGACGCGTGTATCTCCGGCAATAAGGACAGAGGCTCCATGTTATTGGATAGAGTAGTTAGGCCTCTAAGGATATGGTCAAGTCGATCAAATACTTTGGTACTGACCTCTCGGTCGGTATGTTGTAGACTTGACTGACCCACCATCGTCTTCAATTCTAAAATTGATGCTTCCAACGACGACGGAATTTGCAACTTATCTAAACTTGACACAAGTGTACACTCTAAGTGCTTCGAATATTCTTCCGTGCAGGATCGTATCATTACCAGAAGCTCTGCAGTTGTTCCTTTGCTACCTTCTAACATCAATTCCGGAATCTTAGACATTATTTCTAGAAGCTCTTTTATTTCGGACTTCGATGCTAACAGAGCTGTGGATTGAAGCACTTCAGATTTTGTGGCTTCGATATTTGCTAGTAGAGTCTCTAGAGTCTGTGGAATAACGTGTATCTGATCTTGGACCTCCCTCAGATCGGCCCGAGATCCTAACTGGCTTAAAGAGTCGATGATTTCTCGTTTGGCGGTCATGCTTCTCTCTTCCAGTAACTGAGATATCGAAGAAATATCTTTTCGCAGCTCTTTTAGTTCTGACTTTGAAGCGAGAAGAGCCAGAGATTCAAAAAGCTGATTTGTTGCGTTCAATCTCTCAGAGAATTTGCCTGAGATATCTGATAGCTCCTCTTGCATATTCTTCACGTCAACCTTCGATGCCAACGTTTCAATTGAATCCAGAACTTCAGACTTTATAGCGTTGTTAGTCTTGGTAACTCTTTCCGCTATTACCGTCAAATCGACCACAAATCCTTTTAGCTCAGATTTCGATGCCAGTGAGGACAGGGACTCAATTACCTGAGAGTTTTCTACGTTGCTGCTTTGAGTGTGAGCTTCTGTCGTCGTACGTATGCTTTCTTCGATTCTTTTGATTTCTGATTTAGTGGCTAACATAGCTAGCGACTCAAGTAGCTCTGACTTTTCTATTTTGCTGCTTTCTAAGAAAGCTGATGGAATTTCAGAAATACTTTTTTTCAAGCTTCTTATTTCGGCTCCTGAAGCCAATCGCGCAACGGAATCTAGAATTTCCTTATTACTTGCTTTGCTGCTTTCTTCAAGTGCCTTTGGTAACTCCGAAATATTCTCGTGAAGTCTGTTTACCGCAGAGGCGGAGGCTAGCAGTGCCATACTGTCACGAAGCTCTAACATGTTTAGCGAGGACTTGTCTGTAAGAGCATCTAGCAATCGAATTAGCTCATAAAAAGACTGCTTCATTTCAGATTTTGAAGCCACTAAATCAAGCGATTTCTGTAGCTGTGACATGTCTGTTGAACTTAAAATTTCATTAAGACCTGAAATCTGCGAGGAGACATTGACTTCAAGACTCTTTAACTGCTCTGTCAGCCCTGTTAGAATTGCTAAGACGGCTGTCTTGTTACCGTCCTCTTGTCCTCGCTCTTTAATTTGCTTAGATAATTCAGAAAGGTTTTCCAGTACCGTTTCACTGGATCGCCGTTGCATAGATAGTTCAATGACCTCTCGTATTCTAGCTAGTGAGCTCGATGATTGACTTTGTGATTCCAATATTGTGGTTATTATTTCTCCAAAGCTGACCTTGGAGCTGACAAAATGTTCCCGTAAAAGGCTTCTTGTGTTATCGTGCTCCTTGGAGACACTTGATTGAATATAAGTTGCTAGCTCCTTACCGGTAAACTTTCCTCTATCATCAATCGCCTTAGATGACTCCTCCAGAACAAGCCTGAGTTCCATCACTTGCTTATGTAAGGCGCTTTCAGTGGTATATAACTTCTCTTTCAAAGAGACTAGATCACTGGCATTATCCTTCGACCGTTTAAGTAAATTTTCGACTTGTGCTTCTGCTCGTTGGATAGTAGCATCTGCATTTCGCGAAGTATAATCGATTTCGCCCGCGAGATCGAGCAGTCGGCTTAATCTGTGTGCAATGTCGGCCATCTGCTGCAACTCATTACTATTGTGCGGTTGGCCAGAGAACGAAGAGCTGAAGGGCACTTTTACTGGCGAACCACCTCTCGAGCGATTACTGGAGTAAAATGGCGAGGAGCGGGTCGGTGTGTTGACAGGTGAGTCTGGATTTGCAGGCAGAGGAGGAGGATTCCGTTCCGGATCAGAAGAGTCCCACCTGTGTCATTTATTAGTACATGTTCCATAAATCTTTAAAAATCAAGCGTACATCGGAATGCTGCTTATTGAAATCGACGAGTCCGAATGTTTCAGAACACGGGCAGAGCTAGATGTCATAGAAGAAATCACTTTGCCGGCGGAGGAATTTATAGCTCAATGATACTAAATTTATGTATCAAATACCAGTTACAAATTTTCGTGAACTCTTGCTCTAGTTAACATCGTTGGAAGAAAGGAATATGTAATTCAATATGAGGTAAGGATGTTGTTTGTTTACGAGTACGTGTATCAGAGTTGCCGTGGCAACTACAAGCAAAATCATTCCCATCAGAGAGCCGCACCAGCTAGGGTAAATAACGTGATAGGGTTTTACTCCATGAACAAACACAAATGCAGTCACATTTTGTCAGAGAGATCTCAAAAGTTCACCCCCTCGAAAATTTGATATATATCCGTCACATCTTATACATCGACGACGTCAAACACCTAATATACATTCATCGACAATATAGAAATGGGTTCCAAATTTTTGAAGCAGGGCAAAGTTGGTATGTCGGAACATCTATATTCAAATAAGTTTTTGTCTTACAAACTCAACTAACTGGGATGTAGCTATTGTCACCAAAGGACGATATGCTGGAAAGAAGGTTGTCATCGTCAAACCTTACGATGAAGGTACCAAGAGCCATCCTTTCGGACATGCTCTGGTTGCTGGTGTTGAGCGTTACCCGTTGAAGGTTACCAAGGGAATGGGTGAGAAGAAGATCGCTAAGCGATCAAAGGTTAAGCCTTTTATCAAAGCTATCAACTATAACCACTTAATGCCCACTCGTTACACATTGGATTTGGAGTCTCTGAAGAATGTAATTTCCCCTGAGACTTTCAAGGAACCTTCTCAGAGAGAGGATGCGAAGAAGACAATTAAAAAGGCTTTTGAGGAGAGATACCAGGTATGTGTATCGTCGAGTGATATTATGATCAATTGCTAATTTATTTTAAAGAGTGGGCGAAACAGATGGTTCTTTACCAAGCTCCGTTTTTAAGCTTTTTACATCATCTCAAAAATTTAGGCTGTATTAAAATAAATAAAGCACTTTGTACACATCACCGAATCTACAGATTTGAAGATCTCGTCTAGCAAATTTAACATCTGGAAAAAAGCTAAATATAATGTAATATTGATCTCCGTCGGGAATGTCTATTCAAATTATATTCCTTCAATCTATGATACAATTAATATGACTTTAAGACAGTCTTTTAATGCCCAATTGATAATGATGCACGTTCTACCGGTCAGTTTGTGTTTGTGGCATCGTTATCTTTATCCTTGACAGCCACCCCAATAATATGCTTCTCTCGCTCTTTTGGATACGGGACTGCTCCCTTTTTACTATGCTTTCGGACGTTATCTTCCTTTCGCTTGATGCTCGCGAGCTCAATATTTTTGGTAGTCGAAGTTGTTATAATGTTCTTTGGTATGTGTCTGTGCCTACTGATTCTGCGGATCTCCGGCATATTTTTGTATCTTTCTTTCAAAGCAGCATCATATTCCAATTTAACTCGTTCTCTCGAAGATCGAATGCCAGATCTCTCAGATGCTTGCGATCGCCAAACTCGCACATTGCCATCATCAGATCCAGACATGATGTATCGCGTGTCCATTGTAAATTTGACCGCGAAAATGCGTTGCATTCGTTTCGTGTGATAGACATCTCTTGAATGTCCCTCTCTCGTCTTAAATATACGAATCGTTCGATCGTAAGAACCGGTGACTATCTCCTCGCCTGTAGGGGAGAAGTCGATATCCATAACAGCGTTAACGTGACCTTTTAAGACGTTCAAAGACCTCGTCATCTTCCTGATGTCGTAAAGATAAGTATTATGATCCTCATTTGCGGCTGCTAAATTGAAAGCCTCGAGAGGATGCCAACATATAGCATTTGTTCTCATTGAGGTCACCAACTTCTGCACTGGAGTGTTTGTTCGTAGATCATGAATAACAATGGATCGATCAGCTCCAGTCGAAGCAATCAAGGACTTCTCTACTTGGTTGAATTTCACAGTTATCACGTTATCCGCACCCCAAGATAAGTTAGAAACGGGCTTCGATCTGTTCTCATCCCACACTTCAACAGCTGTGGAGGAAGTCACGAATATAGGATCAGTTCGATGGTGATCTATTCCTGTAAATCCACTAGTGCCCATAAAAGTACTAACAGGCTCTGCAGTGCCGGCGGAAGCAACCTCCCATAGCTTCACGGTGTTGTCCATTCCACAGGAAAGGAGCTTGCCATCAACTGTCACCGTCAACCCTCTTATGGTTCCTTGATGAGCTTTTATTGAAGTGTTTTCTTCAAGGGTTGAGAGATTCCAGTATTTTAAAACGCCATCCCCGCTACCACTCGCAACTGTATTTAATTTCCGAAGATCTTTTGCGATAGAATAGACACCGTCAATGTGTCCTTTGCCGAGCTGTCCAATAAATGGAGCAGCAAACATCCGTTCCTTGATTCAAAGTTAACAAGCCGCGCCTCTAAGGCTTCAATATCAAAATAACTACCAGTTTGGTCGCATTTATAGCTCTTGTATATTCTCTTGCTCGTTCAAAAGGATGCAATTCTGGATTCAAGTTTCGGGGTAATCGTGACACCTCGGTATTCGAAGCTGGCAAATAGGTGTCAGATGATCTGCTGATCGTTTTAATTTTCTGTAAATATCAGTATCTTCAATCTCCATATTATTCTGTTGCCAGTACAAATTAGAATATAAGTACCATATTAATGGATCATATAATGAATGCTTATAAAGACTTCAATATGTATGCTCTTTCGTTGGAGAAAAATGAAGTATTTTCGAGCTTTTGGGACTTCTACTAGTATGAAGTATGAAAGGAAAATTTTAAGGTTTCGACTTTTGTTGGTAGGGTAAGTGTTAAATTCAGATGAGCAGGCTGTCAACACAAAAGGGGCAAGACACAAATAATAACTGATCGCCGATTTCGTTAAGTTGCAGCTTGGTTATACATTCTTGCTGAATGTTTTCAATCTAAAACTGCTAGGCTAATGGGGATTCCTGGGTGAGAATAATAATTCTTTGTGACTGTTTAGATAGGTAACTAAGTCTGCAGTTTGTGGGAGTATCTAGATGAGATTGCTATCAATAAGAGTAAGTAGCACTGCTGTATGAACTTCGATCAGGATCTAATTCAATAACTTCTAAAGCTATTGCCGAGCTCTCGGAGGAAGTACAATTGAAGAAGAATAGACGGTTAAGGTTAGCGATTGACGGAAACATATGGATCTGCCAAAATCGAGCTATCAAGGGAGGTTATAGCCCAGTCCTCAGGGGTTTCTACTACCGTCTTTGTAGATTAGTATCCTTGAACGTACAAGCTGTCTTTGTATTCGATGGACCCTACAAGCCCGAGTTTAAAAGGAACAAACAAGTTTTCCGTGGTCAACCGAGAGATGTTGCTGTCGTTCGAGAACTCCTGAATTGCTTTGGTTTCGACTCCTACATAGCCCCCGGAGAAGCAGAAGCAGAATGCGCTCGCTTAGAGCTCGCAGCAATTGTTGACTATGTGGTCACTGAAGACGTTGATGTATTGATGTTTGGGTGCAGAAACGTTTTGAGAGGCTGGTCTATTCTGCCCAGTGGATCTATGGCCGCCATAGCAGTTCGATGTTATTCGCTTGACAAGATCAGATCGACTTTAAAACTGGATCCCCCAGGAATGGTTTTAATTGCTCTTATGTCTGGTGGTGACTACATTCCACAAGGGATTCCTAAATGTGGAATAAAAACGGCTGTGGAGATCGCAAAAGCTGGATATGGCGCCGATTTACTACGCTCTAGATTTTCTTCTGAACAACTACAACTTTGGAAAGATCGGCTTTTATTGTCATTACGTCGTAATTCAGATGGAGAATTTAAGAGCAAGCATAAAGCGATAGCAATTGGAGAAGATTTTCCTTCTTTATCGATCCTAAATGATTATCTTAATCCCGTTGTGTTGGGATCAGATTTGGGGCGAGACGGGTCCTCGCAGGAAATTGGTATGCCAGAACACTTTTTCGATAGCATTAAGCCTCCTAAGGCAGAAATGATCCAACTTTTTGTGACTAAATATATGAGTTGGGGTAGTCAAAGGGGATTTGAGAAACTCGTAAAGACTCTCACTCCAGCTTATCTATCATGGCAGCTTACGACAGGAAATGGGACAAATGTCTTGGGTATATACGGTGATCGTTCTCACCCAAGCACTGGAAATATTCTGGAGTTAAGGGTATCTACCATTCCTATAAAGCTTTTGCCGATTGCAGCTCCGCAAGAAGACGATCTCAGATCTTCTCAACAGTGCGAAGAGGCAGAAGATTTAACTCCTGATAATCCGGAATTTGGTTCAATACAGAATGAGAATTCGAGTACATTTTCTTACGACAAGGAAGTTAGGTTATGGCTTCCGAGGAAGATAGTTCAAATTGGCGCTCAGGAGATGGTGGACGCTTGGCAGCAGCAAGACCTCTTGAAAAAACAACACAAGAAGAAAAAGAATCGAGATGATCGTCAACGTGGTGCCATGGACAAGTATGTTGTTAGAATGACTCATAAAAAGGATCAGACCTTGAAAAATACAACGTCGCAAAAAGAACTGTCTCCAGGGAGGGTGCCGCAGAATGTAATTTCAATTGACAAGTGTTCTCTATGATTGTGAAATTATTAACTTTAGATAGACGCTTCACAAGCCGCTGGATTCATCGCCGATACAGAAGAAATCAACATCTAAATTATCATCGTTTATGACCCCTTCTCAGGAAGAAGCTCTATACTTACCATCATCATGCACAGTTATCGACGATAAGGAAGAGTATGAATTTAGTACAAACCTATGGGAGAAAAAGAGGACCACGTTGCCAAAGGATCCTAATTCTAATAGGTCACCAAGTCCAGTTATTGCTGAAATAAAAGCAAGGTACTTATCAACTCATACAAAGGAGTGTAGATCAAGCTAACTATCAATAGTGCTGCGTCTTCATATATTGATCTCAGCTCATCGCCGCCGGTGACGTTGTCATGTTATGATAACGATATATCTAGTCAAATCTTACTTTCTTCGCCTGTTCCGGAAGGAATGGGATCTCATTCGGCGGATTCAGGCCGTGCTAAAGAAAGCCTTTGTACTTTTAAGGGCGATAACGAGATTATTCGGCAAGAGACTCCCACCGAGAAGTCGCGATCGTCGATTAATAACACGAGAGTCCTACGAAGCATGTCTTCTCACAAGAAGACCATGACTCCTGCTACTCAACAACGTAAAACAAAACTAAGAGTCAGTGACGGTGGAAGCCACTTTCAGTCGTTCGAATCTGAGGGCGACGATGACGAAGTCAACTCAAATATGTTGCATAATGGAGAGTATGGTTACGCTGACGAAGAGTTTAGCATTCATGATATGCTGAATGTTGAGAGAGGAGTGGAACAGAAGAGCAAACATTCAAGATCGCCAAGGCAGAATGTGTCTGGTAGGATTATTTCCGTCCGAACTATTGATCTCACACAACAATGAGGTTACTAGCTTTCGAGTATATCGGGATGGCGTCTATAGCCAAACAAAGTGCATGCGTGGAGTTTTTGGGACAATGTAGATAGCTCATTATTCAGTTTACATTGTTTTATTTACATTCATAGTAATCAGATAATCATTTTTCATCATTTTGTAGGTGTTTGTGCTCAACGGTCTATTTCAATCATTGTTTGACGAGTCTTCATTGGCATTTCTGACTCCAACCAGTAACGTGATGAAAATTCAGGGTAACAATCATGCCTGCCCGCAGCTGATATTTTTCCGAGCAAGAACCGCTAAAGAAAAGAATAAATACAGTATTTCACAACCTGAATAGTTGCAGTCTTGCACGTTATTGATAACGGTATTCTTTTTCAATTTTCTCACCAAATCTTGCATCCTTTTCCTGAGTGAATTGCACGTTCCGACATTGCGTTGCTTTCTCCTTTAGCTCTGTCGGAGTCAAATAAATGTCGCGAATGATGCTACGGCGACCAGCTCTTCTCAGCGCCTCTCCGGCACAATTGTTGGTATGCTGGCAGCAAATTAGATTTGCTCAATCTAAGGCCTTTAAAAGGAAGGTCGCTGCCAAGAAGTTATTAATGGCTTCCAAAGACGACGGCCTTCATGTGAACATATCAAATAAGCAGCAGTTCCATCCTATTTATGGTTGCTTCTCGCCTATCGTTCGACATCTACTGCGATCTCTGGGCTCAGCGGATCCTAGAGCCAGAGAGCCGGCTAATCCAAGACTAGATGAAGGTGCGGGCTTGCGTGGATTTATTCCTGGATATGGATTTGCGGAGCTGGAAGTTAATGCGTACTTTTTTGGACTGGAGCAGGCAGCGATACAGAGAACACGAGGGGCCGAGTACACACTGGAGTCTACGTTGGCTCACGAGGAAGAAAAGCGAAAAATTATTCGGTCAGTGCTAGGGATGAAAAATGCGTCTTATATGACCTGGAAAAAGAGACAGACGGAATGGATTACACAAGTAATTGGTCGGCATCCGCGAGACACAGGAAATGCAGAGTCCCAGGCTGCTGTGTGGTTAATGAGAGCGATAGCAGTTTCCGAGCATCTGAAATATAACAACAAAGATGAGAAAACGAAAGTGCGACTCGCGATATTGGTACGGAAGCGCAATCAGATCCTAAACTATTTGAGAGCGAAAGACATCGTACGGTATGTTGACTGCTTGCGCAAACTTGGACTCAGCCATAGTATCGTACAATCGGAGTTCAACTTCTCCAATGAACTGCTAGAAATGCCAAAGAGTGGTTAAAATAATGTCTGTTCAATTGCAGGCGTATTGCTGTATATATCATCGTCAAGAGTTACAATAACTTTAGTAAATTTTAATGTACAGGCTTGAAGTATAGTACAATTTTGAGATTCATAGTCAATCTCCCGTTAGTTTTTTCATCTTCAGTTTGAAAAGAAAGTAATCAAAGAGACTTGATACGTTTTGCCAAATCTCTTTGCTTTGCAACAGCGGTAATCCAAGGGTCTTCCTCGCCCTCGCTTAGTATTTCCCTTGTATTTTCTGAACTTGAATTACCCAAAATAGTCCAAAATTCACCTTGTACTCGCTTTAAAGATTGTGATGAATAAATGATCTGCAGATGCAAAGTAGCTCGTGTTGTTGGGTCTGCAATCTTCGGCAACATTTCGTTTACAGTGAGCTTGAGATCACTTAATGAATTATGTATAAATGAGGAGAGTAATTGCTCGCCCGGGTCAACTGATGATATGACATCCATAGAAGCTGGATCCACGTTATTCTCTGTCATCACAGCGATAGTAGAAGCAAAGTGCCAATTGTCTCCGTCGTTAGTAGGAGAACCTCTTGTCGGGAATATCGAATGAAACCCCACAATTGCAGCAAAGACGAATTCTCTGAATAGCTCTATATATCTTTTTAAATATTTTTCAGGCATTGGCTTCAATGGCATTAGGGTGGAATACTGATTGCGAAGATGAATTGTTCGAGATAGTAGATATATATGTTGAAGCTCGGCAGTAGCGTTAGATGATGACTGATACGGCTGCAGACGACGTAGGTATGAGATCACTTTGATGGCCGTTGGTGTTTGCACGTTCTCTCGAAGCAAGCGAAGAAGTGAAGTAGTCATTTCCAGTAGTGCCTCTTCGACTTCAGCCTGAATTTTCTCAACGACTTTAACGTCGTGGTATCTTATTGAAAGGCGTCTCACATGGCCAACTAGATCGAGTGCTTCTGCGTAGAATCCATTCTGAACGCAAGTCAGCACCAGCGATGGAAGTTCGAGTATATCTAATATCTTGTCGATATTTGTCAGAAGACTTGCCGAGGCTGATCTATCGTTAACCGGGCTGAATTCCAACACGTTCTGTTCAAGAGCAGGAATTACTTGTGAGAGATTAGGAATTGACAGTGCAAGTGAATCAAAACTCGTTAAAAAGGACTCCAGCGTCGAAGAGGTTGATAGCAACTGAGGCTTTGAATTAATTGCCAAAGATGTGAATGCCTTGTCAGCACTTTGTAGTAAAGTATACAACTGAGGTCCTTCAGCCACAAGTGACGACTGATTCAAGCTCCGTACATGCTGCAGATATGACTCCACACTTCTAGATCGTGACGAGGATGTAAGAATAGATCTGGCTTCCTCTGGCACATGCGGTAAAAGTATTCCTAGAAGAGGATCAGCCATTTATGATGATGTGTGAAGCGATTCGATTTCCAGAAAATATGCAAATTCCTCTCTGCCCTTTGTCTAATTCAACATTCTATACTGCCAGTCGTGGTCTGTTTTTGTCTCTTGTGTATACAGTAGATATGACGAGACATTATACATGTTTCATTAAGCAGATTGCTTGGCATATATGTTGAATTTGTTTTGGCACACCGAAGTAGAGTTACCCTGTTCTTTTTGAACTCCTGTGGCGCATTTCCTAGGCCTGGATTTCTTCGCAAATTGGGCTTTCTATGGAACATGCGGCAGCAAGATTTTTAAAATCAGCGAAACATATTTACATGGCCTAGATTACTTAGAATATAAACAACTTGTGCCTCGAAGTGTTTTTAAGTATTCGAATCTTAACGTAAATCGGCATGCGGATGGTGTACTTTGACTTGTGGCTTACTTTAGAGGGACAAATTGATTGCTTAAATGTCGCACTTAATATTCACTTGTGGACTTTTTATACCAGCACGGAACCCGTGCTATGCTCCAAATATTGCTTGCTCAGCCACCATGTTCATTATCTAATCAGTACGTTCCAGGGAGGGTACCTCGGTGAAGAATTGTGGGCCTGAGATGCGCCTGGCCTTTGCAATCTGATACTGAACGAGCTTGCCTGAAATATGAATTATGGAATGCCGTCACTGCGAGATTGTTGAAGTGGCAATTACAAATCTCATACGGGTCCTAGATTTTGGTTTAATTAAGACCTCGTTCCAACAGATGGATATATGTTATATATCCAGATAGTTGGAGCATCGATCTCAAAAAGCATGATATCTAAAGAACACTCTATATACTAGTCGAGATTTTGCGACATTTGTGGCATATATGTAGAGAAATGCGTCCGTTCTAGTGAGCCCATTTACAAACTTATCTCTTGGGCAAAGCGCACCACACCCTTTTTGACTTCGACTTTTCTTAGTGTACCTTCTCAATCCCAGACTATTGATTTTTATAACTCTTGCTCCTGTGCTTCTGTTACTCTTTCTCTTCTGTCGCGCCTATAGTTCCTTTTCATCTCTATTTGGCATTCTTCACAGCAATTACTTTAAGGCCGTTGGTGCATCTGATATCTTCTTTTTCCTTTTCTCTTTCTTGGGAAGTACAATTATTTGCCCCGGTTCATTTGCAGTTATTTCCAGTTCACATCTTGACAAGGCTCGAAACAGAATGGAAGGTATTTTTTTCAACAACAACAAGTAAGTCTCTCAATGTTTTCAGACAATTTTCAATTACGTAGGAGCACGGTCGTCGACAGAAAAGAATTGGCTCTTAGAAATAGTGACGTTCACATACTTGGTCTCAAATTGTAATTTGAGAGGGTTTTTTATTTCGGTATTTCCAACATGCCCATCTTCATTGTGCCTTGCAAACTGTTACTTCAATTTGTTTTTTAATGTCGTCAAACTCTTGCCGAATTAGAGAAGGAGTTTATGGCGGAACGCTGTCAATTGAAAGTTGTCTGTTATCTTTTATCGAGAAACTAACAGTTTGCAGTGGTTATGTCGAAGGTTTGGTGCGAGGCTATAGATCAGGTCTTTTGACCAGCGCAAACTATGTCAACTTGACTCAATGTGATTCTCTTGAAGGTAAGACCGGCTCCGGAAATTCCTAGAAATGTTAATTTTGACCGATATGGTGTACTAAAGTTTTTGCAGATCTCAAGCTGCAGCTCTCTGCCACTGACTACGGTAATTTTTTGGCAAATGTTCCAGGATCTCTCTCTACCTCAATAATTGCAGAGTTGGCAACCCAGAAACTTATTGATGAATTCCGTTATATTCGAGCGCAGGCTGTCCAGCCTCTGAGTCAGTTTATGGACTTCATTACCTATGCATACATGATTGACAATGTGGCTCTATTGATCACTGGAACTCTACATGAGAGAGATACACACGAATTGTTGGAAAGATGCCATCCGTTGGGATGGTTTGAGTCTTTACCTGCGTTGTGCGTTGCTACAAACGTCGAGGAGCTGTACAATTCGGTCTTGATTGACACACCTCTTGCTCCTTACTTCAAGGATTGTCTTTCGGCTGCGGATTTGGACGACCTTAACATCGAAATTATTCGTAACACTCTTTATCGCGCATATTTAGAAGATTTCTATGAGTTCTGCAAGAATCTTGGAGCTCCTTCCACTCAGATCATGCAGTCGCTACTGGATTTTGAAGCTGACCGTCGTCTGATTAACATTAGTCTTAATTCGTTCGGAACTGAGATCACCAGAGATGAACGTCTCAGTTTATCCCCTAAAGTGGGAAAGCTGTATCCTGTTGGTACTGAACAGCTTGCTAGCGCAGATGACATCGAACAGGTTCGAATGGCTGTAGAGTCGGTTGGAGAATACAAAGGATTTTTTGACACTTCAAACAACAAGTCTTTGGAGGATCACTTCTACCTCAGAGAGATGGAGCTATGTAGAAATGCATTCACTCAACAATTTACTTTCAGTCTGATCTGGGCCTGGGTTAAAGCTAAGGAGCAGGAAATCCGTAATATTACCTGGATCGCTGAATGTGTAAGTGTTTTTTTTGGTAAACCCATCGCTATTTCTGAAAATCTAATAAATTGTTTAGATTGCCCAAAACCAAAAAGAACGAATCCAGAACTATATCTCCGTTTTCTAAGCGACATAACTATTTGATGGTGTCGTTAAATACGAGGAAATTATGATGTGATCTATTTTGAACATTGAAATAGAAGAAAAGCCGCTAGTTAAAATTTCTTATTACTGCTTGTTCCTTTTTTTCCGATAGGTTTGGTATTTGTTAAATATTTGTTCAATATGGTTCTATGACGCCTTAATCGAGCCTATCTTGTGAATTGTAGTGTTTGGTTTTGTTGCCCTCGTTTCTTATTTTAACTTTTGTTCATCATCAGCAATTTATTCTGAAGTTTACATAGAGTCAGAATAGGAGCAATGATTTTAATTATATAATCTATATATCTATATTTCCTACTTAGTTGTTCCAGATCTAACTGTAATTATATATTACTCCAAAGAGTTAATTCAAAGTTGTAACTCCTCAATTGCTTTTATTTCAAAATTCAAAATCGACTATTTTCAATGCTTGGATGTGCAATGTCGCTCGTGGACCATGATCTCCGTATGAATTATGTGTGGAAGGTTGAGTACCCGATGGCACTAGATAGTTACAGCCGTGAGGCTTGATCTGACGTGGCTGGTGAGTCCACCAGTCGGTCATACAAGTTTTAATCTGGTCTTCCAGCTTTTTAACATCCATCAAGAAGAAAGGGACCAGACCCTTGGTAGATTATCCGCCAGACTTACAGATCCGTTTGAAGACGGTTCCAACACTCAAACGAATACGAACACGATGGCCGATGTCTGGGAAGATCCGTTAGCAATTACTTATCCCCCTCTAGTGGAAGCTGCTCTTGACAAAGCATTTTCTTTGTTCGGGCTCGCTCGATTAACACCTCATATTCACGAGGTAGTTTTGGCATTCAGCTTATACCATGCTATTTTTTTGCTTTCGCCGATTTTTCTTGCAGACTTCGCCCCATATAAAAGGCTTGCTAGACGGACTCAACTGAATTTCGATATTCATATTGTTTCCTCGGTGCAATGTATTCTAATTCTCGTAATATCTTTCCCGGCATTTTGGGATCCAGCGCTTCAAAGTGATCATATCTTTGCCTACTCACCTTATGGAGGTCTTGTCTATGCGTTTGCTGTCGGATACTTTGCTTGGGATAGTTATATAAGCCTGAAATACTTGAAATGGTTTGGCGTCGGATTTGCTGTTCATGGGCTAGGATCACTTTGCGTTTTTCTCCTCAGCTTTGTAAGTGATCATTTTCTGCTTCTAAGTAAAGTTTCATATTAACCTATGCACTCGTCTAGAGACCGTTCTTGATGTATTATGGTCCTATTTTCTTGTTCTTTGAGCTTTCGACTCCGTTCTTGAATTTACATTGGTTCGCAACCCATCTTCCTGCAGGTTTTGTTCCTGAGATAGTACAAGCTATAAACGGTGTGTTATTATTATCGACATTTTTTGGAGCCAGAATATTGTGGGGTTTCTATTCTGTGGGAAAGCTAGCAAGCGAATTATGGGTGGTTCTCGACAAGCTCCCATTGTGGCTTCCTGCAATTGTCTTGGGATCGAATTTCAGTCTCGATTGCTTAAACGTAAGATATCTTCCGATTGTTTGGATTTTTACGTAGTTAATCGTACTTTACTAGGTATTTTGGTTTTCAAAGATGATATCTCTTGCTGCTAAGAAATTCAGAGGTTCAAAGTCGCAAGAGCATGCAGTGGCATCTGCGCTAGCCGCGCTGGGCGAGGAACCAGGCAAAGGACAGAAGATGGAGTGACTATGCCAAGTGTGCTAGAAATGCATATTATGAATTTAAGATGAAATCTCTAATGTAGTCAATCAACTTTCTAACGTCTAATAGTCTTTCAATTAAGTATATACATTTTTTGTACACTAAAACATGCCCATTTCTATAGGTTTTGTCGACTATGATATATAGAATAAGACTAAAAAATATCCCAGTGACAAATTATTATTATCGAAACATCCAAAAAAAAAAACTTAAATATCAAACACATAACCTCTCTACAGCCATCAAAGCTGTTGAAAGACATCCTTTATTGTTCTCACTTCTCTTTTAAAGTCCGTCGAATTTGGCAGTGGACCGCTTTCGCTTCCGCTCGCTAACTAAGTCTTTCCAGTCCTCTGCTATGTCCTCCTCGCTTTCTGAATTGTTCAGGTTCGAATCAATTGTGAACTTGTCGCTACGATTTCGTCTCTTCTCTCGACGCTCTTCCTTCCGCTCCTTCCGTTCTGCCTTGTCCGACCATGACTTGTTCTTGTTGGCCAAGCTTGTGGTTTCCAATGAACTCGATTTCAGTTTGGACTGGTCTTTCCTCTCAAGTAACGCTTGATGTTCCGCTAACGCTGTTTTGCGTGCCGCTTCTTTATTTGGGTCACTGTATGCAAAGTCATCCATCTAGTTTCTGGTTAGTCTTTGCAACTGAAGGAGTTCGAGAAAGCAATCTTACGTCTACATCACTCGTAAGCCATCCACCCTCAGGAATATCTTTTCTGTTTTTTAATTCCGGCATTCTCGGCAGTCTTACCAATCCAAAAGCATGTCCATATCCGACAAAGTCCAGTTCCTTTAGGTTAAAGATAGAGGTCATGGTGTGTTTAGTATAGAACCTCACATAACTGACATATGCAGTAATGGCCTAGCAGTGATTAGTCAAGGACTACCATCAGCAGCAGTTGAATATGAATAGGGATAATTTACCTGGTCATGTCTATCGCGACTTTGCCTAATCCATTTTCTCAATTTTTCTCGCACTTGAGATTGTAATGATGAAATATCGGGCGACTCCCGGCGCTTAATTCTGACCTTTTTCACAGTCAGGACATCGACGAATCTCTCTTCTCGCCCACTGTTCAAGAAAACTAGGCCAGTGCCGGACCTTCCAGCTCGAGCTGCACGACCAGCCCGATGCAAAAACATGCTAGATTCATACGGGGCATCAAATTGGATGACCAAATCCACTTCAGATATATCCAAACCTCTAGCAGCTACATCAGTTGTAAATAGAACTGTCCTCTCTAAAGTGTGGACAAATTTGTTCAAAGTCTTTTCTCGGGATGTTGGAGCTAGCTTGCCATGTAAAGAAAAAAATAGGCACTCTGAAACGTCGGCTTCGGGAAGCTTATGCAAAATGGAGTTGAAAAGAGAGTAAAAGTAAACGACCGATGAACCAGAAGCAAAGTAAACAATCGCTTTGTTGTACTTCTCCGTGGAAAGGTAATGAAGCAAGCTAGGAACTTTCATTTCAGGAGAAAGTGCGAGGTATGACAAAGACAGAGTTTCAGGAATCTTCTGCTCATTGTCGCCCTCGCCAACAGTAACGGTAATCTTCACGGGATTCCGTAATCCTACTCGGACTAACTCTCCGACAGCATCCGTAATAGTAGCTGAAAACAATCCTGTTCGTCTCTGTTTCGGCAAAGATTGAATAATTGAATTGATTGCCTTGTCAAATCCAAGATCAAGCAACCGATCTGCTTCATCCAAAATTAGGACTTCCAGACTGGAAGTATACACCCTTGGCAGTTTCAGAAACTCCAATAATCTTCCTGGAGTTCCCACTATAATTTGAGGGCTGTTTCTAATGAATTCCTCAATATCCGTGCTCGTTTTGGTTATACCACCAATCAATAGCTGAGACTTGAATGTACGTAGTTTAATCTTCGACTCATTCCCATCGTGATTTTCATCCGCGTGTATGTCTTGAAATTGTAAAATCGACTCGAGTACTTTGTGGATTTGACTTGCGAGTTCTCTAGTAGGTGCCACTACAAGTCCACCTACATGTCCCGCAGGTAGCCGATCTATTCGTTGCAATATCTCAATTACCGGGAGTAAAAAAGCTACCGTTTTGCCTGATCCAGTGACTGCCTGATAAACTTTAGATAAGCATATTCTCTGACAATTATTTCTTTTATTACCTCAACTACTACATCTTTATGTGAACAGAACAAAGGAATCGTAGATGCCTGAACCGGAGTCATTTTACTGAATCCCATTGAGCGCACTGATTTGAGACTAAAAGTAAACATCAGTAAGCTATTGATTGTGATCAATTATAACTTGAAGAAACAAGCACTTACAGCCATGGTGATAGCGGCGGCTTCAAAGAATTCCAATTTTTCGAAGACATCAAGTCGAAGAAAAATGGGCTTTGAAGAGTGGATGCAGATATTGCTATTCTCTTGCTCTTTGTCTCGTTCAAATTAATTAAAATTTTTGACGTTGGGACTTTGCGAACGCTGCATATATAACAATAAACACATGGTACAACGTCTCGATTGTGTTGCAGTGAAATTCTGCAACCTTACCACAGAATTAAGCTCGAGGAAGAATTATTGTAGGACTACGTGCCTCGTCCGACCCAGGCAACCCACTTTTTTTCACGAATAGAGACGCGAAAAGATCTCCACATTCAAAATTGTACGGTACTTGAACGTCATTCCTCCTATAGGTACTTTCTCTATCAAAGATGGTCCGAAATTTAATCGTTTTTGGAGGATCTTCACATCCTGAACTGGTTGAGAGAATATGCAATCTTTTATGTATACCACAAGGCCATCTAAAAACTGGAAAATTTAGGTGATAATTAGGTTTTCAGTTTCATTTGGGATTAACTACTGACGGTGATTTGTGTTGTAGTAATGGCGAGACCTCAGTGACAATAATAGACTCAGTGCGAGAGAAGGATGTTTATGTTATCCAGACTGGTTAGAACTTCACTGAAATTCTTGTGACAGATTTGCGATAATTGAAGCTAACATGTATATTGTGTAGGATGTGGACATGTAAACGACAATTTACTGGAGCTTTTGATCACCATTTCAGCTTGTAAAACGGCCTCGGCCAGGAGGGTGACCGCTGTGATGCCTCTCTTTCCTTACAGTCGCCAACCGGATGTCCCTTATAACAAGTTGGGTGCTCCATTGGCTAAAAGTTCGATAAGTCCACGGCCCTACACATTTGAAAGCGTTCCACCATCACCTAGATCTCATAGTTCACTAGGATATAATAGCAACGGAATATACCCAAAAGATCCGATTGAATTTCCATTCTCTATCAGGCCTGCTCTGATCAGCGAGAGAGAACCAGAAAAGAAGCAGACTAAATCAAGAGATGGAGTATGGTTTCCCGAAGGAATTGCTGAAATAAACACTGGTTATAAGGAATGGGTTGCTCAGTCTGGTAAGTCTTAGTTAGCAACAATGAAGCCATATTTTCTGCTTTTCTCAATAACCTTTCTTTTTAGGTACTTTAGTAGCCGACCTACTGACATGCGCCGGTGCTGACCACATCATTACCATGGATCTCCATGTAGGTTTGGAATAATTTGCAGCGTGATGGTGTTCTCTGTTACAATGTTTGATATAGTCTAACATAGCTTAGGATCCTCAATTTCAAGGATTTTTTGATATTCCAGTAGACAACCTGTACGGACGTCCGTTGTTGCAACGCTATATATCAACATCTATTCCCAACTATAAGGAGGCGGTAATTATTTCTCCAGACGCCGGTGGAGCCAAACGTGCAACAGCAATTGCCGACTCACTTGGCATGGATTTTGCACTGATTCACAAAGAGCGTCGTTCTAATCGAGATAAATCAACTAGTGCTACTATGATGCTAGTAGGAGACGTTGCCAATCGAGTGGCTCTATTAATCGACGATTTAGTTGATACTTCAAACACAATCACTCGTGCTGCCAAGTTGTTAAAGGATCGAGGAGCAATCAAGGTATATGCTATCATTACTCATGGAATCTTTTCTGGTGACGCGGTTCAAAGAATCAAAGCTTCTGCTCTCGATAAAGTCGTTACGACCAACTCGGCACCGCAAGATGAGCACCAAAAAGCACTGGGCGATAAATTCGAAGTTTTGGATGTCTCCAGAATATTCGCTGAAGCGTAAGTCTGCGTAATTTCACCGTTGTATTTTCATTTTGATGTGTGCTGATTGTCTTGGTAGAATCCGTCGCATTCACAACGGTGAATCAGTCTCAATGTTGTTTGATCATGGACAATTCTGATTGTTTTCATATTTATTGTTTGTATTTGCATAGTATATATACTTTGAATTTCTTTAATAATTACTGTCAATATACGATCGAAATATCATCTAAGACATTGCTTTTATAACCTGTCGGTATTACCAGCTTTAATGTGACATGGTAAAGATCAAATATCTAAACATCGATAGTTTCTAAATGGTTTCTAAAATAGATCAACGTCGCATTATCCTCAAAATGAACGTCAACTTGCATTCCCATCTTTTATCTTTGTCACTTCATATATTCTAAGATATATTAAGATGCAGGTATCAACAGAATGAAATATAGAAAGTGCATAGAATACGTCTTAAATTCTCTTCCTAGATTAAATTTACATGATCGAATGCATTTCTTTTGATATATAGAGAATAAGTACTGACACAAAATACATACTAAATACAACTGAAGGATAAAAACACAAAAATGTCAACCAAGATTAATACAAATCCGCAAATAAGCCAGAACAGTCCACGCCAAATTGTCTTTCGCCTATTTGGACTTATGCTTCTTGTCTTTCTTCTTCTTTTTCTTATCGTCGTCAACACCATCATCATCATCTATTTTCCGCTTCTTGCTGGACTTCTCGTCCTTCTTATCTTCCTTTTTGACTCTCTTTTTCTCGTTCTTATCTTTCTTCTCCTTTTTATCTTTCTTCTCCTTTTTATCTTTCTTCTCCTCCTCCTCCTCCTTCTTCTTCTCCTTCTTCTCCTTCTTCTCCTTCTTCTCCTTCTTCTCCTTCTTCTCCTTCTTCTCCTGCTTCTCCTTCTTCTCCTTCTTCAATTCTTCTACTTCTGAATCAGATTGCTCTTCCTCTTCTTCCTCTACCTGTACCTCTGCTTCATCTTCAGATTCATCGTCGCTAGTTTCATCTTCCATATCCGCATCTGATGTCTCCGCAATCTCTGTAATCTTTTTGGCTGCCAAAGAATCGGCATCCACATTGTAAGCTCTCTGCGTTGCAAATTCAAATTTCTGCTGTTGTCTGCCGTTCACTGCTGATCGGGGAGTCACGGCTGTACCATTAGTGTTGATCTCACGTCCCTCCAAGCCTCGCAATCTCGACTCGATTTTTATTCTAGTGTCGATGCCGATCGTAGCCACGTCGTCTCTATCTTCTGAAAAGGCGTCAAATCTTAAACTGACCGCAACCTTGGCAGCCAGCATTCGGGCGATTTTACCCTTGTTTCTGCCAGTAGCCTGACCTATCAACGATGCATGATATATGATACCATACTTGGGAGTATTATGTTTGGTCTTCAAAGCACGGAACAGAGCCTTCTCAGCGCCCAAAATCTGAATTGTGGACGCAGGTGCCTTTGCCAACGATATCAAACTTCCGGCATGTGCTATCAGTCTAGCTCCCACCAGCTCACCAACAAGAGCAGTTAAATTGGGAGCAATAGCCTGCATTCGGGCATTTAGATAGTTCGACAGCTGCTCACGATACTCTGTGAATCCTATGATCTGATCTGCCAAAGCATTAATGTTCTCAAGATCAAACGGTGTGATTTCAGTTCCCATTGAAACTTCTGCAGCTGTTTTTAATGCTGACTCAAGCTCTTCAGGAAGGATAGAAGAGAAGTCGGTTTCTGAAGCTTTAGATCGAAATCCTAATAAAAAAAATCAGTTATCAAAATTCTAGATATGAATTGGAAAGAATGACATACCCATTTCCTTAATTACTCTGGCATAGGCAAGATTGTCTTGAACGATCTTAGCCATCTCTGGGAAGTGCCAGCCATACCATTCCTTGACTCTCATGGCATATGTGTTAAGTTCCTTGTCCAAATCATCCAATAATCCAATAGCTTGAACTATCATTGTATCTACTTTGTCAGCAGAAAATTTCAGTTTGTGTCGACCAATGGAGTGTGCTAGACCGAGCGACATGATACTGATGTCCTTGTCTTGTAATCCTGGAAGGAGTGATGGCAGATGCTCTCTGATCGCACGATATATATCCTGAGACGCAGCGTCGGAAATGATCTTGAAAGAAAGGTTTGGCAACTTATTGATTGCGTTACCTATGACAGAAGATTAGCACAAGAATAATTCTTAATAAACTTCGGTTCCAATACCTAGCTTCGGATCAGCAACAACTAGCTTCGACTTCTTGTCATCATCTTTGAAGTCGCTCAACAGATTCGCCAATTTTGTTGAAACTTTTCCTTCGATTATAGCATTTACTTCATCCAAGGCGCTTGCAGCTGACTCGAACTTAGAAAAGGCCTTGACTTTCAATCTATTCCAATGGGAATCAGCAAAATAAATCAATAATATCGCATCAATCTCTACTTACGCAGCTACAATACTCTCAGGAGTCAGCAAGTCCGTGCCATTAGGAACAATTTTTTTCTCCTTCGCCTTTAGCAAAGCATAACCAGCCGAAGTCTCAGTAAGGATCAGCATCTTCGGGTGGGTGGACGATAAATAGATTGAAATGAAAGAAGCTGAACTTCCAGTCGGTGCGTTTGTGAGGACAGAGTAATATAATTTTTTTTCGTCTTAATTTTTCGTTTTGGCCTACATTTCAGAACAAAAAAATTTTGAGTGAATAAGCCACACATATATGACCACTGTGCCTCCATCGCCACAGTTGCTCTATGGGAGTTGATTTCGTTATATAATATATTACCCTCCTTACTCGATATCTAATCATAAACACCGAGATATCTAAGCTTCGCTCTCGTGTTTCTACAAACCGCTGTCAACAATACAGAGGCCGACACATTAGTTCAGGCCAAACATGTCAGTGGACCATACGATTTGATGAGTAGACCGAATGTAGATTATCGTTTAGCCAATGCAGGACAACAACCTTTACCCCGCTTCATGAAGGCATACGTTCAAGTTACGCCTCGAATCCAATTGTTTGACAGATCAAACCTGAACACTGTTACACCTGCAACTCCAAAATCAACTAAATATCGTAATGGATCTGCAAATAATCACCATGCTGAGGTCTATAAAGGACTGGATAGTTCCAGTCTTGGAGCACCAAATCAGCCATCATGAGCTTAACAAATACTGAAGGCTATTCCGCTATTTGCTGCCGACTAGATAGTGTGTTCACAGATTCAGACTGTGAACGCATTAATGATCTAGTGGAACGAGTCCACCAGATAACTACTGCTGGATACTTTCTCGCTAAGGACGTTCTGCTGCAAAAGCTTGAGGAAGAGCAGAACGCGGACGAATACCTGTCTAGCGACGATGGCAGCAGTAGCATCTCATCAATGGATTCGAATGTAAAGGGGTCAGACACCCTCAATTCATGGAAATACGTCAACAGCAACTTCTTTCGAGAGTGGCTTCTCTTATTAACGGAATACAAGATGAAGAAAGGGTCCGCAGAGACATTGACTAATAGTTACCGAATGACTATCAGAAGACACCTTGCATCCTTCGAGCAGAATTACCACTACTCTAAAATACAACTAAAGTCACCCGGGCAAGTCATGCAGTACGAAGCCAACCGCATAGTCACAGCATATACAAATACCGTAAAAATGCACCTAGAGAAACACCTACTCAGGGCAATCAACTAGTCCTTGAAGCCACCAGGTGGTAAGTCACAAGCAGCGGCAGCTGCACGAAAAGCCTTCTTTACAGCGACCAGAAAGTTCAAACAAATACTGACAACTGCTGCGACTTCACCCGAACGACTACATGCAATTGCCTTGCTCCCTGATGTTCACCGGATGGTGTTCGAGAATATGGAGCAAGCAATTTTTAAGTTCTTGCCCATTAGAATACCGAAGACTAAGGAGAAGAAAAGACAGACGGAGCAGACGAAGCACACGATGCACACGGAGCACTCGAATCCAAATGGAGTGAATATGACAATCGCAAATACGACAAGCAAGAAGAAGAAGAAGAAGAA
>JAKTSW010000030.1:0-173447 GCA_030580435.1 Babjevia anomala | reverse complement strand
AAGGCAGAGTGGTTGGAGGCGTATGTTCAGGCAAGGAAAATGAGTATTACAGAACATAATATTATGTCGGCTTGGCGAGGTGCTGGACTGGTGCCATTTGATCGAAAGAAAGCACTTCGTTTGCTACCGATGGAACAGACAACTGAAGGATCGGTTGTGGTAACACCAACTTGTTCACCCGTAAAAGCGACCTTTAGCAATGTTTTTCTCAATAGCTCTTGACCTGAACTTGGAGCATTACACCGAGCAAATGATGCTTTACAAGAGCATATTCAGGTGCTGCAGACACCTGTCCGATCATTTGTTTGTGAACTGGCAATTCGCAGTGAGCAACATTCTACACGTCGTGTAATCCATGAACATGAGACTGCAAGCCTACGAAGCTTACTAAACCAAAGAAGAGATATCAGGAAAGGAAAATGAGCAGTTTTAAAGGGAAAATTTAGAATAACTACTGAGGAATTACGTGATGGGATGCTAGCTGCTGAAAAAGAGTCTGTCGACCGGGAGAAGAAAAAAGGCAAAACAACTAATAACGATCACTTTGAATTACCTGAAATTTGCGTAGAGGATGGAGATTTACTTGAGGAAGACGAGGATAGTGAAATACAAGATTGTATTATACTTGCTGTTGAGTAATTACGTTATTTGTGCTATGGAGTCAAAAAATCTGTATGATTACGCGGGAAGTATGATTAGGCAGTGACACGTTATAGTATGTTTGGCATGCTCAAAGGAAACATAACTGAAGCATATATATGTGCCTTAAAATTACTATTCAAAAGTAACTATCGATGACAACACCTGGCGAGACGGTTCTTAGCGATAGCCTGATTGTTCTCGCATATGTTAAATACTGAGTAGTATCTTGTTTTTTTCTAAGTTATCTTATATAACTTGAACTTAAAGCAGGCCAACACTGGGTCTCGTAGATAAACCGGCGAGAAGCCGTTAGCCGCTTCTTTGGTCGTTGTTAAAATGAGATTTCCTTATTAAAGCCTGCTATTTAAATAGTGATAGAGATTCTGGGTAACTGCGAGATACATGGCAGACATTGATATTATAACATACACTGGATTTCAAAAAGGAATAAAAATTTTCACTGTTTCCTATCTATCGACGATGCCCAGTTTCTCAAATACAAAGTACGATTGTCAAAGAATGCAGTACAATATTTGTAATACAAATCCCAGTCATGATACAGTCCATTAGGATGGCCATATTCTGATGAGGAGATTAAAGAAGATTGATCCAATTGACAATGCTCACAAATCCGAACGACCGTGTCGATGCTCAAGATTCAACTCTCAACCCTCCTGATGAGTGTCTACTTTACAGAATTTGGAGAAATAACTTCTATTCTATCTTGTGATGTCCGATATGACAAAAAATTTGGATCAGAAGAATATCAACAACGCAATGATACTTCGTGTCACTTCAGAAGCCGACATCAGCGACGTCAAATCATCACTGAAGGACGCATCGATGTTATAGACCAACACCTACATGCATGCAGAGCGTCTCTGTCAAGCAGAAGGTTGACACTCATTTCCAGCTCGTGGAGGCCCGGGACAGCTGCCTATCAGCCTCAAGGTTATTTGAGTCCTGGTCGCCGCCTCTTTCGATAACCAGCTTGACGACCTCCAGCTGCCCATCTAGATAAGAACGTTTCCCACCATCTGTAAGGTTAGTTAGTCTCAACTGTTACGAATAGGCACCCCAACATACGAGCTGTCTTCTACTAATGTACGCAAAATTGAAGAATTACGTCAATCAAAATGACTTGCAAATAAAATTCTATCTTCAAGACAGTGAGAGAAGCGGCGAGCACTTTTTTCTCCCACAGAACCTCCTGTGTATGTTCTTAACAACCTTGGTCTGCTAGCCTCGTCTCTGCTTTTCTTTTAGGACCGATTATCAAAATCAGGTAGTCCATGTGCGTAGCCTACATATTTCTGAATTAATATATATGACTGAACAACTTGTGATTCTCCTACTGTCAAAATTTGTTGCCGACAATGTCCATCCGCATTAACTTATTGTTGTATTGATACGCTGTTAGTATGAACTGTATGAAATCACTTATATTTATTATTGTTCAAATTTATTTAACGATTCCAATGCAATTTGACATGTGTTAAGGTTGAGGTTCGCATATATTTAATTTTCGGGCGTTCAAATCTGCAGGAGTACGTCGTTTGAATAACTTAGGTTGAAAACAAAATATAACGTTATAGAGAAATTCCACGGCATTAAATAATCAAATTCCTTCTAGATACATTTCTTCCCGAATGAATAATCTCGCCGAGACTGTAGGATAAGTGTTAAAAGGTCTGCTTTAGAGATTGGTGGAGTGAGGTCGCGAGGTAGGAAGTAAGCTGGAGAGTATTCGTCCACTAACATTACATCGATCGGCCTACTAAGCTGTCCACCACATGTCTTCACCACATGTCTTCACCACGGCTTTATAGACATGGTAGCTTCTTATATCAGTGGTATTACGCTCTTTTAAACAACTACCAAGAGCTGGCTAGTTTTATGGTTATGAAGAAGTTGAGGAGATATATTTTTACAATTAACTCGCTCTCTCTCCATAGAAGTCGATGAGATGACGTTGAGCAATGATGTTGCTGTAGCTCCTCTCAGCAAGACTATGAACCCTGGATTCTCTTGCACTCATAAATGAGCTAGCTACAGTCTACTATGAGTAATAAGCATTTCTAAAACGACTTTTCTTGCAAATGTCTTTGATTACTAGATGTATATACATCGATGTGTCCTTAATAGAAACGTCTATACACGAATACACACTTATCTTCAGTCTTTACAGCTTCGCGAAGACAGCTAGATCTCAAATTTCATTCATGCAAAATGTCATAAAAGGCTCCGAATTAGAAAATAATCTCCTCTGTCTGCAAACCACACTCTACACATTTTCTAAATGCTAATCCACGATCAGAATCTCTGATTTCCTCAGTCCATTCGTGGATATGTTCCACTTGCGACATACGTTTGTTCCAAGTTTCTGTCCTGGTACGCTTACGCATCTCTTTGAGCTTGTCAATAAATTTCTTGTCCTTTTTCTCCTTGCGAAGAGTGGTCCTCCTCTCATATTCTCGATCAAGTCCTTCTTCTCCTCCCCACTTTTCGAAAGCAAACTCTTCCACTTGATATCGTAAATAAAGCATCATGTTGTTGTATGTAGTTTTGTGCGGATTCGGTCTTTCAATATGTGGTAGCGCTTCTTGATCTCGTAATTCGGCTAAACAACTTGTGAGCCTCTTCATCTACCCTACAACGGGCTCGACTTGAGCTTTAGAAACCACAGTTACTTACGATCGGTTAATAGATAGTCTTCTCGGCATTCAGTTTTGGTCAGCAAAGAGTATTTTTCGGGAAACTTCGCCTTGCATGCTCTGCAAACGCGGCACTTGAAAACTTTATAGACCTCAAAGTCCAGCTCTACCGTTCCGCATTCAAAACACTTAGGATTTTCCTCAGGATCTAAGAGTCGAGCTGCCTTATCATCAGTATTTGAAGTGCAAGGCAACAACATGGCCATCACTTACGCTGTTCCTGGAATATTTTCTGCTTTTGTTGCCATTCCTCCAGTGTCTTGCCTTCGTAGGCATCTATGTCATCGGGCGACATAAAGCCACCTTTTGAATCCTTCATTTTTGAAAAATCTGACAATTTATCAGCTATTCATGCCATGATTTACTACTATTTGTAGATCGCATCTTAAAATATTGAAAGAAGCTTCTATAAAGTATCAGGAAACAAGTAAAGTCAAGACGTACCATATTCGATGTAGTTTGTGAATTTTTTAGCAGGTTTGATGGAATCGTAAGGCCGCTTCTTAGAAGCGTCCCTCACTGACTGGGGAGCCGCATCTGCAACGTGAGGTTGCGCTGGTACATCGTTCACCTTATGCTGCTGCTGCGATGATTGTCGTGCAGCTAGTCTAGCCTTTGCTTTCATCCGATTTATTTCCTGGCATGACAAAATATCAATTCCAAAGAACTCGTTGCTGAAATGACATCTCTGGAAAACATACAATCTTCTGAAACTGCTCCGCTGACAAACCTGACATATTTGAACGCTGAGACATCAGACTTGTTATTCAGCCAGCACTCAACTAATGATGATTCCATGAACACTCCCAAAACGTGTCAATAATGACAATATAGTAAGGAAGCTTGGTTGCTACCGACAATGTGAAGATCAAACATAGGAAGACGATTCTGTCACGATATCAAAATTAAGCATAAGTGCATTTATGCGCTCAGCATATAGAATCACAAACATGGAACATCGGGTCAGATGTCGTCCTATGCACTGATACTGAAAACTAGAATGATTAATGGTAATCTAACTACCCCAAATGGACTAGCGCATGGCGATTCTTCGAATTCTGCTAACACGGAAACTCCTAACTTAGCGTATTTGTCATCCCGCTCGGTAAATCGCCATATCTTCGTCATGCGCCGCTTTAAAGCCACGAAAATATAAAATATATAATTTGTGAGGTGATTATTTTCCAGTCACCAGCAAACCTGAACATTGGCAGTATAGTATTGGTATCTTCAAGTGATAAACGTATCTCTATAGGGTTTTTGAAATTAATCTTGCCAAAGTTTTCTTTTCGTTTCAGCATTTATATCCTTTGATAAAATTGTCGATTCTGTCGACATACTGTTCAACGTGGATCAACATCAACTAGCCGTCAAGACGGGGACTACTCCAGTATCCAGCAATGCCCTGCTTCCTGCCGGCTACAAGCAGATGCAGGCATTGCCCACAGCAAGTGGCACTAAGAAGCTACCGCCTTCGAAACCTCGAAAAGCAATAACTAGTGCTCCTAAGACGAAGCCCGCATTTGTTTTGAAGCTATGGACAATGGTCAATGATCCTAAAAATGCGGCCCATATACAGTGGATGCCTGACGGACTTAGTTTTCAGGTTGTGGGCCGAGAGCAATTTGAGAAAACAGTTCTGCCTAAATATTTTAAGCACAGCAATTTCTCTTCTTTTGTTCGGCAATTGAACATGTACGGCTGGCACAAGGTGCAAGATGTCACTGCTGGCGCTATGCAAAGTGGTGAGGAAACGTGGCAATTTAAGTCACCTAATTTTATCAGAGATAGAGAAGACCTTTTAGACAATATCGTTAGAAATAAGGGATCCAAAGGCAGTGACGACGAAGAGGAGCCGGACCTTCATCAAATTCTTGACGAGATAGAGACTATTCGGCAAAGTCAGCAAAACATATCAGAAGATCTCAAACGAATAAGACAAGACAACGAGCTATTGTGGCGTGAAAATTATCAAACCAGAGAAAGACACCAGAATTTCTCAGATACTCTGGAGAAGATTTTGCGGTTTCTAGCCTCTGTATATGGAAATCCGGGAAAAATTTTAGGCAATTCGGAATCCATCGGAAGTCCTGTACCAGCTTCTCGAAACAGATTGATGCTTAGAGATTCAGCTGATCGGTCTCCGATCCTGCATCTGCCCGCTGGTTCGATTCCTACTGTCCCGAATTCTGCCTCTCCGTCTGCTATCGACGATTTGTTTGGAATACCCTCTTCGAGCAGATTATCTAATGTACCTGCCTCAGATCCTATTACTCGACGTGTGTCTGCAAACTCTCCCGAATTTACCGAACCAAAACTGTTATCAGCTGAAGACACTGCTATTAATATTCCGGTATATAATAGTCCGATGTCTTCCAAGTCTTATTCTGACTCTTCATCCGCGTCTGCTAGTGGTACGCCGATTTCAGCGAGCGGAACAGTGCAGAAGAGTGCCGTCTCCAACTGCAGTAGCGTACCGTCCACTAACAGCCAAGTTTTCGACCAGTCGGACTTACTCGATATGACTCCGACCGATCAAAAATCGTCTACTCCTTCTGCTGTGACTGCAATGTCAGCGCCACCTTCTAACATGTTGAGTACAAGAACTGTCTCTCCTGAAGTTCTAAATACGGTTGGATCGGCAGGTTTACATGGGCCCGCTAGCAACTTGCTGAATCCTCTTCTGAGTGATTTGGTGGGAACCGATGGCACTTTTGCTGGAGTTAAGATCGATGATTCCGCACGATCAATCGAGGATCTCTCACATGCGTTGGATTTGCAAAGTGAATCTCTTGAGCAGGTGCAGGAATGGCTGAGTAAGAATATTGGTGTTGTGGATAATGCAGTTCCGATTAATACGGATGGTTCAACTAACGGAATCGAAGATCAACCGTGGAGTAGCAATTCTTTTGATGTAGGAGAGTTTCTAGCCAGTCCTGGACCTGGAGGTTTCTACGAAGATGGTAGGTTGGCTCTCAGCGGATAATAAACTATCATTTACTAACTGTGATTTAGCTGACCACATGAATAAATTTGTGACGGAGCTCCCTGAAGAGGTTGATGCGGGAGGTATGAAGCGACGGAAATTAGCATAGGCGCGGCGTTCATGTAGTTTCTGTACTTTTTACTTGGCTCTGTGTATATTTAGGGATAAATTATTTACATGTAATCGTGAATTTTTTTTTGTCCCTTTATCTGTAGATCTCATAGTATATGAATTTTTAGTGGCTTGAAAATGGCGAGCTTATTGGTATGTTTTGAGATAGACCAAAGGAAGTTATCTATCTTTTGGATGAGATGTCAATTGCATTTCAATTAATTGATGTCCTTAAATTTTATTATGATTATTTTGGTCTCTATAATTAGGGTTAGGGTGTCACAAAATAAAAAGTTTATGATTGGGAATTCATATTGAGAAGGGTACTTCTTTTACAATTAGGTAATAATTGTCTTGCAGTTTTGCTTGATTTGCGACTATCGATAATCTGGAAAGATAGGATGCCACAGGGAATATTTAAGGCGAAGAAGTCTACTCCGTAAGTTTCTATTCAAATTCGACTCTTTAACCAAATGACTTATAATGGAACCGCTAATTGTCAAGGATCTCTAAAAAGATAATTCCGAAGAAGGCGTCGAAACGAAACATAGCGCCAAAAAGAGACGTTCTAGTACCAAACCTGCAAAAAGTATAACACATTGTATGATTTTTAGGCAAAGGGTGTATCTAATCAATTTAAAACAGAAACATGCAGCCGTTTTGACTTGTGAGACCGAAAAACTGCTGTCCGGTAGAGTAGGCCATCTGGAAATTCTCAAAGGTTCAAGAAGGGAAGTTGCTAGGCTAGAGCAGGAAAAGAATAAGAAAAAGGCTAATAAGGGAAATTCTTCTGCCGGAGCAAAGCATTAGCATGTTACATGTTAGGATTTCTGTTCGGTAGAGACGCTTTTACAAGCCGAAATTGAAGTGTCGTTTTTAAATTTACGTGTTATAATTTTATGAAGCTGTATATTATTTCAAGGGTACAGAGACACGAGAAGAGTCAATTTCAAGAATACTTCTTTTCAACTGATCGATACTACTCTTTCCAATACAGCCCATTGTGATATCGAAGTCTGCCAGCAGAGATCTGAATACATGCTCTACGCCTTTCTGTCCTGCGAGTGCCAGTCCATATATATATGGTCTGCCAATAAGAACAGCTTTAGCACCTAAAGCTAGAGCTTTAATAACGTCTGACCCTGTCCTAACGCCGGAATCAAAAAGAATAGTGAGACTATCAGCTACCTCTGGGCAGGCAGCTATGCGAGCAAGGGCGTCCAGAGATGCTACCGCACCATCAACCTGTCTGCCACCGTGATTTGAGACAATAATTCCATCCACTTTGTATTTAACAGCCATTTTGGCATCCTGTCCGAAATTAGATAACGCACATTTGAGCTGAAAAATTGTACCTACTTCGACAGACTGTATCCCTTTTAAGATTATAGGACCATCCCAATTTGAACGGAGCAAAGCAAGATCTTCCCAGGTTTTGAAATGTCCTGCATATGCCTCTGCGATCCATGATATCGACTTGAGAACTATATCACTGTAAAATAGGAGTTTAAAAAAAAGCCACCAATTGCCGGAGGATCTTCGATATAATATCTTTAACGCTGCCCAAAAACCTAGTTGCCTTATTGTACTACCACCTTGTCTTTTCATTTGTTCCTGATAGATCTTATTGAACACAGGATCTGTCAGTCCAATAGCGCAGCCCTCTCCCCATATGAATGGCAGAAAAGCAGTGTCCAGATCTGATGGTCTGTAACCCAGCAAGAACGTATCTAGTGTCACAACCAATGCTGAGAAACCATTCGCCTTCGCACGGTTCAACAATGATACAGTAATTTCATCTTTCTTTGGCCAATACAGTTGAAACCACTTATCAGGGCTAGCAAATTTGCTGTTATCAGTATCGGACTGCAAAACTGCTGATGAATGTTTATCGGCGATTTCTTCGATGCTGCGAGAAGAGGCTGTAGACAGTACAAAGGGTATGTTCATTTCAGCGCATGCCCTGCATGTAGCTGCTTCCGCATCCCTCTCATCAGCCAAAGACTGCACACCAATTGGAGCAGCGATAAGAGGACTAGGGTATGTTCTACCAAACAAGGTTACAGATGTATCCCTAATACTTGTATCCACCAGGAAATTGGGTATCAGACGGTACCTGCTAAAGGCTTCTTGATTTGCTGAATTGGTACGTCCCATATTAGCAGAGCCACAGATATATTGGAAATTCTTTGATGGTATCTTTTTACGAACTTCATCTATAAATATCCGTTAGTACACGCTTACACGGCTTTTCCATGTGAACTACCTTCTAGCAATTGGAAGTTCGTAGTTGTAATTGGAGGATGAAAGTTCGCATATATATTGCGTTGGTACTGCGAGTAGGTATGGTCGGATTGCGTAGAGAGCAGCGAATCCATGGTCTCGGTTTTTTTTGATGGCATTATGTAAGCTTACCGCTCAACGTCGTGATGTGATTAGTAGCCAACGCGTTAAGTTCGTGGAATCAGAGCATTTGCGAAGCGTTGGGAGAAATGATATGAATATCAAAGCGACTTTACTAAGGGTTTCTCAACATCGATAAAGAAAATTATATATATATACTATCTATATAACCAAAGAACTTTGATCTAGAATATTTTAGAATTGGTCTGCAGTGATCGCTTGAATACCAGTAGCATTGATAGTAAAATTAATCTGTCCACTCGCGGCATACGGCGAAAAAACCAGCTTCATCGTCCGCCAAATTTCAGGCCCAAGATTCTCTTGCCGCTTCAAAACTATACGCTGTGATATACAGTTTGCCCATATCAAACCTAGAGCAGGTACCTTATACTCTTTGTTTTTACCTTGTCTGTTGTTTTCAAAGTACGACCCTTCACGAGGACGAAGCCAATCAAATCCAGAAAAATAACGCGACTGATAGTCAAGAGAAAATGTCACAGAATGCATTAGCGGTGATTCACTAAAAGACGGTGGAGGAGATGACAAGAAAGAATGCTGTTGTGATTCACTATTTGTATATATGTCCGAAAACAACTTAGGAGTCCTTCGCTCATCTCGTTCGTCAGAAGCGCTATCAATTAGTTCCCTTGGTTGTATAAAGCGATCACTGATCTGGTTCGAAACCAGAACTGCCAAATTATGGTCCAAAGCCAGTTGGCGCAAAAGCGCTGATATTTCCATTAAATCAGATCCTCGTTTTTGGAAACCAGATGTGCTGCGAGCTCCGAGATTGTATTCGACTCTATAATGGCTTGCTATGCTATCTACTATAATGAGACCTATGTTCATCTTTCGAACCACCACCGGAAGTTGATACTTCAGAATATGATCCTGTGACTCCAAGTCCAAACAGGAAATACATAGTATTTTTGAAAGGGAGAGCGTCAAATCTGAAGCCTCTGAGCTGTATCGTTCTCTGAAAGCCGAAATCAATTGGGTCAACCTGCGAGTTTCCAATCCGGACTCAGTGGATATATAGACAGCTGCTCGATTCAATCCGCCTTTATTTACCGGAAGCTGTACCGCTATAGACAATTGCATTAAAAAATGTGACTTTCCAGTTGAACTACTTCTGTCAGCAAACTTCTTGATCTACCTCTATGAAAAGAAAATCTTACCTTTCCCCGGATACTTCAGTTATACATCCTGTAGGTATCCCTCCGCCTAAAAGCTTATCTATTTCCAAATCGCCCGTTGTGATCCAAGTCTGCAACAGATAGTCTTGATGATCAGTTTCCTTAGAGTTCTGCCAGCCTAGCTTTGCATTCGAGATACCTCTCTGTAAATGTTGCGTGACAGCTTTGACAAACGCGGTTATTTCAGTAACGCTTCGTGAACAACGTCGGGCAATTTCTGTCGAATCAAGCGTGAGTAAATCAGTGGTTGTGAGATTCGCAGTTTCGAGTGCTTGGAGAAGTCGCTCAAATAGGATAGTATCGATTGAAGGACATATTATAGAGATATCTGTCATTATTTCGTGAGACTATAGATCCAAACAGCACATTCCTTCCAACTTGACTAATGGTCACTTGAAATTCGAGAAGTTGACATGAACTGCAGATGCTATCAAGAAGACAAGAATCTTCATTGAAATCTGCATGGTAACGTTAACGTTACGTTAACTACAGTATTTAGCGACATTTTAAAGCCATCCTCATGCCCTCTGCCCACTACTACAGTGACTATGAGTGAGATTCCAGCAACCCCACACCACAATTATGGATTTCTACAAAATTCACCGATTCGAGAAAACCTAGATTCAAGAAAAGCTAACAATCCAAATATTACACCAAAAATTGCCTGGTTACAATATTATTAAATTTAAACTCTGAGTACCAAACATCCAGCTGAATATGTTAGTGATTGGTCAATCAAGTCTATAATTCCATATACGTAGATGTCAGCTGAGAATCAGATATGTCCAAGTTTAACTTATGTGAAAATTTCAGTGGGAGTGTTCGTGATTAGAAAATAAATAAATACATTGAATGACCTAGTTAACATATAATACAAGCCCATTATTGAACGCCTCTAATACCCTGCAGAAAACAATAAATTCGGTTGCCCTCAGCTGCTCTTGCCTCATTGGAATATAAAAATCGATCTAGCTTAATGTCTAGGAGGTGGCTCGCTATAGTCATCACGTACACCACCACATTGCTCGTGATTTGAGTATCCAGAATATGTGCCAGGATTGCCTACAGAAGGTCCCAGCGGAGATATACCCATGACTGCCATGTACCGACCGGCGCGCCGTTCACACCTTCGTTGACGGCGTCCAGGTCTAGGTTGAGGAGCGCTGCTTGCAATTTGTGTAAATTGAGGCGTCTCTTGCAGGGGAACTCGTCCCTGGACATTTGCTGCGCCTTGATTAGCCGAGGAATTTCCAAGCAATCAGCCCGCTGCGCTGAATAGTTGTTTTCCTAAGCCACGTAAAGATCTTCGCTGCCATTCTTGCTGGTTATAAGAGTCAGCGCTTGAAGAGAAGTAGACGTTATACATGGTGTTTGGATATGAAGATTAACCGAGAAGTGATGTTTTAAGAAGAACCAAGCAGGTTTCCAATGAGTAATATGTACTGAATTGTGATAAAGTTCACATCTACAGAAAATGTTGAAACAATCCAAGTCCTTCAGTTTACACTTCAACAATCCTCCAAGAAGTTTCTTCTAAGCTGGGTTAACGCTCAAAGATATCAACAGGCACACTCACACTGTCTGCTTGTTTGCATCGTCAACGATCCACCAAGCATTTATATGAAAGTTTCTCCTAGCTCAAAAATATCAGCAGCCGTGCTCCCGCTATTAGCTGTGCATATGTCGCTAGAGGGACTAATACTCGATACGAAGTTACCACTGGCGCTTCCTGTCACTACCTGGTTCTGATACATGTAGGATGGCAAAAGCTGTCCCAAATTTCTGTCCTCAATCTCAAAATTCATATATGAAGATGGAAAAAAGGAGGCAAATCTGTTATTCAAAAAACCATCTGAACCGATAAATGAAGACGTCGCAGTATCGCCTTGAATAGAAGGTGATTGCTGACCATCTTGTTGAGAATCCGAAGAATTCTGGGTATTTTCAGCCAAGAGTGGAAAATACAACCTTGCATTAATATTGCTGATATTTGAACTCATCGCGTCAAAATCGCTGAAAAGATACTGCTTCTCATCGTGCGTAGCTATATCACTTAGTGACATTAACCCCAGATTAGAGGTTTGGGATTTCCGAGGTTGGATGGAATTAAAGTTCTGGAAGTCATCAGCATTTGACGACTGCATGGCAGATAGCTTTCCGGGCCGAGCGTTGGAGTAATCCGGATTTGCCATATCGCCTTTTGACCTACTATCAGACGTAAGGTCACCTAACATTGACGAATCAGCAAATTCAGAAAATGCGTTCGCCTTCGTAGACGGCATGCCAAGCATAACAAAAACACTCGAACTATCAAACTCATGAGGCTGCAGAGACAATATTCCAGATGATTCTGTAACGCCAGAAGCTGTCGATTTACCGTTGATAATTCCTGGCTTTGCTATCATTCTTTGCATCGATGTTCTGTCATTTTTTGAGCTGTACGTTGATCTTTTACGATTTGCCGAATCCTCATCCTTATCTTTTGATAAACTTGCTAGTCGCTTATTTAGAAGCTCGAATAGTGCCTAGATAAATAAAATATTAAAATGGCGAGCACTGCCAAAAAGTCGGAACTTCACATACGTTAATCATCGCACATGCTCTCGCAGCAGCTATGCTATCACTCTTTAGATTGTTTATAACATTCTTTCCAAGTTCAGCATCGCGCTTGAATTCTTGCATATGTAGATTGTGTGGATCTTCGTGGACATAATATATGAGGATCATCGTTGAAAAAAATATTATGTATTCTGTGAATAGATATACTCCTTTCAGGAGATCACGCCTTTGCAGATCATCTGCCAAGTGAACAACAATCCTTGATGTTGAAATGCAGTTTGCTGCACAAGCATATGGTCGCTCATCAGCCATTTTCCCTTTGTATTTCTGACCGATATAATGAATAAAGGGTCTGTATAATATAATTTTCACATAACAAAAGGATATATGTAGTAGTCTATTTGCTTGAACCGACTTTTCAGGAGGGTTCAGTGCAGGCTTGAGATCGCTTGGTAAAGCGTCAAGCCAGGATTGCAATTCTCCTTCTAGCTGCATAACCTTCGAACACGTGACACTGCTTTTCCCAGGCTTGCAATGCTTGAACGAATAAACGGTTTGGCCGATGAGCGATAATATGTCCATAATTCTAATTCTTGTTAACAACTTTACAACTTTGCAAATCACAAGGTCCAAGAGTTTTACCTGGCATGTGCATTAGCTACGGTGGACCTAGTAATACCACCTGGGTGAGGGAGTATTCCGTCCTTAGTAATATATTCGTCATCAACTTCCACTGGCATGCCTTGATCGATCTCGTCTTCCTTTCCTCCGAAGCAAGGGAGCCCAAGAATGGCACCGATATGTATGTCCAATTGTTTGACTGTCGAGAAAATACGTTTCCGACTTTCATTTTCAATTGGATTGAAGTTAAATTTCACTGTCCGATGAAGGCCCAATCTCAATGCAGCTCGAACAGCTGCCCCAATATAAGGGTAACAAGTTTCCAAATTAGCAGTAATCTGCAAAAACAGAACCATTAAGATTATAGACTGGATACTATTTAAATCTCTCGCATCTAATATGTCAAGCATTTTTGTAGCAGCAACAAAATATTTGTGTGCCTCGCTGACATGACTGATTCCAATTGCTTCCTTTCGATCATAGGAAAATAGAATTCCAACGGCACAAAAGGAATATACCAACGGTAAAAAGCTGATATGACAAGCAGTATAATCTTCTGAATCCGTGTTGTACAGATCATTGAGCTGTTCAGTGAATGAAGGTCTGTGACTGAATTGAAGAACCATGAATGCACGATCCCAAACAGCTGATATCAGTTGCTCAGCAACTTTTCTTGAAGGAAGTATAATCTTTAACTCGTCTGCTGAAGGATAACCGATTGGAGATAACATCCTATGTGGAGGGATCTGAATATAAGCGCTCCACCAAAGCAAATCAGAGGACATTCTGTCAGGATCATCGTTCATGAAATGGGCTCTGACAGTTTGCAGAAAACTTCTAACAGACGAGTGCCCCTTATACTCCAAGTGGCCAGTCTCGTCCACATCTAGCCGGCCCATAGAGACTACCATTGACTCCATATTTGTATCGTTCTTATCATCTTGAGATGAATCCAAGTGGCTGGCTGTATTTATACTGTCTGATATGTTTTCCTCTTTCTTGGTTGATGTTGACTTCATTTTTACAACAATGTATTGTTGAAGAAATTTCTGAATATCAAACCCTGTTTGATAAATGTCTGTCCCGGGGAAAAGAGATTGAATAAGAGCATTGGCCTGTCCAAGACGGCTTTCGAGTTGATTAATATGAACTGAAGCAGGATTTTGTCTTCTATTTAACGGCTGGTTATATGTACATTCTAAATCATTAGTACTTTACATAAAAGAGTGGAAAAGCAAATATCTTGATTACCGTAGCAGTAGACAGTGCAATGCTGGCACCGTTGCTTGCCATCACACTTGATCTTCTTCCGGCGGCCTGAAAATTACCATCAATATACGATTTCCGAGTGCCTTTGTTACTCGCATCCGTCACAAGCACGAGTTACTCGTCTGCGCTTCTGTATTGCTACAGAAGCCGCGTCAAAAACCGCATCGTGTTGATCACTCTGGGGCTCCATCAGTGAGAATTCGTCTGTATTCGGCACAGACATATCCGAGCTTGAAACTGGACCCAAATGTGCCGAAGGTGACGAGTCAGTGTCTCCAACCGAATCGCTGTCGCAGTTATATCTTGAATCATTCATGTTTTAGAGATGCCGTACGAACCGAATATCAATAGAACATATAAATATTAAAACTAGAGTGTCTAGGTTTCTGTTCAGATTTTAGTCTATCGCTAGACAAAAACTACAATTGGCAAGTATGACAAGTGTGATTATTGATGAGACCTTAAGTAACAACAAGAATAGTAAGTAATATTCTGCATAATAAAATAAGTGCTAATGAGCACATCTATATAAATACAGAAAAAAAAAGTAGCAATTGATAAAATAGGAGATGAGTGAATTGTGGTTGTTGATAATCTTAAAACATATAAAAGGCAGTGCTTCGGATGTACGATAACGTAAACTCATCACCTAACCGGAAAGAGTTAAAATCCCACCCACCATACGGTCAATATACAGGCATTCCCTCTGAAAGACAAAAATATCACCACGGACAGATTCATCTTTGCCGCACACCGCGATGGGAACCCAGTTGTATCAGTCAGCTTAAACGCGGAAAGCTGGCAGTGTTCTGATTCCTTATCTCTCCTTCAGCGATCCACCGCTTCTAACAATTACTGCTTCATTTGTCTTTATCTGTTCTACTTCTTCGCTGTCCAGCATCCAGTCGTCAAAACTAGTGAAGATGTCCTCAATTTCACGCCTATGACGGCCAGAGAGCTGTACAAGGTATTTGTACAAGAGTTATGGCGACCTCCACTCCGATTCTGGGGCAGATGGGTCGACCTGTCGCAGCCTAACTGATCGTTAACTGAAAAGATTGGTCACGCTTTACGCTCGCCACAATCATAGTAAATTTCATGTGACACATGGTCATTCACTTATTACAAACTGCATCAGCAATTGAGTCAATTAAAATATAATCCTATGTACAAATAATAACTGAGTGACACTACTTATAACAGAGTGTTAGCTATGCCGATATCGATCGTTATCATCGCGTCTTCTGCCATTATCGCGTCTCTCAACTCGCCGGCCATCTCGGCCGTCAGCTTTGTTGCGTTGATATCTACCATCTCTCGACCGACTGTTCCCTCCTCGCATAATTTCCGCTCTGTTACCTCTGCCTCTATGGGACTTCATACCTGATGTCGTGTCAATTGTAACCATACCATCGTCTAGTGCTTCTTCTGTAGGCCACGCAGTTGATCCATCCTTTCCACGACGATCTTTCTCAAACACGAGCGTGTGATTCCAGATATCCTCTCCATTATCGTCTTCTTCATCGCTCAAGACATCAAAATACATGCATGACTGGCATTTAGGTATTCCATGCAGAGTACATAACTTGTCATTGTCATTTGCTTCTGAAAATTTACCCTCTAACTCCTTTACGCTCGAAGACGCAGTCACACCAGATGAGAGCTTCATTGAGAATTTGTTAAGCATATCCAGAGTTTGTTGTTCGCGCAGCTCCTTTTGCTTTTTTTTAGACATACCGGATGATACGCGAAGGCTTTCACTGATAAACTGCTCTCGTTGTGATTCCACAGCCGATAGTTTCTTCGTACCTTTAGAGGATTCATCTTTATCCGGTCTTTTACGCTTCATTGAAGCTTTCAAGGCCGCAATTTTTGCATTTATCACAGCAAACTCCGTGTTATCTGCAGCTTGTGTAAAATCAGGTGATTCTCCATCAACAGTCGAATGCACCTGGCTATTACTTTTGTCCACAATGATACCATCTTTTAACGGCGACTTTTGATCCATAACTGAAAAAGTATTTTTTAACACAGCTGACTCTAAATTATCTGGTACCACGTCCAAGACCAAAGCTTGACTTCTTCCCTCATCTATCTCTTTTAAAGGTTCAGAGGGATTGGAGAGAGCCGCATTTGATAACCTGGAGTCATTAAGAATTTCATGAGCAGACCTCATTTTGAACGCCTTCTTCTGAATATTAGCAGTAGATGGCCACTCCTCATCTTCTTCATGGTCCTCGTAAGAGATCTTGACTTTGCCTTTTTTTGTGTTGGATTTGCTCTTTACCACTGGCTGTTTGTTGGACAAAACCTTCCTTGGTCGCATGTGCTCAAAGTAATTCACCACAATCTCCGTTCTGATAACTTTAGTTGGATATAGAGGTTTGTCGTCTTTCTCGATTTCTGCTTCGGCAATTTTAAGAATATTATAGATCGTGTCTCCGATAACTCTACCAAACAGAGTATTTTTGCCCTGCAGTTCGGGAGTACTTCCCAAGGTAATAAAAAATTGTGAGTTATCGTTTTTGCCGCCAGAATCTGCATTTCCTAGCAATCCTCTACGGTTGTATCGTAACCTCGAATGAAACTCGTCAGGAAATCCACCTTCATCGCTGTATATACTCCTTCCACCTTGACCTGTTCCTGTGGGATCTCCTCCCTGAACGAGAAAGCCAGGAATTATTCGATGAAAAATAGTATTATCGTAATAGCCATCCATACATAGTTGCAAAAAGTTCTGTGTGGTCTTCGGAGTCTCCTTTGCCCATAATTCGATTTCGATAGGACCTTTAGTCGTATGCAAAATAACTTTCGCTGTCGTCGGCGGCTCTAACGCCGACATTTCTATATCCGTTAGAATTAATCACAAAATAATTTGGTTTGAAATATTTGAAGTTTGAGAGACCGAATTCTGGATCAAAAAAATTGTGAGTTGTTGGTTGCGGAAGGATCAAAGCTAAAAGATATTGCCGTGAAGTAGTGATGCACAACTCTATCGGACTGCGACCTTCCCAGTACATGATCCGTCAGACCGTAACTGTAGCATTTAATCACCTCCTTCCTGCTTTAGACCATCACATCAGCTCCGTTCGCAATTTTCTTGTCTAATTATGCCGGTATGCATCTTATTATTAACAAACTTGTGTAGTTCTATGATACTGAGCTTTCTGCAAATTAGGCTTATCATTCAACATTTCTTAACGAGCCAGATTCGAGAGCCGTTGGTAAGAATTTATGTCTCCAGACTTTCCTTATATATCCAATTTCATCGACATTTAGTGAATATATCTGATGCAGACATTCTTAGGAAACTTTGCGATCCTTTCTTTGCGTACGAAGTTCCGTGGGCCGGCGTATCCGACAGCCGAAGATTATGATATTATCGATGAATGTCTGGACCTCTTCCGTGCCAACTCGTTCTTTCGAAATTTTGAGATCAAAGGTCCTGAAGATCGAACTCTCATTTATGGAATTCTTTTCATATCGGATTGCCTGACACAATTGTCTAACAAGCCAAACTCTACGTCCACGTCAATGAGTGAGGCAGGCAGAATCTTGAACACTGTAGCATTAGAACACTTTTCTATTCCAGGAGAGCCGGGATTTCCGCTCAACAGTTTGTATGCCAGCCCGAAGGACAAGACCGAAGTCGAGCTGATGAGAGGATATCTTTCGCAGTTCAGACAGGAGCTCGCGGCGCGATTGATTTCTAGACTTTATCAGGATATGTCTGATAAACCCAGCAAAGTAATTATACTTTTCAGGCTTTTTTTTAATGCATCCACTGACTTCAATTTAGTACTGGCTAGCATTCACGAGAAGAAGATTTATGAACAAATCTCTTTCTTAGATAACTTTATTCAATTGCTTTGTAACGCGTTTGTTCAATTGATCCCACTACCTGTCTTGCCGACAACAGTGGATTCCTCCGAGTTTTGCAATAGAGCTGTCATTGTGCGTTCTATGTACTGTGGTGTTTCTGTCTTCTAGTTATCCTGTATAAGATATTTCATTTTTTTGTAATTCAACGATGATATAACTCGGGTTTTTTCCTGAAACTTAAAGTGCAAATGAAAAAAACCTAACTGCAAATCAATTATTGCGTAGACATACAAACCAATTTACACGTCCTCATACCAGGATGGAAACTATATCGATACGGTAAAACTATACGATAAAAAATAAGAAAGCAAATCATATAAGGTTATCTATATTGGCTGAATGCGAAAATGAACAGAAATAATTTTATTACATAATAGTATTTATCGTGAGCTATCTAATTTTCAAGAGAACTTTTATAATTTTATAAGGTCTTGCCGAATAACCACAATCAGACATTGCTACTTATTCTTCTTTGGCACCTCCACTTCCACTCTTTTCGGCTTCGGAAATCGCTTTCTTGTCGGTCTCGACATCGTTACCACCAGTGCCGAATAGTCCAGCGGACTTGAATGGACGCTTCAAGTCCCCGGAAGCCGGTTTACCAAAAATGTGCACCTGGATAATCTTCTGTTCAAAAGCAGACTTTATAGGAAGAATTGATTGAAGGACAAGGGGATTCGTATATCCCATATAGAAGTGCATACCGCAAACCATTGCAATTCCCATGAACGAAGACTTCATCATATTAGCGTTTGCAAATTTAACAAAATTTTGAGAATATTACCTTAATAGCAGACGTAATCTGCTGAAGATCGTATTCCTTAATGGTGGTAGTGACAAGCTTCTTATCCGTGGCTCCAGACATCGCGCTAGGAGGCTCTACGTACTTCAAAGTCGTCAAGTCTGAATGCCGTTAACAACTGCAGCATCGTAACATCATACATCTCATCTCAGTCGGTAACATGAATTTCTAATTAAACTTACCATTTTTCTTGACCACAATTATTCTAGTATAGAAATACAGTCCAAAAATAAGTACGTTGCTGGCAAGGTACACCAATCTAGCGTAGAGAACCATTTGCGGATCCTCAAACGGTATCTTCTTTGCCAACTGCATCAGCCCAAACATGAGCACCATGTTAGTAATAGCAGGATTCATCTTGACGAGTCTTGACAGTAGCTCAAAGATTAACTAAAATTAGTGAAAAAAGTGCTAACGCGGAGAAAGCAGAGAAAGAAAAAAAAAAAGACAGAAGTTAAAATGAAGGCGAAAGTGTAATACCCTGCTGGTCTAAACGGCAAAATAATACGTTAAGGAACGACCGTTTATTTATCACAGAGATGTGAACTTTAGGACTACAATTCATGCAGAGCATGTGCTTACGTTTTCTAGTCGCGTGGCTTTCTGCAACTGCAAATCCGCATCACAAATCTCGCCTCACGTGCGCATAAGTAGGCTGACATCGAGCGATTTGGAGAGAATAGTTTATTCCAAGCTCTAATATACAATTCATATTTTGAGCATTTCAAGCGATCTGGTTTACTGACAGTGGGGAAAGAAGTTACCTTATTTGCTTTCGTTTTTAGGAATTATTGAGCTCCAGGTTGTACTGGTTATGTCTAATCTCATGTCATCCGCTGTACAGCCGAGTGAATATTCACTCCAGGGTATGTCACCGATCTGAGCAAGTTTTCATAAGATGCGCTAACAGATTGTTCAGGCGTGATGAGATTCTTACAGTCAGAATGGCAGAGATCAGAGCGTGATCGCATGCAATGGGAAATTGAGCGTACTGAAATGAAAGTATGTGGTTGGCTTTGGAGTCTCTTAAAGAAGCGAATACTTACGTTGATACCAGACGCGAATTGCGAAATTGGAGGGCGAAAAGCGTGCCAATGACAGACTTCTTCAGTCTTTTCTCAAGAGAATAAAAATGCTTGAAATTGCGCTAGAAGAAGAACGGTATGTTGTGCTCAGCCTAGTCTCGTCAGTTGAACTGACATATGTCTTAGGCAGAAGAACGGATCGTCTGAACAGACGGAGGCTTCTACGTCAAGAGAAGGAAAGCAAACTGAAACTGAAGCAAATCCGAAAATAGTCACTGGTACGATTTTGTTTATGGTTATAATCCTGGTGCATATTACGGCACAGCTCTGTGTTTAACTGACGTACTTTAGATAATACAAATGTCACATCAATGAATGAAATAGGACAGTCACGCGCCAAGTCAAGGCAATACATGGAAAAGTAATTTCTGGCAGTACTGATTTTATGATGATGGTGTTGAAGTTCTAATGTGTGAATAATAAATAATAGATGTCTGCAGGAGATCACATATCTGTTGGTGTCATCGCGGAGTCTTGCCGGAATTTCTCAACCACATTACGATCAATCTAACGATATGATCAACCAGTCGTCACCCAACTCTTATAACAGTCACAATGATAGTAATTCATTGAGCATGAATTACACTAATCTACGTCCTAACGGTGATCCGCCGAGTCTCAATTCTGTAAACAATAATAACGGCACTAACAACAGATCCCGACAGGCTGCAGACTTGCCACGCATAATATCAAAACCAAGTATGCAAAATATCAATGGGCACAGCTCATATGAAATAGGTTCAAATGGACGGGACACCATAGTCGGCTCGTGTGCAGTGGATCCCAATCTGGATTGGGACTTTGATGACCATACATCGGAATCTACGGTTATTGTGCAAGACTCTTGATGACTTGGAAAGGTAAACATATCTGTTTCAAGAATAAATCTCGGTCCAATCAATACGATGGTTTGCAATTTGAACTGAGTGCAAATAATTCTTGACATTGCGGCAAAGTCACGATCACGATTTTGGTTCAAGCTTATGCTGATGTGAATGTCAAGTTACAAGACAGGAGGAGTAGAATTATGCACTACGTGACAGAATAGATGAATACGACGGTTTGTGCTGCATTTTTATAAGTTTCTGTATTTTATGGCTTAGGAAGAGATTAAGGATTTCTATTTATAAAACTACAAGAAGCGAGTCCTATCCTAAACATAATACATGAAAAGTTTTAAGTTAATGACTTGTATATAATCCAACTAATCTACAATTGTAATCTTGGCGAAGTTATTGTGACAGATCTCTATTAGCTCATGTCCGCCTAAAATTCTCCAGTTGAATCTTAATTTGACATGACAGTTTTCACATCATCTAGAGAATTTTCAGTATCATTTTCCTCTTTTTCATTCACGTACTCGTGGATATCTATCTCAGGCACTTTTATCAGCTGAGGCGTTCTGACAGTTGTACTGCGTTTGACGACAGGACGATCTCCATATAAAATATAATTGACTCTCTCAATGGGTATATCCCAAACACCGTCTGATGATTTCCACAAAAATTTCTCATCTCGAGAGACAATAGCAAAGTTGTCCACAACAGTCTGAAGTCTATCTAGGTCTGGTGTCAAGACCTCCACATTATAACTAATCAAGGCAACATAAATGTAGACCACAGTCATGACCATAAAAGACGGCACAATTAATGCCCACCAACGTGAAGGATAGTAATATATATTTAAGCTATGAAGAACGGATTGTGGAAGAAACGCCCATAATATATATACTAAGAACGCAAACGTGCTGGACACATATAGGGCGAAACCAAAGTACTCTCGAGCAGGAGGAACAGCGTCTCCACCCACAGTAACATCAGACTCTTTCGCTAATTTGTCGCCTTTCGGAATATCTGTTTCTGTGTCGGGTACCGATGAGTTGTTGAAAGTATATGACGAGCTAATAGGCATACTCGGCGAATAATTCCACGGTGAACGTCGACCAGATGTGAACAGCGATGTGAAAGAATTACTTATGGGCAAAGGCTATGCTTTATTAGTAATTTGAACCTCTGCATTCATTCGCAATTGTTACTTATTACGCAGGAATAGATTTACCGTAGGTGGGTGGTTATAGAATGGAGGCTCGAATCTCATACTGTTGTTATTGAGCTCCTCCAAGTTTAGGGTAGACGATGTCGATCGGGGACGCCTACTAATAGAGACCGATGACCGGCTCCGCTTCATCTCCATAGCTATGGCAGCACCTGCTACCTTATTTCTAGACGGAGAATTGCCTGTTGACGACCTATTGAAATGAAGTTTCGATATTCGTAGGGGTATGGCACAAAGAAAAGGGCACCGTGGGAAGTGAGGAAAGAGATGAGCATCACGTGACAAACGCGCTGAAAATTGCGCCACGCTCCTTGTGGAACTCAAAACATGATTTTGCTGTAAGCCATCGTTGCTCGATCCCCAGATTCAAGGAAACGCATTCTCAGGTTCTGCGACTGAGAAGATTTGCATACATTTCTTTCATTAATTGCTCCTTTCTCTTAATGAATTTCTTACACCTCGTATAGATTTACAGAGGCTGTATGACGGTATTGAAAATTAGCGCACAACTACATTTCGCTGCTTTAATCTATATTCACGGTGAAGAAGGCACACATTAAGTTAATTGATGAGTTCGAGTATGCCGTCAGCCTCGCTGTCAGCTCCTCAGCCAGAGGAACAGCTTTTGCCGGCCCATGAGCAACAGCTTATATGCTCTCGAGATGCGTCAGGAGATATACGAAAGATAAATAACAAACTGCAGGTATCAATACCGGTTTCTAGTGCTGACTACTTCAAAAACTTACGCTGTTCAGAATCCCGAGGTAACCTCCATAAGAGGAGATAGTCCAACGAAGTCGGAAGCGCTCCCTCCGGTAGATGCTTCGGCAACTGCCTTAGAAAGCCCAGGTATAACTCGATAGCAAGCTTGCTCAACACAGCTAGTGGACGACTAATAACAGTTTAGATATCGCCGGTCCAAGTAGTATATCTTCCGAGACGTTATCAGCAAATCCACCAGAAGAAACTCTGAAATCGAAAACTTTAATGATTCCAGGAAATTCAGAGCTTGCAAAGACTGTGGCTTTCAAAACGAGTACTTTACCTATGTATTTTCAAACAGCGGTGCCAAGCTAATTACATTAGGTAAAGATGCATTAAAACCTCAACATGGCGAGAAGATAGTTACTTTAGCAGGCCTGTCGTCGTCGTCTTCTTCAGTTAGATCTCAGCCATCTTCTTCCGATCCGTCTCGCCATATCTTCACAGTTAAGGCCATAACGTGGACAGATATGTACGAACAGTCTCGAACCTCACCTGTTATAATGCAGAATTCAAATGGTCCTTGCCCTCTAGTGGCCTTGGTCAACACTTTGATACTTTCTACTCCACCGAGCTCATCAACTCCATTGTCAAGAATATCTATCGATCGAAAAGAAGTAACGGCAGAATATTTGTTAGAGTTATTGGCAGATATGCTATTATGTAATGATTCCGGTGAGCAGGAAGATATCGCTAAGGTACTGTCGCTTCTTCCGAGTCTTCACACAGGATTGAATATAAATCCACGTTTTGATGGAATTTTTGAGGAAAGTGAGGAGCTTGCATTATTTAGGTCGTTTAATGTTGACATCGTTCATGGATGGGTGTCTGATCCAGAAAACAAGTATGTACATGACGCTCTTCTCAAAGCTTCTTCTTACGAGGGTGCACAAAGCATTCTTGTGGAAGCACAAGAACTTTCAACGAAGAAAGGGGCACCATCAAGCCTTCCGGCAGAAGAAATGAAGATTGTTGAGTACGCGGGTATAATCAATCACTTTCTAATGAGCACGGCGACTCAGTTGACTGCTGCTGGACTCACTTTTCTTTCTGATCTTTTATCGCCTGGGTCACTAGCTGTTCTCTTCCGCAATGATCATTTCTCAACGATTTACAAGCACCATGATTCCAGCCAGATCTTTATGCTGGTTACCGATCAAGGATACGTTGCCCATAAGAACGTTGTCTGGGAATCTTTGAATGACGTTTCTGGGTTTAGTTCAGAATTTTTCACCGGCACATTTGTTCCAATCAGCTTTGCTGAGCAGGAAGAGCAAGAACGCTTGGAAAGCAAGAGGAAAAAAGAGACTGGCACGATTGATGGTGTGACCAAAGACATTAGGGCAATAAACCAGGGAAATTTTGCACATAAGGATCAGGATTACACGTTGGCAATGGAGATACAGATTCGTGAAAATGAAAGAGTGGCGATGGAGCTTCAACGTAGATTTGAACGAGAGGCAGCTGAGGTCGCTAGTAGGCGCCAGGAGGCTAGACAAGCGAACCAGACAACTGCAAAGGCTGCTAGGGTTGATAGTAACGCGCCTTCTGGTTCTAGCAGGCCTTCCAAAGCGAGCAAAGCTAGCAACTCTTCAGGAGAATTGCATCGGCGAAATACAGCAGCGCAGTCAGCTGGCGCCAAAGCACGAGGATCTACCTCTAGAGATAAAGATAAGTGTTCGATCATGTGAATGGGGTGCCAGATGGAGATTTTATTTTTTATTTTTGCAAAATTTGATAAGTTGGTTATTATTTTCAAGCTTTTTCTATAGTATTTTTAATGTTTTGGTTTCATAGATGAGTGGCAAGGTAGTATAGAAATGGTAATCTATTTACTTAAGCAATTTAACGTTCTAGTTCTAGTCCATCTTTGATTACTCCTATCATTGCACTAGTTTGTAGTACTTCGCTTCCTCCAGAACCCAGTCGATATTCGACGTCAGCAAGGCCTTCTAACCACGCAATTCTTGTCGCTGGTTTGACCTGAATTCGTTCAATTTCCTCGGCCAAACTTGTCAGTATATCCACCAGTGCCAGCCCCTTCCCTCTCTTTACTTTCGACACAGTCCTGACAGCAGTACCCCAGTCCTCTGTCATAATTGTATCAAGTAGAAGCTTGATATCTTCGGGGTCTGGGCTTCCAACGCATTCGAAGATATCTTTTTCCGAAATTTCGCTTACTTCGTCTGGTGTCTGAGATGCGGTGTAACATGCCTGAAGAACATTCAGCACTCGTCGCATGTCTCCCTTGGACAGTTCGAGCAAAGCATCAAATCCAGCGCTGGAAATTTTGACGCCCTCATTTTCGATTACATACGAGATTCTTGAGCGAATAGCCGATAGAGAAATTGGAGAAAATCGAAATCGGGTACAACGTGACAAGATAGCAGGTGTCAATTTATGTGTATAATTTGCCAAAATACAAAACCGTGTGTGCGTCGTATATCTTTCCATAACTGCAGGTTGTAGATCCATCTTTAGAATTAAACAAAACGTTTGAGGCTAGAGAGAAGAACTTACTTCGGCGCAGGGCGTTCTGTGCGGCATTCGTCATAGCATCGGCCTCGTCTAAAACTACAAGTTTAAATCCCTTCATGAACATTTGCCTAGTAGAGGCAAACGTCTTGATCTGATCTCTTACTACATCAATTCCTCGGTCATCTGATGCATTTAGTTCGAGGACCATGTTTTTGTAATGGCTTCCGTAGAGCTCTCGAGCAACGGCAATAATCGTGGATGTTTTTCCTGTACCAGGTGGTCCATAGAATAATAGATGCGGTAATTTATTCGAAGAAATAAATTTCCGAACTAAATAGTTAGTTAATTCACGATTTGAGAATCAAGAAGACTATTCATACTCGTAGTAATAATACTTTCGTGTCCAGCTACATCATCTAGGGTCTCAGGACGATATTTCTCGACCCTATTTAGTCAGCATATACTAATTCTATGAAAAAAAAATATAAGATCAAATACCATGGAAGATTGTCATTTAGTAGTGCAAGTGCATTCTTGCCCTTATCTTTGCCTGAGCTTGTATCCATTTGCTTACCTAGCTGATTCGTGAAAGCAAGTAGAGAGATCGCGTTCATTAAACCGTAGTGATTTTGTATTTCTGCGCGTTTGGTACGTATCTGTGAGACATCGACCATAACCACAAACGTGATATGCATACTTGCAAACTCCCAACCTTATTTTTTTTCAGTGAGTCCCTAGAGCTCATGTCGATTTTTCAAGCAACGGTATACAGCGTGATTGTACTAAGTAGCTAGCATATCCAGAGGCATGGTAGATAAAACAAATTTACCTTTACTAGCCTCGGCGGCTGTATTAAAACCATCTGAGCCGGTGTCAGAGTCTGCAACCGTTGTTTCGGGAATTGATTTCTCCGACGAAGCAAACAAAGATATCAAGGTTTCTACTTTGGTCAAGGGCATGCGTAACATGGGATTTCAAGCAACCTCGGTCGGACAAGCCTGTGAAATTATAGACGAAATGAGATCGTGGCGTGGCCAAAGCAAAAATGATGAGGGTCAGCCAATTGAGGGAAAATTTGATCAATGTGTAATATTTCTGGGATATACATCGAACTTGATATCGTCTGGTCTACGGAGCACGCTGAAATATCTTGTACAGAACAAGTGTGTTTCAGCTATTGTCACGACTGCCGGCGGTATTGAGGAGGATCTGATCAAATGTCTTGCTCCGACTTATCTGGGAGAATTCAGTCTTTCTGGCACTAAACTACGTGAGCAAGGTATGAATCGAATAGGAAATCTACTAGTACCGAACGACAACTATTGCTTGTTTGAAGAATGGATTGTGCCTATCTTTGACAAAATGCTTGAAGAGCAAGAGTCTGATACCGAGCTGACGTGGACACCTTCTAAGGTAATTTCAAGATTAGGCAAGGAAATAAACAATGAGGAGTCCGTCTTATTCTGGGCCTATAAGAATGATATTCCTGTCTTTTGCCCTGCTTTAACGGATGGTAGTATCGGTGACATGCTATTCTTTCATACGTTTAAGGCCTCACCTCTGCAGCTGAAGATTGATATCGTCGGTGACATTAGACGTATCAATAGTATCGCCATGGCAGCGCCGAAAGCTGGCATGATCATTCTTGGCGGTGGCTTGATAAAGCACCATATTGCAAATGCATGCTTGATGAGAAATGGAGCAGACTTTGCCGTCTACATTAACACTGCTCAAGAGTTCGACGGTAGTGATGCCGGTGCAAGACCAGACGAGGCTGTCAGCTGGGGCAAGATTAAAAGTGACGCCAAGAGTGTTAAAGTCTATGCTGAAGCTACAGTGGTGTTTCCAATGATTGTTGCAGCTACATTTGCTTCTAACTAATAAAGGCAATCAATCTAAAAAAAAGAGCATCGAACTTTGCAAAAAAAAAAAAGCGTTGAATTTGGTTTAAAATATGTATGTATCATAGATTAAAATCAATTACTATCCATTTCACTAAACTACAACTAATTATACACCCAATCCTCCTGTGCCTGTTTACCTTTCAAAATACAAAATACGGAATTGAAAATCTAAAGTAAGATCGTAACAAGAAGGATAAATCCAACAAAGAGACAAACTAAACAAAATATTTAACATGTAAAATTACAGTGCAATCGCAGCGTCGCAGGATCTCGTTAAACTCCTCTTTCGTTGCTTTCCCGACTGCTAAAAGGTGGAGGTAAGTCGAACATGTCACCACCGATCAGAGAACTGATACGAGGAAGCACCGGCTGTGCCGGCAGCGGCGCATGAGGACTAAAATAGTTCTGCAAGGGAAACTGTTGCTGCTGGTAGGATGAATATGAAAATTGTTGCGGCATTCTCGGCGGTAAACCTACCTGAGGATGCGATTGCTGTGGCACAGTATACGGCTGTGGAGCTGCAGCCACATTCAACATCGGCGATGTACCGCTGTAATATTGCTGCTGTTGAGGATGGGTTATCGGGGGAGGATGGTAAGTAAGCGTTGACAAAGCAGGTGAAGAGCTTGGGCTCACTGCAGAGCCTAACGGGTGTAATCCTGCAGATGCTTGAGGCCAATCCAGTTTGCGAATCGGAGAATGTGAACGCAAATTGAGCGGAGATTGCACATTAACATCGTCATCGTTGTTTAGAAGGTTCGCGATACTTGATGTCCTAGGAGGAGGCAGTATCTGATGTTGTGACTTAGGAGATGCATGCAAGGGTGGAAGTGACTGCTGTTGAGGTGGAACTTGCTGATTGGAAAAGTTCGGTTGTGCCATTGAAACAAGTGCACTCACAGGCATTGACATTCCAGTCGAAACATGAACGGGCTCTGGTAAAGACAACACAGTTCGAGCACGTGTTGAATCTTCCACGAAAAATCCTAATCTGGGACCACGAGATTCTGGCGGTGGTTGCTGCTGCTGACGATAGAGTACATCTTCATCTTGCTTGTCTTCCTCCTCCATTTTCATTTTTTGAGTTTCGTGCTTCTTCCTAAGGGTATTGGTAGCTGGAGGTGGAGGTACCTGTTGCCCACTAGCAATAACGCGATCCGCCTCTTCGGTGATTTTGTCCCATCCAAATTTAGCAGCATTTCGTGTGTAGTAATTTTTAACCATTGTGGTTGATTTTGCCTTTAAGTGCTTTGACAACTCGTCCCACTGGCTTCCGTAAGACATCAATAGTTTAGGGAAGAGATCCATTTCATGAACACTCCAATAGCTAGATATCATATTATGCTTTCTGGAGCTTCCTGCAATCTCTTGCTCAACAGCACCATACATAGGCGCCGACGCTGATGCGTTGGACGATGAGAGATATTCCAGAGAAGCTAATGCCGGCACTTCCGATCGATCATTATCATTGGGTGACCCTTGTACGGAACTAATTAATTCTGGCTGCGGCGGTAGAGACTGTGTTTGAAGAAGAGGTGATACGCTGCTCGACAGAGCTAATTGCTGTTCAGAACCTAATGAATCATCACCACCACCAAATAGACCAGCCAATGCGCTGATCGCGTCAACCTCTCTATCTTTAAGATCAGATACGGCGGAAACAAGAGAGACGACCGGACCACCAGATGATACTGAAGATGGCGATAAGTTCGAAGCCGTTTCTTGTGCCATAGGCGATTGAGTAGATTGCATCGTTGCGGCGTCAGTAGCAAGGGAAGAATACAATGACGACGGCTCAGCTGCCACAAGAGACGCCTCTGAACTGCTGGCAGCTGCTTTGATACCTTTCCCACTTTTAGGACCAGGCTTGCCTCTCTTCTTTGGTGGTTCAGATACGGCCTTTTCTTTCTCAGTCACTCCGAAGACAGGAGCTGCAGCTCTTCGAGGTCTACCAGAGGCTCCAAATTCTAGCAGGGCAGCAATCTCACTATCGGTTACGGCTGAAGTTCGATCTTTATCTTTTTGTTCGTTCTGCTGTTCATCAATAGCTTCTTCGTCTTCCAAATCAGCTCCAGGACTTTCGAGAAGAACAGATTGCTTGACTTTAGGAGTTGTCAAATTGGCACCCCCACGAGCTCTCCTGCGACCCTTACGGGATCCGGCATTTCTGCGACTTCTAACAATTCCAATAGTCTTATAATCTACTTGCTTCTTAGTTAGATAATAATGCAAAACGCACTCCTCACTGGACTTAACAAAATTCATGTGTTTTGCTATCAGACCAAACTGTTTTGGATAAAGTTTGTATCCTTCACAGAAGGCCTTATGTTCCTCTACGGAGAACACATCGACTCCATCAGCCGAGAGTCGTTCAAACGCTATTGATGGGTCAACGATGATATTGTTTGAATCGACAAATCGTGCCTCTCTTTCAGTAGGATCCAATATCATGTCAGGAATCTTAGCAGATGTAAGCTTCGCCCGATTCTTCGGATCACGTGAATTCTCCCATTCAAGCGTTGCGAGAATTTCCATGAATTCAGCTTCACTACGAACAGTGTCGGCATTGTGTCCACTTGCTCGTCCACATCGTCTTCCGAACAAAATACCATCTTCAGATGTAACACGGGAATGTTCTTCACCGTCACTCTCCTTATGCTGACTAGATGCTACATCTTGAGCTTCATACTCTTCATCTAGTCGCTTACATCTCTCAACCCAAGAATCATACAGAACCTTATATTTGACCTGTAACGCTTTACCTCTCTCGAATACTTCTCTTCTGTTCTTCTTGAGATTATTTAAAATCAAGGTCTTCATAAATTTATTGTGACGATCGATATTAGACCGATAGAAAGAGTACTGAGAAAATCTGTTGATAGGTTTCTCTGGAAGATACTTTCGCGCTTGTGAGACCGATTCATCTTTAAACACTTTGTGATGATTGGTCTTCATAATTCTCTCCGGAAGATCGTCTTGTGCAGACCTGATGTTGTTTTTCATACTCGTGATTTCTTCGTTTGCATGGCTTGGCGATGAGTGCAAATAAGCCATTTCTCTCGACCGCAACTGGTGTTCTACTTGTGGCGATGGAGGTGGAGTCGTGATTGGTTGTATTGATAATATATATTCCCTCTCCTTTTCAGTTTCTATTTCTGTTAACCGTATTTCGAGCTTGTTAATCTGAGTCTTCAAATCGTGCATTTTCGAAACTACATCGGCCTCATTGAGGCCGTCTTCATCCTCGTCTTTACCTTCTGATTCAACCTCTTTCATAGGAGTATCGACAGCCTCCAATTTGAGTTCTGGATCAGCGGCCGTAAATACGTTTAAGCTTGATATATTTTCGGAATAATTGCCAGAGCTCTTCTTCTGTGATTGCATTGAACTTGTGCTGTCTGATTTTTTTTCTGATAGATCTAGTATACCAGATTTTAAATTTGAAATTAGTCGAGGTTTAGATATAACCTCCGAGGGAACATCAGAAATTATTGCTTGATTAGAAGCTTTCCATGGAGTGAGAAGAGATTGCTCGTGCAATTCTAAAATCGATTTTGAAGACAACTCTGTAGAAGGATCTGACATATTTGGTCTGCTGTTAAAGTAATCTTCTTTAGCTTTTACACCTAAATATGATATTAATTATTAATGGTTACATGCTATGATGTAATGGTAAAGACTCACCATCCGAAGAAGTTCTTGAAACTGGCGGAGAACGGAGAGGTATTGAAGAGTCCTCCCTCTTCTCCGATTTGAAAGCAGTTACAAGCAGATCCTGCGAACGAGAATTAAACGAACCTGAAGATTGCTCATGCTCGAGCGATTGCTGAGAGTGAAAAGGTCGGTATGCTGAGTCACGCGGTGACATTTGGCGATGAGAAGGCGGAACCAGTGCAGCAGCAATAGAAGGAGTCCTTCGGTCCCTCTCGACAGACCATTGCCTACGGTCGGAAGGAATTCGCTCACTACCTCGATCTTTTTCTGTAAAGTTTCTAGATGAAAGCCGATCTCGAAATTCTCTATCCTTCAGCTCTGGTCGATGCCTGGAAACGTCCCTTTCCCGTTCATGATCTCCGTCTCTTTCTCGATCTCTGACATCTCTATCGCGATCCTTTTCATGTTCTCTATCCCGATACTGTCGATCCCAATCCCCTCTGTCACGATATGATCTATAACTTCTCTCATACCCTCGATCATATTCTCTATCGATATAATCCCATTCGCTTACACGTTCTCGGTCCCAATAACTCCTATCACGTTCTCTATCACGTTCCCAGTAATCTCGATCGCGATCACGTTCATAGTAATCTCTCTCTCTATCCCGTTCCCAATCCCTTTCCCAAGTAAGACGTCGATAATCCCTCTCCCTATACCGGTCTCTGAGACGATCACGATCTCTGTCACGATCTCTCTCTCTGTCACGATCTCTGTCATGATCCCAACGGTCAGGGCAGTATCTGTAGTCCCTGCTATCTCTGTAAGAAGGAGACGCCGTATCGCGAAAGTTCCATTCATCATATTCTTTACGTTTATCCCACGTCTGATTGGCTCCGGGAATCCCTGGAGTTTGTAGCACTGGAGGAGAACCTGTCGCAGCAGATGGCAATGTAGGCCGTGCCATGAGGCTTGAATTTGAATGTTGCTGTTGCTTTGCGTTGTTTGTATACGAAGACGGAGTAGACGGTAAGCCTGGCCTTTGCCACGAATCAGACGACGGGTGCGTGGCCACAGAAGATGTAGCTGCTACATGAGCTGCCACGAAATGATCATAGTAGCGACTACCAGAGGAATGAGCTTGATTATATGGCGCTGCAGAAGATACACCAGTGTGCTTATACGTTGGAACCTTTGATTGAAATCGGGATGTAGAGGGAGGTGATGGAGCCGGAGGAGACGAATTCCCAGACGGAGATATTGGAGGCATTAGCACACTCTAAGCAGCCTATGCAAAGTTAGTACAAAATTTATGGACAGGTGTCAGCACGTAATATAGAGGATATAGGGCATCACCACCATCGATCGTCAAAACATAAGCAGTAACGTCTGGTACATATAACAGATAAATGGAAAGCTCAATTTCAATTCAAGCCCCACAACAACATAAAAAATTGTGCCATACTTACATCAGTCTGAGGATGCTCGAATTTATCATTCACAAGAGCTGAATGCCACGGTGGCAGCGTGAAAAAGTATTATGTCTCGTCAAGACGTACACTAGCGTAGAGAGAGAATCAAAAGAATAAAACAAAATGCAAAAAAATAGGCGAATGGAAATGGCGATTTTGGAGTTTAGATTCCGTGGCTGATGCACCTTTTCGTGAATTGGGGCGCAAGAAAAATATTGTGGCAGTGCGACTAGCGGATTTTACATTCAAAAATATTTTCCATATCTGGCCTTGTCTTTCAGACGACGTCGTTGTTTCTGTTGTTTAAAGTCAACCATATAGTCAACCATTGTGCCAATTATTAGAGAATTTGGTAGTGGTGTCGTCTCTTTTACTGTTTAAACAGTTTATTTGGTTATCGTCTCGTATGGACAAGGAGCTATTGCTGCGCTTTGGACGCCCGCCAAAGTGAGTACAAAATATTTCACGACTTTTTGAATTATCTATATATTGATTTAGTCGTCCCTGCTAATGTCGGTTGTAGACCCAGATAACACCTGAATACTTCAAATCTGTTTATCACTTATTCTCTTTTATTTTTTGAACATTTTTTTAACAGCAGAATGGTGAGTTGTGTACCAGATAAAACAGTTTATACTGTTAATCATGAGACATCGGTCAATCTCGATTCGACCAACGCATTTGAAGGTCCCGAAAAACTGTTGGAGGTTTGGTTTGCTCCAGATCGATTTCATCTTCCTCCATCTATGCCCTCGACAGGGCTCAAATCTGTGTCGCGGCCACAATGGGAGGAGATGCTGGACGACGTGCACTGCAAAGTCCTATCTGTGATCGATTCTGCTGATATGGACGCATATCTATTGAGCGAGTCGAGTATGTTTGTGTTCCCTCACAAGCTTATATTGAAGACTTGTGGAACAACCACCCTCCTTGCTGGACTTCCCAGATTACTAGATATTGCAAAGCATGAGGCAGGGTATCCGGCAGACCAAGAACCATGGAGGGTGTTTTACTCTCGCAAGAATTTTATGTTTCCTGACCGCCAACTACATCCTCATCGATCTTGGAAGGATGAAGTCAAGTACCTGGATGATCACTTTTCCAATGGATCCGCGTATATGGTTGGTCGTATGAATAGTGAACAGAACTGGTATCTATATGCAACTACGCCAAGCGAGGATGAGTATGCAGAAATGTCGCCATCGGAAGAGAGCGAGAGTGAGAGCGAAACCGGATATGCTTTTGAAGATGAGACTCTTGAGATTCTTATGACAGGAATCTCGCCAGAAAAAGCGTCTCAGTTTTACGACGATCGTAATGTCAAAGACATGAAGATGAATACAGAGGATGCCATCGAAGAAGATCACGGGCCGACAGACAGAGGACATGTTTATGGTGCACAGGTTACGCAGACGTGTGGCCTTAGAGACTTATATCCACATACCCGCATTGATTCGTTCGCGTTCACACCCTGTGGCTATTCGGCAAACGGCGTAGCAAAGACTTCCAACAGTTACTTCACAGTCCACGTGACCCCCGAGCCCCACTGCAGTTATGCTTCTTTCGAAACAAATATTCCGGCCGCACATGCCGGAAAGAGTCGGCTTGATGTAGTATTTCTTGTCGTGAGTATGTTTTCCCCAAAAAATTTTTCAGTCACGCTGTTCGAGACCAAGGGCAAATTGGATTCGTTTGTCAAGTCGTCTCTTATCTGCCAAGGTGACTTGCTACATGGAACTGGTGTAAAGAGTTTCGGTGGCGGACATGCTTGGGAGATTCCTGGATATAAAAAGGTCGATAGAATTGTGTATGACTTGGGTGTTTATGATCTCGTGTTTTTGGCCTACCAGATGATTTAGATAGCGAACCGATGGGTGTCGTGAGTTCTTACGGTCTTAGAACGCGTTTGTATACATTACCCATACATGACCTTATTTATTGTAGGTGCTTGGTTATTCGTAAACTTCTACTAGAGACAACTGCACATAAAAAATTTATACTAGATTGCCATAGACAATTTATCTTTGTATCTTCATTTGATCCGCAGGCTCGCGGGTTTGCAGAGAAATATTGTTAATGTTTTGTTTTGCGGTAGGTTTGACAGATATGCCAGTATACGTTTTTGTTATAGCAGCAGATCGCTTTTATAGTTTATCCACTCTCCTCCGTTATTGTACCTTACATTTTTGATTCTTTCTTTCTTCGTCGTATTTTGCGTTATCTGACTTCCGCAATGAATGGCCGCCTTTGAGACTCCTTGGCTAGCACAAATGGCGTCTCCATCAATCATCACATCGACTCCTTCTGGTGGACAGGCATCTCCGACAGTAGTATATGCTCCAGGTGTATCACAATCTACAACGTCGGTAACTTCCACACCTACCTACGCGAAATTTGTCCCGCCGGAATCCTCTCACTTAAGCCAGACATCTCCACTACTATCATCAACACCTCCGACAGTTACTCGCGCTCTAAGTTTAGCGTATCCGTATATATATGCGGCGGATAAAGTGTTCGCGTTGCTCACGTGGACCTCTGGTGATGCGTGGGCCAGCTTTCTTCTTGTCGCTAGTTGGGCGGCGATCGTGTTGCATTGGGAGATGGCTGTAAGGTATTTCGGGCATTTTCTGGGGGTTGGTGGCGTAGCCGTGTATGTTTGGTACAGGAACAAAGTTGAGATGGAGCAGGAAGAGCATCCAACGCTGGATGCGATAATACATACGATGACAACTTTGACCACAAGAGCAGACATGTTCTTTTCGCCGCTGACAAATTTGTCTCTCACTAACCACGATATAACCAGACTGATGTTTACGGGGTTGTTTCTGTCACCGGTCTACTTCGTGATAACGTTATTCCTCATCTCTGCCAGGGCGATATTGTTGCTTGCTGGATTGTTCGTTCTGACATATCATTCCCTTCCAGCAAGAGTGACTCGTACTATTCTGTGGAGATCGCGAACATTTCGGCTATTATCGTTTTATCTCACCGGTCTTGACTTTTCTAGAAGGGGTAGAACAAGATCAACAAGCCATCCAACACAAATTCGAGCAGCTGATATAATCGGTCTCAACAGCAAATCCGAGTCATCCGGTACGGGGGCTGCCACACGACCTGAAATCGAACATGCTCTCAGATCGCGGTCATCTGATGGCGAATCTGTGCGGTTTACGTATAGTGTCTACGAGAATCAGCGGAAATGGCTTGGAATCGGCTGGACAGCAAATCTCCTTGCATACGAGCGGACGGCCTGGACCGACGAATTTTTGAATGAATGCAGTCAACCAGAGGAATTTACTCTTCCGGACGCTGAGGGAACTGGAATGGCATGGAAGTGGGTTGACAATACATGGCGTGTGGATACTTCTTCAGGAGGGGAAGACGGATGGGTATATTTCGACAATACGTGGAAAAAGCCAACCGTAGAGGATGCTTTCGGTCGATATACTAGGCGCAGAAGATGGATGAGAAATGCGGAGCTCGTTGAGAATGCAGAGCTTTTAGGCAAAGATGTGGAAGTTCCGATCTCAAAGGAGTCTCAATCATCCAGCAATGGCCAAGATACTGACATGGAATAATTGACTAGCTGACGATTAAAATGAAAATCAGAATGGATTTAGTAATGTATAATGAACTATAGTATTGTTTTATCGTATATAATCTGCAAATTGTTTATGGCAATACTTCTCTGTTATCCGAGAGTCTAGTACTGGCGGCTAAATTCTCTTCAGATTCGCCTCCTCTTCACTAGTGCATCTCGGGCACATGCACCAGAACCCCCAACCTTCTCGCAGTTGTCTTCGTCGATCTTCGACGTCAAGTTTAAGATCAACGTAGTTAGTGGTCAGTTCTTCGCCTGCTTTGATTTCTTGGGAGGCAAGAACTTTGATTCCTTGTATGCGGGTCACAAATTTCACATCGACATTTGGCTGACAGCTGTGGTTTAAATGCGACTGTAGTATATACACACTGCCGTCTAAATTGTTAATATTCCAGGATCCTATACCTTCCAAAAATTCTTCATACGAAGGACAATCGCTAAAATGTGAAAAAAATCTGGACAAGACCGAGTGTCCCTCTTGCCATAGAATTTCCACTTGGTCCTCGGCAAATATATTGGATTTGAAGTTGGCATCAGCCTGCTGACGAATATCCTGTCTAACTCTTGCGAGCCCACTCACCCCTTCCTTGACATTCCGCTCGAGCATACTACTGGCCAGCATATATGCGTACCCACAGATGGCATTCCATTGGTTGTCAACTGCAAAGCGCTCAATATTGGTCCACATTTCACCGGCACCACTATGACGTGTCTTTTTGTGAAATTCAATGTTCTTGGCCTTGCATCTGCTCGAGCACCAGCGTCCCGCGCAGTATGTACAATTCGCGATCAACGGCGTCGTTACTTCCAGTGGTTTCGCACAATACGAACATGCCTGACCACTTGGAATTAATTTGAGCAGAGATAGAGGCGGAATTAGCACTAATGCTGGCTCAGTCCACAGCAGTGTCCCTTTCGATATAGAACACGTCGCCTCGAGACCTTTACCTCGAGAGTGTGAATTAAACACTCTGACGTTGACCGGAGGATGCAAATTTTCTAGACATGCCGATCTTGTCTGAGATAGATACAAAGTCGACAAGATGTCGGACGGTATGCCGCTGTCGTTGACGCTGTTCGATTTCAGCACGGCCTTTAAGCGGTTCAAAGAAAGAGACCACTCCGGATTTTCAGACTTGATCTTTGTACAAATCTTAGCTACACCTAATCCCGGCATTGATTGCCGGACCGAGGCAACTGCTCCAAGGATATCATCTTCGGAGGGATTCATGCTATCAGTTACATGAACCGCTAACTCAAGGTTTTTTTCAAACAATGTTGTTACTTTTTCTTATGTGTTTTCACTCACAGTAAATTTTCTTCAAGCCGCACAAAGACATCCATTGCCCTGCCATATACAGGTGAATTTCCACGTATATGCATTTCCCCGGCAATTCATTAAAAAATTAGTCGTCGTCAAGTTTCTTTACTAAATTGCACTCATATAGATTCTTAATCAACTAATAAATGTCTCTCAGAATAATAGTCCCGATCAAGCGGGTGATTGACTACGCAATCAAGCCTCGCATTAACTCAGCCTCGGCATCCATCGAAACAGCTGGTGTCAAATTCTCAATGAATCCATTCTGCGAGATTGCAGTTGAAGAAGCTATTAGGCTCCGCGAGAGAGGGCACGCTTCGACAATTGTCACAGTATCTGCTGGAAACCAAAAGGCTCAGGATGCTCTGCGGAGCTCGCTCGCAATGGGCGCCGACAAGGCGGTACTGATCGAAACTGGTACTGAAGACTCCAAGGGCCTAATGTTGGAGCCTCTGGCAGTTGCTAAATTACTCAAGGCATTTGTTGAAAAAGAGGGTGCAGATATGATCGTTCTAGGGAAACAGGCAGTTGATGACGATAGCAATCAAACCGGACAGATGCTCGCCGGTCTACTGGGGTGGTCTCAAGCCACTAACGCCAGCAAAGTCGAGGTTGATGGAAAGCAAGTTTTGGTAACGAGAGAAATAGACGGAGGCGAGCAGACCCTTGCTGCAAAATTACCGGTTGTAGTCACCACAGATTTAAGACTAAACGTTCCGCGCTATGCACGACTGCAAGACATAATGAAGGCTAAGAAAAAGAAAATCGAGAAGATTACGCCTGAAGATTTGGCCGTCGATATGACAACTCGATTAAAAACTCTCTCACTTTCCGAACCCCCACCTCGACAGGGAGGCGTCAGAGTGGAAAGTGTTGATTTATTGATTGCAAAGCTGAAAGAAGCCGGAGCTATATAGTGCCGAGTTTCTCTCGCTTATGGGTAGTGATAAATATATAAACTCAATTTACTCCGTAGAAAATATACAGTATACTACTTTTGTACAAGCCCCAATTAAGATATCTTGCATCAATAATATATCATACATGTCTTGTTTGCTCCATCCGTCTCTTCATTATCTCTTCTGATACCTCTGCGTAATAAAGCGCTGGCAAAGCTTTTGTCTTTTTGAATAAATCATCAAGAGACACGATCTTAATTCCCCACTGATCGGCTTTGTGAGTGGCAGACTTAAAATCTTGGCCCAGATCTTCTTTATTTCTGAACACATTGCTAGAAATGTCATTGTCGAGATCTTGTCGCTGCGTTTGAACGTGTGGTAGTCTGACCGGCTTCTTTCCAACTTCAACAATTTGATATCTGCTTCCTTCAACGCTATCATCATTATTGTAAATCAATTCCCATCTTCTATTTTTCCCTTCTTCACTTTCCTCAAAATCTACCCACTCTTTAACTTTGTCCTCAGGTACGGTCATCGCGTCCAAATCCTTGCGTCCTTTCTCTTGCTCTGGGAATGGACGGTTTTGTATCCCTTCTTTCACTTTCTGGGCAGCTGAAGAAGATGAGAATGTCACATAGCAATGAGTCCGGATTGAGTCGATCCAGAAATAAGACACTGCCTCATCGGCCAGCGAAGAAAGATGGGCTTTCAATGAGGGAATACTTAGTGGACGCGAGAAATTTCTAATATAGACTGCTGTTGAGTCGAAGTCCGACCTTGCCGGGGCTACATCCTTCTGTTGCTCCTCAAGGCCCTTTTCATTAAGCGTCAACTCCTGCTTAATGTCACGACTCGCCTCCTCGGATTTAATAGAAGCTGTGGTGGACTGCGTGTTATTGTCTAATCCTATAGGCTCGACCTGTTTCTTGACTTGATCGGTCACGTCAGCCTTTGCCCGCTTGTAAATTCCTTCAGGGTCTATCTCCGTCACATCGGGCTCCTTTCTTTTTCGATCTAGCGAATCTTTTTGCGATTCTGCCATAACCATATCCTCGGACCTATTGACTTTTAGCGCGGCGGCTGTGTCAACATTCGGCAACGGAACAGTTTTGGATATTGTTTCTGAAGCTGCTGGAACCTCGAGAGCTTTTGGTTCTTTCTGTTGCTGATTGTCCATATATTGCTTTGATTCAACCGAGACGGGAGCAACATCGTGAACGGATTTTTCCCGTTCCGTCTCCTCTGTGCTTTTTGTGGGTTCATCTTCTGAACTTTCCTTTGGCTTCTCAATCAATTGGCCCTCTTTAGCATTCGCCTCCTCCGATGGCTCTTCCTTACTAGCCGAACCGCTCTCTTCATTTGACGAATCCAGAAACGCCTGTAGTCTCTCTGATAAATCCTTCTTCAATCCAGAGGTAGATAAGCCGAATTTTTTAAGCTCTTCCTTCAGTTCAATCACTTTGAGCTTTGACACATCCATTTCGATAAGCCTTCACTCGTCTGGTAGTAAATAGTGTAAAATGAGTAGCAGCAATCAAACCAAATAAGCTTGAGAAAGATGATGTGGATTCCTAGAGCGATGTCTACACGCGGACCGAGCTCATCATCAGTCGCGTGGTGTGACTTGTGACTTCATCGGGTTCAGATCTCGACCGGGAATATATCTGCAAGCCTCGTCAACGAACGTACCACAGCCAGTTGTCAGTTAAAGTAGAGCTTGAGGACCAGGTAAGCTCGCAAAATTCCGCCGTTTCTGATAAAAAAGTTCAGCTTAACTGCATCAATTGTACGGTTAAACATTTGCAGTCTCGGATAATCAGCCATGGCAGGAGTATATTGTCACCTAGTTGAGTTGTGAGTGACTAATTGATACATCGCGAGAAGTTGCACCACTCAAATTTCGTTTTTTTCTTTCGCTTTTGTACAATTTACCTTCAAACCAAACACGCCGATTCCTACTTCCACGTCATTGTATAGAACCGAAAACAGCACAAATGGCTATTGCTCCTATCACTGGCATGTTCAAAAGGCGGGTCATAACTGACGTCTCCGTTGGTAAGTTTTGTCAGTTTTCAATTGAGTAATCACTGCTACTGCGCATATGTAGTTCGATTGTTGTCAATTTCTCTCCATTTGCTAATTTGCATCCAGGTCTTGGTACGTTTGAATTAGAAACGGTGTCAGATGTTTAGTTATTGTGGATATTTAACTCACTAAAACTTGGCAGGTCTCGCAATGTTATCTGGCTCCGCTTGGTGGTAAGTAAATGTTTGGTCATTTATTGATATCCATTACTAACTGGAGTAGGCATTTGTAAGAAGGTCTTGACCTGTTGGAGTTTTCGTGTAATTAATTATTGTTATATAGGTACGTAACTCCTAAAATCGAGCACAGAAAGGCTTATCTGGCTGAGGTCAAGGAGAACAGAAAGCAGAACTAAGGATAATTGACTGCCGAACTCAGAATAGAAGGCGCGCAAGTGTAATAATTTAACATGGAGACGTATTTCAATGGCTTTTGAGTCGTCTTGGACTTTGCTGTTCTATGGGTGATATAACAAAGCCACTGATGGAGATTGTTATTTCGGCTGTAAATAGATGTTTATGATATAAACTTGTTTCATTTGAATGCAATTATTTATGTTCGATATTTCAATTGACAACATCTGTTTAGTTCGCCAGCGGTAATAGATAAGGAATGACATGAAATGACATTATGTGTAGGCGATGGCTCCTCGTTGAGTTCGCGGCTTTCAAGTATATTGATGGCAGCAGAGTCGTATTTCATAGTTCTATTCCAATCAACAAGATCGACGCCATCGTACTATATAATCAAGCATATTTAAAGTGATAGTAGGAAATATAAGTAGAGATACATCAAAAAAGTAATCTTTTGAGATTGGGTTCTTCCGATTGGACTAATGGTTTACTGATACAGTCAAATCTCGATATAACGATATTCGATATAACGAACAATGAACTTTCGTTATATTGACTGTAGTTGAACTCTCATCGAAAAAAAAATAACCCAAATTTTCCGCTGGAAGACAACATCATTCTTTTTCGCTGACTGATACATTCTTAAGCAAACCTTTTACCTGATCCTCTCTCTTTCTATTCAACTCAGATTCCTTGCTAAACTGTATTTCATTTTATCCCGACAAAGCTGATTAACTGTTATTTTGAGATTTAGGTGAGTGACTTTTGTGGTAACTTCATGGTGATCCATTGGTTAGCGTTGACTATGTTTTAATCTCGTGCCCGTGAGATTCAGCATGATTCGGAGATGAAGCCTTCTAATATCTATATCCTCTCTTGTTCTAAGAGCTCTTAATGCTTCTATTTTTGGGCCTTGACTGCTGCTCACGTAGCTCTACCTTCTGCGGTTAAACAACCTGTTTATTTAAACTCTTGCTAACTCATAACCGAAAGACACATCAAAATGGCCCCCACGCCCCAGATCTCTTCAGTATCATCACCATCATTGTGGTCACGGTTCTCGTCGTTCGTATCTGACAATAAAACGCTCGTCTACTCTGTTTCTGCTGCAGCTGTAGTCATCGTTACTGGTGCTGGAATATACTACGTCAAATATAGCTCCGAGAAGCCTCCTTTCACTGACGAGAGACCTCGCAAGTTGACAAAAAATGAAAAGCGAAAAATGAAAAAGGAGAGAGAGAGAGAAGGTCTGTATTAAGTGATCTAATCCGAGATTTAAAACTAATCTCTGTAGCTGCAAAAGAAAAGAAAACCGAAGAGGAGAAGACGAGTGACGAGACAACTAAGGCTGTCCTTCCAGCTGACGGAAAGCCAAAAGTACCAGAGATAACTCCCGCCAAACTAGTCAGTCTTTCAGAGAAGGTTTGTGAAGTATTTGTTGCTTGTTTCAACAAGGTTTGATTTGCAGTCGTCCCTTTACTTACTCCGATATAGACCCGGGATGAGTATTCGGCACAGTTCAAAACCGCCGGAAATCATGCTTTTAACAACAAATCTTACGATGAAGCAATCGAGCTCTATACAAAGGCAATTGAATGTAAACCAAATGCGGTCTATTTTTCTAACCGAGCAGCTTGCTATAATGCGGAGAACAACTGGGATAAAGTGGTTGAAGATACCACATCTGCTCTCGAACTCGAACCGGAATATCTTAAAGCGCTCTCACGCCGTGCTAACGCTTACGAGAAGCTTGAAAACTACTCAGAGTCAGTTCTTGATTACACTGCCGCATGTATCTTGAGCGAGTTTTCCAATACTCACCTAAGCACTGCTGTTGAACGAGTTTTGAAGAAATCTGCTGAAAGATCTGCAAAGGAGCTGGTTACTAGCCGTACAAAGAAACTTCCTTCTGTCACGTTTGTCACTGCATACCTTGAGTCATTCCGTAAACGACCTCTTGCGCCAGAACTTCTGGACGCCACAGAGGGAACTGGAAATTTCTTCTTAAAGCAAGGATTAGAATCAATGGAACGACGAGACATGGATGGATACAATAGCGCACTAGAGTCGTTCCAGAAGGCGGTCGAGCTAAAGGCAGACGATATGGCGCTTGCATACGAAATGAATGCTACTTTCAAATTTCTAGTAGCTGATAATCAAGGTGCAATGGCCGATTTATTGGCTTCGCTGGATGTCAAGCCGACCGTTCAAGGATATGTAAAGCGTGCTTCATTGCACATGGAGCTTGGAAATCCTGTTGCTGCTAACAATGATTTCGAAGAGGCCTTGAAGCTCGACCCAGAGTCACCAGATATATATTACCACCGCGGACAAGTTTACTTTATTCTAAGCGAGTTCTCCAAAGCGGCTAAAGACTACCAAAAGTCCATTGATTTAGACAAGCAGTTCGTGTACTCACACATCCAGCTAGCAGTCACGCAATATAAGCTTGGATCAGCATCAACAGCTATGGCAACATTTCGAAGATGTCTGAAGAATTTTCCCAACTCTTCGGATGTATGTAACTACTACGGTGAGCTGCTAATGGATCAGCAGCGATTTGAGGATGCCCTGGACAAGTTTGACCAGGCAATGAACTTAGAAATGTCCAGGTCTTCTGGATATAACGTGCTCCCATTGATAAATAAGGCGCAAGTTTTGTTCCAGTCTAAGAAGCAAGTTGAAGAGGCAGAGAAGTTGACAAAGCAGGCCCTGGAACTGGATCCTCAATGCGACATCGCTGTAGCCACCCTTGCGCAGTTGCTGCTCCAACAAGGAAGAATACAAGAAGCGCTTACATATTTCGATCAGCAGATTGACATGGCTCGAACAGAGCAAGAACTCGTGCAAGCTTTGTCTTATTCTGAAGCGGTCAAGACCCAGCTGAAGTTGCAAGAAAAGTATCCTCAGTTTGCAGAGCGATTGTACAATATGGGTGGAATGAGCGTATAAGTATAACAATAGATCCTATATTTTAATGCAAAAGAGTTTTGCTTATCAAAGGATAATCACTACGAATCAGAAACATGCTATGAAGTTAATCAAAAGCTGCATGTGAAAACGAAGAACATCAGTTGGTACGTCTGACGAGTCGACCATCTCCACGATAATGCGCGGCCATTTTTAACTTTCCTTCTTTTACTTTCAACGAAACTGTCTCTTCAATTTCTTTTGAACTCTACTGTTAATATGCTTACAATTATGCTTACAACGCTATTGTACTAGTAAATTTCCTATCACCTCTAAGGTTTTCAATGGACAAGTATTGCATATAATATGCCCAAACCAAAGAAGAATGAAAAATCAGTAGGCAGCTCACTCCGTAAAAATAATTTTCTTGCCTTGAGACGGGACGAACATCGTTGTTGCTCGCTGGGCATTCGCGAGTGCGAGACCAGAAGGTATCTTCTTCCTAGAAGACCTAGATATCCGGTCTTTCTTCTGATGTCTGCCGTCTCTTAATTTTTCCTCTCCTGCATCATTCGTTTCTTGCTCCTGCCTGCTCTTTCTAGTGTCAAATGATCTTTCCTTTTCTGGTGGAACTTCGCTTTCAACTACCTCGGCCTTTATCTTCTTATGCCTATTTGATCGATCCTGACCGAACTCCACCTTGATGTCATTTCTGCCAAGCATTCTTATACTAGTACCTAGTCTTTTCAACACAGTCTCTGCATCTTCCACGCTCTTGTAATCTATGAATGCAAATCCTTTACATTTGCCTGTATCCTGAAACGTTGCCATGCGAACCAACGTAGGAGTTATTGTGACTTCATCTTGCTCCACTCCATCGTTACTTAATTCGTTCTCGGTAGTCTCAGTAATTGATGATTTTTGTTTTTTGATCGTGACACTAAACCTCGATTCCAAATGCTCCGAAGTAGTCTCAAATGGCAGATTGCCAATAAAAATAATTTTGGAAGGAGGATTTTTTGAGGATGCATTCCCACTTGTGGGTTTTGTGACTCTACCTACAAAGTCCTGTGCGCTCTTGATGAGCACCCTCCGCCCATTGAATGGTGTTTCTGATAGAGTGATAGCTTTTGTCATCCCTTCTTCGGTTGAGAAATCAACGTAGGCAAATCCTTTGTTCTGATTTCCCAGCATTGGCAGATGTACTCTAGTAATTTCCTCCGTTTTGATACCGTCCAGCTCATTTTGTATCGATTTTTTTACAAAAAAATCTCGCAGATCGTTTTTTTTGGTATCAAAGCTCAGATTACCTATCCATATGGCATACGATGATCGCTTTTCCTTTTCTTTCGTATGCTCAGATACCGAAGCCGACGCTGCTGCGGAATCCGACGATGGTAATTTATCCGCCGACTTTTTCAGCTTTCTCTTCTGTTTTTTTGATGCAGGCTCGGGTATAGACAAATCGATCTCTATCTCCTCGAAATGTACCTCACCGTGCAATCTTTTATTTGATTTACTTTCCGTATCTGACATCACCTGTAATTATATTTGGTTGTAGAATATTCTTTCGGGAATTTTTTTGATTTCCCGCCGTCAAATTTGAGCCCTTTTTTTAACTACTATATTTTTGGTGACCGATTTGGACACTCGCGTGGTTTCGATGTCCTCATCGTGCAGTCATCACAAGGAAAGAAGCGGCAAAGCATCTTACAGCAGTGGAATAGATTCTAAATTTCAACCAATTGTGTGGAGGCTTTCACCAGCGATGTTCATCGGTTATTGAAGCAACATATTCTGAAATTTTAGATATATTAACTTATTCTCTATGAGATCCAGGAGATGCCAACTCCAAAACGACCTGGTATTTTTCCGTTCTTTTATTAACTACTTTGAACTCTTCGACAGGCCAATCATTGGTGGTTTTTAATTGTTATCACTAACCAATTGCACATAGTTTCACCTATTCCTGAGTATCCACGTTTGCGAACCCGCAGAGCTTGCCAGGTGTGTCGTCATAGAAAGGTGAAATGTGACGGCTTAACTCCCAGTTGTGGGCAGTGCAGTGTGCGTGGAGCATTATGCTATTACCGTGACGATACAGGATATCCAGAAAGCTCGTACACCGACGCTCCAGCCGCTGTTCAAACTTTTACAAATGATGCAATATCTGCGAGCGTTAATACTTCGGTAACTGCTCCTCCTAAGTCGCCTGCAGGAACACCAGAGTTGCATCCAATTGACACGACGATCAGTGCAGGAACCAGTGGGAAAGGTCCTATGCCATTACTCAGATGGTCTGCTGTCCCTAGTGGATCTATAGACCCAACTCCGCTTGATAATCCTAGCTCGTCCACATCTCACGAAACTGATCATTCCATACATAACTCATTAATTAGTGGGATGAGAACATATAACTCAGGGACTGAGAATTTTATTTATTACGGACCCGCCTCGACGTTTTCATTTATACAACACATTCATCACGAAATAAATTCAGGAATAATTAGCTCGTCACCACACGAAATCAAGGGACGCGGCTTTAGAGATCTGTTTCTCACCGGTTTAGAATCTGTTCCTGAGGCCCTTTCCAGTAATGAATCACAAAGATTCGTCCTAGTCAAACCCGAGCTAATTTCCAAGTGCCTGGATCACTATTTTGCGACAATTGGAGTTGTCGTTCCTTTTTATACTCGTGAATATGTGGAGTCGGTTGTCAAAAACTTGTATGATCCAACAGCTGATCAATCCTCAGTTTCATTTGGTAGCGTTCTAATAATCTTGGCAACTGGAGCATGTTTGGGGAAGGAAAATTCTTGTGCCCAGACGTTTTATAGCTGTGCTCGTGAGAGCCTACGTGCTGCCGAAGACGAGATCAATGTTGAACGGATTAAATCTATGGTCCTTCTGGCGCATTTTCAGGCAATGATGGGTAAGTTGGATTCGGCCTATTTACTATCAGGACAAGCTGTCCGGCTAGCGTATGCATCTGGACTACATCGAGAATTTCCCTCACTATCTCAGTATGCCAATGACCCGTCAATCCAGAACAATGATCGACAGAGAACACTTTGGTCTCTTTTTAATTTCGAGCAAGTTTTGTGTCTATTACTTGGAAGACCGTCGGGCTTCAGTTTGGGCATCTTGGACATTTCATTGCCGGAAGACGACTTCTTGAGATATATGGCGCTATTAGGTCAGATAAGCATGCGGAGTACTAGCCTAATCTATTCACTCGAACGAAAGTCTGTTCGGAAGTTGTGGGACGATGCCTGTAAGATTGAAGCTGAGCTAGAGGAATTCAAGAAAAATTTACCTGCGAAACTTAATTTCGATGAGCAATCAGCTCAGGTGGATGACGATATGCAGGTGCGATTACTCTGCATGGGTTGTCGTAAGTTCTTATTTCTATATATATCTTTCCTTTTGGAACCAAGACTAAATTTCATCCTGCTAGATTACTATACCTTGAAGACGCTCACATATCGACCATTCATGCTAATTGACTACCATAGTAGAAAGCGAGCCATGATGCAATCGCTGCCTGAGCAAGAGACTTACGTGAGAATGCCATTTCTGCCAGAGGCATGCTTCCGTGCAGTAAAGGCTGGCCGGAATCTCCTACTGGTTATTGTGCGATGTTACTCTCGAAATCCAATGTGTTTAGTATGTTTGCTTCATATCTTATTAGGATTTATATGCTGATCTAGTCTTTGTAGGAAATGCGTTTCAATTCTATCTTTCTCCACAGTGCTTGCTCCATTCTTTTGTTCGATAATTTGTTAAACCTCACCAATTTCGAAGAAGCAACTATTAATTTCGAAATTATCAACACCACCCTAGAGTACTATCGCTTAAGCGTTGGCTCCATGGCCAAGCCTTCTGGCTTAATCGTATTGGAACAAGTTCATGCTCGTGCAAGAGAGGCCTTCGACGCAGCCGTAGTTGCGCAGAATACTGGGAACGGTATTCCGATCGGTCGTACAACGCCAACAAGTCTGGTCATCTCACCGCAGTCGCAGCTTCAGCCATTGTCATCTGCTAGCGCCTCAAGCGAGACAGTTGTGAGTTCAAATGTTGGTCACCGTCGTGCAAGTGTGCGCACCCCTGTCAATATGGCGAGAAGTGCGGAGTCCCTTGAAGATAGAGGTTCTAGCGCTGGTGGGGAAAGTTACGCTAGCGCGTCTGTTCATTCGGATGAAATTTCTTTACCCGATGGGTGGGATGATGAAGGACTGGATTGGTTCAAGGCTGGATTCATGCTTCCAAACGATAGCCAGATGATGCCTCTCTACGACTCTTTTCTATGAGCAAGTCTATGTTAATTGCGGAGAGTAAATTTACAGAGGCCTGCGAAATTCAAAAGAGACGAGACAGAGAAAATATAGAATTTTGCATATGACATAACTTTAATTCTATGAGATCTGAGGTGTAGAACCTCACAAGAACCTCATTTATGAGGTAAACAGATTGAAAAGCACTCGCAATTTCTACAGAGGCGTCGACTAAAACTGGACATCAGAGCATTGGTCTGTTTTATACTTATGGATGATATAATGTACGAATCGCATGCTAAATTATTAGCTATGACAAAATTTGAACTCAATATGTTTATGACTATTTTACATTGAGAATGTTTTTTGTATACGTACATAGTTGTATATATGATATTAGGTATGTAGGTGGAAATATAAATACAGACAAATCATATCCATCCTGGAAGGAAAGCTCCATCTCACGCCTGCAGAAGTTTCTGCATTATTTCTTGAATCTTTTGTCTCTGGGCGTATCGTCGTTATTTTCTCCATTTCTTCTCTTCCTACCCTGCGGACCGTTGCTGTGGCCATTCCCTACCGGCCCACTCTTCCTCTTCTTAGCCGATCCGCCTGCAGAAGGCTTTTCAGATCCGCTAACAGCAACACCCTTTTTCTGCTCTTCCAGTTCCTGTAAAAATACCTGCGGCTGATACCGCCGGAGCCACGCGAGAACACCCATAGGATTTCGCTCTGGCAGCTGCGGCTGTTGCTCGCGATATTTCTCTTCTAGCGTCGAGAACACTGAACTTGCCGCGTCCTCACCATCAAAATCCAGAAAGAAATCTTGCTCCTCTGCTCGGAGATATGGTGGAGTCGCACCACCATGATACTCCAAGTTCCTAAGATCTGAAGCTGCCGCTGTTTGAAATGCATTGCCGTCCTTGCTGACTAAAGTTATTCCGCTGGAAGTCTTTCTTACTTCTGGTTCAGGATTTTCAAGCGTCATATGTGATGCTGCTGCCAAATCAATGGCATTGGCTTTATCTCCGCTGTCTCCATTCAACAAACTCTCAGTGACGGAAAGGGTAGCATTTAAATGGCCTGAACCTGTCAGATCGCACAACATATCCAACAGTCTGCTGTTTTCCTCGCCAAGTCGTCGAATTGTCCGCCTCGCGACTTGGTCTTTGCGAAAAAGTTCATCCGACTCCTTCATCACTTTATCGAATTTCAACATCATCTTCCGGTACTTTTTCCGAAAACTTTTGTACGGCTGGCGAAAAATTCCTTTCGACTGCTGAGGATTGTAATGTAGATGTTGTGCAGCGTAGTTCGCTCCTCCTCCTCCTCCTCCTCCTGTGAATGATGAATCACTAGCCAGCGATGATTGGGTATCTGCCGTCGACGCAAGTACGGCCGCCGATTGCTTCGGGTTAAGATTGCTGCCATAAAAATTATCTATAGGTCCGTCTGCCATCGTTGAAGCTCGTACACGGTAGATAAACTAAAACAGAATCTGCTACTCCGGACCAAATTTGTAACAATATTTCTGTCGCCCTTTGCGAAGGCGTCACAAATTGTCAGCCAACTAAAGTAAACAAAGTCAAAAGAATCAAAATTATAAAAAGGCGTAAATGCGACTGTCACACACTGATAAAGAGAACGATGGAATAAAATCCACGAAATCAAATAATGACACGGAAAACAATTAACCTGGAGCAAAAAAATGACAAGGTCGTTCTGGGCCTGCACACTTAGACTGGTTCATGCACCAGTTTGTAGTTAACTGCCTACTATTTATTATAACGTGACAATTTCGTTGACACATATAGTTCAGCAAGACCAGAATTATAAATAATACCAAAAAAAAAGCCTCACGGGGGTCTCGAACCCCCAACCTTGAGATGTCAATCTTAAGAGTCTCACGCTCTGCCAATTGAGCTAGCAAGGCAACCTTATGAAAAAAAGGTATATTTGATAATTATATAGTATTGGCTAACCCTGTTTAAAACACATTTTCCAAAACAACATTTTCCAGAACATCATACATGCGTACATTGCTGACCCTCCAAATCACGGAATCACTTCGGCTTTAACATGAAGAAAGCTGTATGAACTAATAAAAACTAAGTAGACTGTGCTTGTATGCTCTTACTATTCATTATACTATATATAAACATGTTCCGTATTGATAAAGCATATTCCTAACTATTTTCTTAAAGCTCATTTCTTGCCCTTCTTGACAGGTACTACATCATCTTCGTCATCATCTCGTTCGCGTCCTCTATTTTTACCACCATCAAATTCCTTCACGATGCAGCTAATTAACGTAGAGCATCTTCGAGCTAATTCAATTGGCGTCCGTGACAAGAAGAACCAATCGAATCTGAACAGTGGCGACTGTCGGATCTGGTCTCTGATCAAATCATACAAATTCTCAGCATCCAGTCCAAACTTGTCCAACTGCACCAGCAAGAATCTGTCTTCTTCTTCGGTATATACCTTTTTGGAATTGTTCATTGGATATTGTATCTGCAGCTGCTGCAATGGAGCTCGATACTGCTCAATCTTCTTATGCAGGAGCCTTTGTTGATGATCCAACTTACGTGCCTTCTCTTCGCCCGCCTCAATTTGAGACAAATATTTGTCGTAGCCTTCAACTTCTTTGTACCGTTCCCAAAAGACATTAGAGTATTCCTTCACGTCTTGTACCGTCTTGCCTTCAAACTCCGCTGCAATTTCAGAGTAATTCTCTCTTCCATACTTCGCGCTCATTTGTATAAAGTGAGTGAAGTCTCTTCTAGACCAATTGCTAAAACCTTGCTGAGATAGTTCTTGCTTCTCGTCCTCTTCTTCCTTAGTTAAAGTCTCCGCATTGTCGATTTCTTGTTGCTCCAAATCTCGTTCTGTCTCACGTTCATCTAAATCTTCTTCCTCTCCCTCTGGCAGTGGCACTTTATAATTTTGGAGTTTCTAACAGATCGCATTAGTTTAGACGCTTCATTTCAAAACCACAATTCTTACCCTAAAATATGCGGTTTCCTTATCTTGGATCTCTAGTAATCTAGCAGGATAGAACTGATGGTCCTGTCTATAAACAGTAAACAACGAATTTAGCATAATTTCGATCAGGAAAACTAGTCTAAGACTTACACATGAACCTGTTTCGGCGCTTTCGGTGCTTTCGGTGCTCCACTGGTACGACCCCCGGTCTGTAATACTCCTTTGTAGTATTTATCCACTGAATATTGTTGCTCTTTTCTCTCTCTTTTGCTAGGGTTAATCCAGTTAACTGCTACGCCTTGTTGTTTGCGTTTTGCGAAGTCTTCTCCATTCCATTCATACGCCGAGTCGGAGGTGAACTTCTGTAAATCATCCAGACCTAGCTTAGAATAACGAGCGTTAAGTTGAGCAGTTCTCTCCTCACTACGTTGCATAATAGCATCGATATCATCTTCAGGATTGAAAGTTCCTCCCTTCGCGTTTTGAAATACCGCTTCAGCGCCGTGCTGAATCATATTTAGAAGCTCATCCTTGGAGGCGGCACTCTTGGCTTGTGTTTGTGCGCGGCCTTGCTGGATAACGAGTTGATCCAAACGTAGCTTCTGGGCTGCTCGTTCTAAGACTTTTTCTTCAATAGCATTTTCAGTAACAAAACGAAATACAACGACTTGTTTTGTCTGACCAATTCTATGAGCTCTGTCCATCGCCTGCAAGTCGGCCTGGGGATTCCAGTCCGAGTCGTATATGATTACAGTATCGGCAGTTGTCAGATTGATCCCCAGTCCACCAGCACGAGTGGTCAATAGAAATATGAATTTTTCGGAGCCTGGTTTATTATATTCGTCAATCGCCGAGATACGATCTTCGTGCGCAGTCGAACCATCAATACGACAATATTCATACTCTCGGAACACACAGTAATCTTCCAATATATCAAGGAGACGACTCATTTGAGAGAATATCAGCACTCTAGAACCTTGACTTTTCAGTCGTTTCAATAGACGATCAAGCATAAGCATCTTTCCAGCGTTCTGCACTAAATGTTCGTCAGTGGTGTATGGAGGACCAGGCTCTGCTCCTTCAAAAAGATATGGATGATTGCAGCATTTTCTCAGTTGCATAACAATATTGAGTAGTCGAGTTTTCGACTCACGCTTCCCACCAGCACCATTAACAGCATCGATGTCTTTTTCCAGAATCTTCTGATACCACTTAACCTGCATCTCTGACATTCCAATATAAACATTAACCTCTACAGAGATATGTAAGTATCACGTAAACATCTTCAATGTTCATGGAACTTACCTTTCTTTGGCAGCAGTGATTTTTCTACATCAGCCTTTACACGTCTTAATAGGAAGGGACGAAGAACCTACCAGAATGAATACGATCACCTCAAACTATAAATGAACATATATTTACCTTGTGTAACTGTTGCACCACTGTATCTTGATCTGAATTTTGAGACTCGAACCATTGGTCAAAGACTTGAGAATCAGAGAAGACATCGGGTAATAAAAAGTTTAAAAGGGCCCATAGCTCATGAAGATTATTTTGTAATGGAGTTCCAGTGATCAGCAATCTATTTCGAGAATTAAAAATCCGAATGATTTGCGACAACATAGAGTCTTCATTTTTTATTCGGTGCGCCTAACAAGCACGTTAGTTGTCCAAAATTTGTAACAATCTACTAGCTTCAAGTTTAAATATACCTCATCAACAATGATGTATTCCCAAGCAAATTTTTTAAGATGAGATTTCTCGCGAAGGACCATTTCGTAGGACGTAATACAAACATCGAAATTTCCTGCCAACAGCTCATCGTTGATCAAAACAGCCTAAAACAAAGATTAATACTTGAGATAAGTTGGAAACTAGTCATGACTGCACTTACCCTGGCATCCTTCTGTCCTTGCAAAATTAAAAAATGAACTTCAGGTGTCCATCTTGCAAACTCACGCGCCCAATTGTCGAGTGTTGATTTGGGCACAATAACGAGATGTGGGCCTGTTACTTCTCTTATATGACGAAGATAGCCTAAGAAAGATATAGTCTGAAGTGTCTTCCCAAGTCCCATTTCGTCGGCCAATATTCCTGAGATACCGTTTTCATGGAGAGATATCAACCAATTCAAGCCGTGAACCTGATAGTCTCTCATTTCACCTTGAATGAACTTGGGTGACTCGGTGAAAACAGTTGCCTTTGTACCATCATCCGTTTCGTCCTGCAATAGTTCAGCATCTTCCTCTTGTTCAGTTTTTCTATGTCGGTGATCATTGGCAGAGCCGTTCCTTGATATGCCTTTGCTGGAATCTTTGTCTACTTCTTCGAGGATAGTGCGTATTTCTGGATCTTGAGAGGAGCGAATATCTATGAAATGTCGAAATAAATCTATCACAAGTTATAAGATTGCGATTTTCAGTTAGTCAAAATTGAACAAGTTGATACCAGTAAGTCCAATAAGGTATTTAAATCGACGTGCCGAATCTGCAATCTAACATAAAAGAAATCAGCAATATGTCGGTTATTATGATCAGTTATACAGTGCGCTATAATGCAGACCTTCTCCTTGTTTAGGCGTTTCTGTTTCGCTTGCAGGACTTTTGCTCTGGCCAAATTTGATAATGGCTCCGGCGTAACATTCTGTCAAACCTAGTTAGAGTAATGAAATCCATCTAGATAGATAATAACATCAATATCGCACCATTGAATCCTAATAAGTAGCATGTTAGCATGAGCAAATCATTTCAACTAGCAATTAACACTAGTATTTCTAAAGAAAGCAAAGACGTAAAAAGGCTGGCTAGCGATGAGTTGATCTTCTAATTGACACTCACCGATTCAACAAAGGCTTCGTCGGACGAAGAGCTGTCGTGCTTTGCCGATACCATATCAACAGAGGAATCCACATTCGACATTGCAGAAAGATTTCTAACAGAAATAAAGTGATAAAAAATTCTGTGTGAAATCCGATTGCTCGATATTCAATACATACAATATACGCGAATTTTAACAAAATGTGAGATATGGCAGGTATAGTCGTGTAGAAGCGATGCGTGAGCAGAGCATTTTAATCGTTGGTACCACCAAATATATGATGAAAGCCACCAACGCCACTTATATTAGCTATTACCCGGAGATGGCATTTGGACAGCAGAGAAGAAATTTGATGATGAAATCGTACCCATAAACAAACGTTCTCCATGACAAATAGTTCACGGTTTATTTGAAGATTGAAATCATATATGTTGGAGTAAAGGAAAAGAGCTTACCTCCAGCTAATATTCGCCATGGATATGTCTTCTCTATCATCGAATTTGCCGGCGCCTAGGTCTTTCCTCCAAGATCCGGAGGAGGAAAGCCTCCTGGCAACATTCAGATTGGCCGCAAATGCCATGACTAAACTTTATAAATCCGCAAACCTAGAGGCCAACAGATCACGATTAGAAGGATATATGGAAGCTGTGGATGATATGATTTCTGTCATAGTCTCTGGGGGCGACGTTATGGAATGGGCAAGCGCAAAGAAAGGCCGATTTGAACATTCTACTCCAGAGGAACAGGTACCGAATTTCAATAAAAGCCAGTCTTCGGTTGGGCATGATGGCTTGTCGTCACTGCCGAATCCTTCGGACCAGTTGCTTGATCTAGCCAGTCCATTAGCTGGTCTGGACGCATCATCAGTTAGAAGGACTGACGATATTGACCAAATGGAAGAATCTCAGCCACCTCAAAGCACATTACATGTTAGCGAGGACAATATATGTGAATCAAGGCCATTCAGATTAAGGTCAGACACACACTCAGATACGACGATTTCTTACGGATCCTCTTTATCTCGCTGTTCAATTTCGGCAAGCGTAGGAGCTGAAGAAAACACTTTAGAGCTTTCTGGAAATCCAGGCCAACATCAGACGCTGGCACAATATGAAAGTCGCGAAGATGAAAGAGTAAATCAATCAGGATTAAGTCCTGGTCTCAAACGGCGTATCACACATAATTCTGATTTTTTTGACGGTGCAGGAGTGAAGAATTTGTTTAAACGGCATAGATATTGAGCGTCTCTTTTTGAATTTCTGCATACTATATATATATATATATATATATATCATATTTGTTAAGTTATTCCTTCATGTGATGCATTTTATTCTTCGTATGTACCAGTGAAAAAGAAGTTTTATATAACAACTCAAGCTTAGAGACGTTAAAGAAACAAAGTTCGAATTCAGAGTGCCTATGTGACAACTGAATTATAAAAATTTGAGAAGCCACTTCGTGAGTTCATCCATCATGAAGAATGTCAGAGTATGGCCAACTCCAGGCTGGCAGAAAGCTTTAACAGATTCGTTAGCAGCTAATTTTTCATCAATCCAGGGAAGAGAAAAGCGTGCAGGTACAGTGGTGTCATCCTCTCCTGTCAATATCAAGACGTCTTTTCCAGTTATTGCTTGGCTATTCCTGTCATACTGCTCTAGATATTCCTGTAAAGCTTGCGTCCATTCAGGTCCGATGTCAAACTCCGGTGTCGATTCCTTAAACTTAGCAAGTCTATCTTGAAGCAAAGGCAGTATATAAGGAGATCCAATTACAGGTGCACCAGCCTTGATTCGATCTTCTGTTCCTAGCAAGTGCCAAGTGACGTGTGCTCCCAATGACATACCTGTGCAGATATACTGTGTGGTCACAAATTTCGACCCAAAGTACATTGGCAAAAAATCCATAATTGTTCGAATATCTGCCGCAGAACCAGCTAATTCAAGGCTAATATTAACGCTTATTCGCAAAAATTAAATCTGAAGAATTTAGTCACCTATGATGGACGCCAAATCTTGACTGAACTGATTAGCCCAAAAATACAATAGAACGAACAGAGATTTACCCATGAAGCTTATTGCCAGTAGACCAGTCCAAACTAATCAAGATAAGCATGAATTCCAAGGCATCTGTCACCGCAACTTATACCTTGCCTGCTCATCTACCTGAAACATCAGTTAGTTATTTCAAATTCACAAAATGGGCATAGATAAAGAAACTCACAATACGATCGCCGTGGTTGCGACAGTCGAAGGTAATACAAACCAAACCTTTCGAAGGAGTCGAATTCTTAGCTCTAGACAGCAATTCCTGAGAAACGTTTTCGGAATAGACATAAGACCTTGTTCTCGGATGAACGACAAATAAGACGGTAACATCTTTAGCCTGCTGCGGGGTCAAGTCCTCTATACCATACAGATAAACCAAGACGCCAGCTATATGTGCAATGGTTTTGCTCGAAAGAGCAGTAGATGAGGGCAATTCAAAAGCCGCGGACATTGTAAAAGCTCTTATCTGAATCACGTAGCTGGATGAGCGATCTTGTGGAGTTATTGTTGTGCAGTTGCTGTCGAGTATATCGGATTTAGGTCCTAGGTTATTTAATATGCTGAGTATTCAAGAGCGCACGGACTGACTCAATCGCTAGGAAAGCATGCATGTATTTCGCAAATAGATTTTATCCGTTTATCAATCGTCATCTTCAATTTATAGATATTATACATATTCTTACATAGCAATTAAATATTAATTAAAATGCTTCATAGCTAGAGTGTAGCGACCAAGTTCTATCTGTACGCACCCAAAAGGCCGCTGCAATTCGAGGACTTAAAAAGAACCTGGTCCTTTTTTGGGAGTAGTCGCCTGAGAGGGTAACGTCTGTAAATGGATTTAACGTGCCATTAGGGTAAGGTTACATGGTATCTAGAACCGGAGCAACAGTGAACAAAAAAAATCTGCGACTTCAACCGATAGTTCTAGTTTGCTGATTTTTAGAAATACAGAATTAATGACCGTTAGTCCATCGATGCAGTATATTTCAACGAGGTCGGCTTCTGCCCCTCTCAGTTTTGAAGCGACAGTTCTGCGTGGATTAGCTCCAGGCGGTGGTTTGTTTGTTCCCTCAGCAATACCGTTGCTGCCAACCAATTTCATTTCAGCTTGGAAGGATTTATCTTTCGAAGAACTTGCGCTAAATATAATGTCTATGTACATATCTGCAAGTGAGATATCTGCGTCAGAGCTACGAGAGTTGATTGTTAGAAGCTACTCTACATTTCGGGAGAGAGACGTCACTCCTTTAAGATGTCTAGATGAATCAAAGAATATATATCTCCTAGAGCTATTTCACGGACCTACATATGCGTTCAAGGATGTTGCTTTGCAGTTTCTCGGGAACCTTTTTGAGTTTTTCTTATCCAGAAGAAATGCCTCCAAACCTCTGGGCGGAAAAAGAGATCGATTGACTATAGTTGGCGCAACTAGTGGAGACACTGGAAGGTAGGTTAAGAATTCAAAACTGTAGGATGGGAAGAACATACACTTACTCTATTAGTGCTGCTATTTATGGTTTACGCAATAAGAAGGATATCTCAGTTTTTATTCTTCATCCTAAAGGACGCGTGTCTCCTATCCAGGAACTCCAGATGACCACCGTTACTGACTCGAACGTTCATAATTTAGCTGTGAAAGCTTCGTTTGACGACTGTCAGGTAATGAAATGCTGCAGCTGCTCATGTGAAGCTTCTACTAATACGGTATCCAGGATCTTGTTAAAGTTTTATTTGACGACGCTGAGTTCAATGACAAGCATCATGTTGCGGCGGTGAACTCAATAAACTGGGCACGTATCCTTGCCCAGATCACCTATTACTTCCATTCTTATTTCCAGCTTTTGAAAAAAGCCTCGAATCCTGATTTGAAGGTACGGTATGTTGTGCCAACTGGAAACTTTGGTGATGTTCTTGCTGGGTTTTATGCCAAGCGTATGGGATTGCCCATCGATAGGCTCGTGGTGGCTACCAACTCAAATGATATATTGGATAGATTCTGGAAATCAGGAGTTTATGAGAAGCAAACTGTCTCCAGTCATGAGTCAGCCGTGAAGGAGACTTTAAGTCCAGCTATGGATATTCTTATAAGTAGTAATTTTGAGCGTCTCTTGTGGCATTTGGCCCGAGAAAATATCGCCAATTCAAATGAAAAATCCAGTGAAACATTGCAACAATGGATGATTGAACTTAGACAAACCGGTCGAGTTGAAGTGCCAGAAGCTATTTTAACTGCAGGTTTGAAAGAATTTTCCAGTGAGAGCGTATCAGATGAACAGGTATAATGCCTTTTTTATCGGTACAAATATACACTACTAATCTTTAATAGACTCTGGAAGTAATTAAACTTATTTATCAAGAGGCTTCTGGATATGTGCTTGATCCCCACAGTTCCGTCGGCGTCACAGCTACCCTGCGTCTGGCAAATGGCGACTGCAATTATGTATCTCTGTCCACTGCTCATCCAGCTAAATTTGCGGCGGCTGTTGATGAAGCACTTGTGAACGAGCCTGGATACCACTTTGACAATGTGCTGCCAGAATCTTTTAAGCAATTTTCAACAATGGAAAAGCGAGCCATTGAAGTTGAAAAGCCAGATCCTGAGGTAGTGAAGCTGATCATAGAAGAAGAGCTTCGCAGAGAAGGAATTGAGTTTTAGGTTCGATACATATTTGGGAATGTAATCTCCTCAATTTGTAAAAATGTAATAAAAATTGTTGTATACTTAATTGATCTTAGAAGAGAAACAAATAGATATTTTCAACAAAAAAACTGAGGTAATTAAAAGTTTATTCTACCCGTTTGCTTAATTTATATTGTGTCTGTTTGCAGAACATAATTTGTCGTGACTTTCTTTTAAAGATTGTGTATCAACACCTAGTGCTGAAGTAAAGCTGGCAATCAGAACAAGGCCTCCACAAATCTGTTCATGATCAGACCATCTCGGTGGCTCCAACGTATGCGGCAGTTAATATCTGCAACAAAACTTAATTTGCTCTAAAATAGTACAATTACATATCTACAATGGATATATAGTACCTCTACCTTTCTTTGGTTAATGTGTCGTGCTAACATGAGACGAGACCAATCTGTGGACAGCTTCTACGATGCTAACCAAATGTGACATAATATAAACAGAGAACCACGCCAGTTCTACAACGGTATGTTTACGTTTTCGTGTGACAACTGCATCTCCCAATGATTCCTGGAGATAACTAATCTTTGCACTCGCATCTCAACTGCTCAATTAATCGATCTGAATGGGCCATCAATATTTATGTTTGTTTGCTAGCTTGGATCCTCAATCTAGAATAAACTTCGTTGGCTGCTTGATACATTGAGATCGCAATGAGTGAGCTGCATTTCTATTGTGCTTCTAGTTTGAAATTTCCTGACATAGGACTAACTGAATAAGGCTTAAGATTAACAAGTTTAACGGTTCAAATGACCAAAAATTCTAGTGCAATGTCTAGGTTCACATCATCTTGAGACTTTCGGCTGATCTTTCACAGTCAACCTCGTCGACTGCGACGTCATCTCCGCCTAATGACGCGTTCGGTCTGGTCGCTACAAATTGCTTCCACGCCGTCTGAGACTCTCAATTTTCACAATTCGTACCTAGTACAGTACTTGCTTCAAGCGCCTAATTGATGACTATTGAGCTTCTTTTTCCGGATAGTTTCTTCATCTGCATCCAGTCAAGAGTTGGCTTTAGGTATTTTGTTTGCTCACTGCCCGAACGGTAAAATGGATTCGTCTTCCATCTATCTGGACGTCCGCAAAGGTAGGAGCCATCGGATTGGTTTCCTGCTCATTACCTTAGGACTGAAGTCTAGGTCCTATTGAGTTCTCTATTCTCCTCGCCTGTTATAATATTCTTTCTATTCGTCAAGTCAAAGGATAGTTTTCACTGTATTGTTTGAGTTTTGCTTGCCTGAATATAAGAATCTTGCTCAGTCCTACTTATACGTAAACTTTGAGTAACCTTGTAATCTGTCATCTCGGATACATTAACTATTTCAAGGTCACAGACGTTGTACCGATTCAACAAGGCTGGACAATTCTCTAAACGCCGGCTATGCGTTTGTCAGAATGGTTTATAGGGGCTTCTATTCCTACGTTATTTCTTCCTTGGGTATCTGGATTTGATGCTTCAGCGAGCAATAACGTTGTCCTGTATTGGAGTCAGAATTCCTATGGGCAGATTGGATCTCAGGAGAGATTAGCGAGCTACTGTGAAGATTCGACGAACGATGTAAGTATTTCAATAAAGTTTGCTGGATCATGTAGGACAACTGGGTTATCCGCTAAGGCTCTGATTAACGTTAGTTCTAGGTGACGGCCCGTATTTCAGTGACTCATCCTTATTGTCCTGTCCGCAGATAACGTAAGTTTCAATATTCTTCCGCAGAATTTTAAGTAACTAGGCTGCAGTGATGACATAGTTTTCTGTCAAAATGCCGGTAAGAAGATTCTTTTGTCGCTCGGTGGTGCCACCGGCGACTATGGATTCGATTCGGAATCTGAACCAGAGAATTTTGCTACGACGGTTTGGGGATTATTTGGTGGCGGCTCCTCAGCTACTAAACCATTTGGCGATGCTGTCGTACATGGCATTGACCTATATATCGAGGGAGGCAATTCTACAGGTTACGGCACATTTGTCACCAAAATGAGAGAATACTACAAAGGATATCCGACCCAAACCGATGCATATTTGCGCAGACTTTCAATGTCTTATTCCCGATTCGTTTCTGAATGCGGCCATAATAAGTTCTTGTTTTGACTTTTTATTTGTGCAGTTATACAGTAACTATTGTGGAATCAATAACTGGAATACCTCTACGTCAAGTAACTTCAACTTCGATTCGTGGGATGACTTTGCTTCTACTTCTAGCTATAATCCTAACGTGAAGGTATATTTGGGAGTTCCAGCTTCTCAAGATGCTGCTGGGACCGGATATGTACATATTGCTACGCTTAACGTGGCTGCGGCAGACATAATTGATACTTATCCTTCATTTGGTGGAATAGCTATGTGGTGAGTTCGTATCTGGTGCCTCTAAAAATTACGTAGACTCTTAAATTGTCATTCTCATCATAATTCTTTTTTAGGGATGCCTCTCAAGCCTGAAACAATCTACCTAATGGGGACTTAAACTATGCTCAATTGGCCAAACAAGGTCGAAAAATCGAATTACTGTCATAATTATTTCCGGAGGCTCTACTTTCACGACTCCGAGTTCTGCGGATCCGATTGTGGTGATAACCGCTCAGGGGCCTATCGCTGAAGAGGGTACCACAGCGATGATCTATATTTCATCTTCTGAGCCAACTAATATGCTCGGCCTTCCTACTTCACTAGAAGTTACAACAGCTAGCTCTACGCAGCTTGCTTCTTCCAAGACGGTGGTCATGATTCTTCCTTCCACAACGAGTTCGTTTTCGGTGAAAATCCCAGAGTATTCTACTGAGCTGCCAGAAATCTCATTCTACCCTGTTGTATCGTTTGGTTCTTCTTTGTCTTCTCTATAATACTCAAGTCGAAGCAGTGAGACACGATCTAACAGTTTTGTTGGGTTCAGTTCGTTGTCTGTCTATTCAACAAACCCTATGTCGCTGTTTCACTGGCCTCATCTCTTTCTGCCAGTGTTACAACAATGCCGTCTCCATCCTCCCAAGGTCTTCAAACATCAGATGTATCGGCGGTCGCCCAAACCGTGGTCTCTTTAAGTGGTATGGAAGTGACTTCCACGTTGTATTGGTCTTGCGAATTGAGTGATTTCTCTTGTACGGCTACCTCAGAACAATTGCACGCAACGATAGAGGTAGACCCGACCAAGTATTCTTTGTCTGCTACGACAGACTTGATTAGGACACCCGTCGAATCACCACAAGAACTCTTGACTTCGCAGACTGAGACCACTATTATATCCACAGAATCTCCAGCATTCCAGGCCCATCTAAAGTAACCTATAGTATTATCTCTACCTCCTCGGAGATTCTGATCGAAACTGCTAGTTCAACTATGGAAACCTCGGCGTATCAATTTTCATATCTAGAACCGAGTGTCAGCTGGGAAACATCCATGGGTGGAGCGCTTGGCATGACCTCCGCAGAAACCACGCCAGTAGCTGTTATAGTTGACCTTCCACCACTTCCAAGTTCAGGATCTAACGCTATCTTAACTGATGGTTCACAATCTCAGACTCTGTCTATAATCTCGGCTACGCCTACAACAGACGCATCGGGTACTGCCATGACAACAGTCACTGTGGCAGGTATTACGCACATGGAGCCTATCTCGGAAGATACATCAGCTGCTCGTGATGGAACGACTTTGCCGTCTCCTTCCCAGATTGGCAGCTCCACTATTCAAAGTTTAGGCGAGCTGACTACATCCTTTACCGGTATTACGACTGATGGCCAAGATATTTCAGTCAGCTCTAGTCTCATGACTGATGATACTGAACCAAGTGCTTCTGCGACGATTTCAGACCACTCCAGCGAGGAAACTACAATACTTTTCGGAGATGCAGAAACTCTGTCTAGATCACCCTTTTCAGTTCAAAGTTCGATGACTCCGGTTAACCTTGTAAATTCTATTCCTACATCTACGATAGTCGATTCTCTTACTTCGGACAGGCAGCCATCAAGCTCTATGTCCACATTAACATTTATTGCTTATACTATGTGGGTAGCGACGTCGACGTACTTTGCAGGTAAACCATCTTCCACCGCTACATCGGTTATCAGCTCAAACTATCTAGTAGAAGGAGAGCCTTGTGCTGTTAATGGAGAGGTGGCTTGTAATGGGTAACATTCGGTCAATGCGTCTGAGGTACCTGGGGTACCGGGATTATCCGTTCTTGTGTAACGGGATTCGTCTGCAAACCGATGGTCCTCTGGTGTATTGTGATTATCCAGGACCGGACGGTGTTATGACTTGTCATCGCTGTCTTCGTCAACACCATCTGATGGCTGATGGGATTTGTCATCATCTCCTCAAAAGTGTGATGCATCACCGTTCTGGGATCCCGGTTTTGGCAGAAAATGCTCTCCACACGTTCCGTTTAAACTTCAACTTTTAAAAAGCGACTGGTATGATACAGCACCAGTCACTCCAGGAGGTCTCTTCAATCTTAGTTCAATGACTAATGCGATTGTTGCGGCTTCCTTGTCAACTCCCTAGGAATAGCTATATCCACTTCATCAAGCATGATTCCCACGACCACAGTCCTACAATCACTTGCATTTACAGCGACAAATGTGCCACTGTTCCAATAGTCCGAGTCTACCATCTCTGATGGGCAGTTTATCAAGGGAAGATAGTTGAACTATCATTTTGGAAACTACGCTTCAATCTCTAACCTCAGTTTCTTCGAGCGTGTCGGCAGCAGCATCTCAACCCGCAAATCATCTAGATATGAGCGAAGGTATCCAACTATATACGGATTTTCTGCTGAATATGACTACCCAGCGATTAAAGTCCACCAATTTCGTCGGGGTATTACAGGCTGCTCCGTTGACTAACTCTCCAATCGGGCAGAATTGGCAGTTTTTATCTTCACTAGCATTGGCATCATCTTAGGCGTCAGCAGAGGCAGACTAACAACGATTGGAGTAAATAGTACCAAGTATCGAGCACTCCAGTCTCCGAGTCAAAGAGTTCAATGTCAATTCTTGTGAAATTCTGGGGAATATACGCTTAAAAATGGGCCTGTTCTTTCAACTTTCTCTACTTGTCGCATACTTTTGTTCGCGTTATTGTCTGCTCCTTTTTCATTTATCTGTTCAAACAACCAGCTAAAGTCTGAGCTTGCGATCTTTAAACTTATCTGGTATCTTACATTAATTAATATATAACATGTCTATGGAGTTCGGTTAATTTCTGTCGCTAATCGCTAATCGCTCATTCAATTTTGACAAACAACTCTACCTTTTGCTCTTTGATTATTTTGTTCTTTCATGTAATCACTTTTTTTCAATTTATTTTTAATTTTATCGTGTGATAATTTTGAAATTGATAAGTTAATGTAAAATACAAAATGAGATTATTATCTGAATTTTTAAAACCATAGATATGCTTTGTTCGCTAGAAGATATGCAGACTTAGGGTGGTTTTTTGTTAACTCAATCGAGTGAGTAAACACTTGTGTGTTTTAAAAAAAAGCCTCACGGGGGTCTCGAACCCCCAACCTTGAGATATCGATATCTTAAGAGTCTCACGCTCTGCCAATTGAGCTAGCAAGGCTTACGATAAAAATAAAATTGTAAGGGAATATAATTCAAATCTTACCCTGATTGAAATCCTTTCACTAACTTTCCATTTTTGGAATTTCTTTTTTTTTGAGACTTCGCTCGGGCATAATGAATATGTGCATAACATTGGTGAAGCGATATAAAGATAAGTCATCAATATGCCAGGACCCCGGACAGCAGCTGACGTCGAGAAGATAGTATGGCCTATTCGAAATTTACCTATAATTTTTAAGAATCGTCATTACCTCGTAATCAACAAGCCACCAGGCGTATATTCCCAGCCCCAGGTTAAATTGAAGGAGAACACCGTCTTGTACAATCGGGAGAAAGGGCGACAGGTTCTTCCACTGCTTAAAATTCACTATCCAGAATTGTGGGAAGTCGCGCAGTATCCATTTACTCCGCCAAAGACTGTGCACAGGCTGGATTATCACGTATCTGGTGCAATGATCATCGCTACAAGTAGTTTGGTATGATATATTTGCGAAAGCAAGCGCTGACCTCTATAATTCAATTATTCTAATTAATCGCAAATAATAGTCGGCCGAAATGCTGAGTCGCTTTTTGAAAAAGGGAGGATCAAAAGGTTGGCCTTTCGAGAGACATGTAAGGAAAAATTCCGTTGACTATCGCAAATAAGACACCTTCTCGCAACTGTGTATGTCGTGGTGCGCTATCATTACTAATCTTTAATTTAGTACGTAGCGTTGGTGATTCCGAGGCCGGATAGTGTGATTCTACCTCAAAATAACGAAAAAGCTGCGGCCACATCTCGGATAATCTGGGATCAACCTATGATAGGCAAAAAAGGGACAGTAGAGACGGCAGTGTCAAACGGTGTAAAAGGTAAAAGTGAGTATAATAGTAATTTCCTTGATTTAATTGCCTCTTCTAGATCTAACATTCTGTCTGATATCTTTAGAGATGTTGAGGACAGATTTCGAAGTGTTATACAATATCGGTGAGAAGTATCTTGTTCGATTCAAGCTGCACACCGGCCACAAGCATCAGATAAGAATACATTGTGCCAAAGTGCTCCGAGCCCCCATCTTAGGTGATCCATTATACAACGACGATCCTGAAGAAGCAAGCAAGGCCCAAGCGTCGCTAGACAATACAAATCAGCTGGCACTGCATTCTTATCTTCTACGAGTCAACGTAAGTATATATTACAATGTGAGACTTATAGCAAGAGGGCCTGAGCTGAGCTATTTAGGTACTTCACCATGAATGTGCTGTCGAGGCGCCGGTTTTATGGGGCAGCAATACGCTCTGGAATGGCTTCCTAGATGATAGCTGCAACGTTATCTTTGATCGCGAAAGACATGAGCAAATGGTCACGGTTGACAAGCATAGAAAGCTGAATTCTGCCTGGACAAGTGCAGTAGCAAAGGACGTTCGGAGTGTGAGTCCTTCCTCTGACAGGACAGACAAGCCAACGGAGGATACCGCCGACGGTTCTGACAATAATGAACTGCCGGGGTCAATATCAAGAATATCTTAATACGTCTTCTAGACGTTGCATTTTGACATCAATTAATCCTGCACGTCTCTTCTTTATATGAAGAGCATTATGAAGAAAAACGCATATTGTACATACTCTTCTTAAAAATTCATGCGCACATTCGTTCATCTTGTCCGCGACCAGTGCCTTCACGAATTTTGATTTTCAAATGTATCACGCGGTCTCTTGCTATTCGCAATTTGTCACCATGATCGCCAGGCGTTCAATGAATATGACACTTCGAGTATTGCGCTCCACTCTCATATCGAATCAATTCACAAAGCGAAACGCAATTTAACTTATGACTACAGTTAAATCTTGATATAACGATATTCGATATAACGAAAACAATCAATAAATTTTCGTTATATTTAATAGATTACCCTCCTTACTCGATATTTAAACAAATGGAATGATTCAATTGTGAATCGCTCCATCCGGTCGGGTTATCGCTCGTCCAATTTTACACGGTTTTTCGTTATATCGAATATCGTTATATCAAGATTTAACTGTAGTCATTTTTATATATACTTCCTCAACCAATTTTCGCGTTACACTGTGCAAACTTCACTCAAGATTATTACAAAGTTATTGTTTAATAATAAGAAATGATCATGAAATTTCAAACAAAAACCACCATAAATTCACCCAAATCAATTCCTATTCCAAAATTTTAGCTACAAAAACATCACCAATCACTCCCTTGCATGTCATTAAATTCACGCCTCTACAAATGAAAATAATCTAATGGTTTTAAAATGTTCTATTAATCTATACTTAATCATGACCGATTCCTAGCACCAAAGCTATATGAAAAATGCATTATTCCATATGAAGCAATCAGCACTGAACATCCTGAGTAGCACGGGAGTTAAGGAGAAGGGCAACGATCAGACCATAAAGTCCCAAAACCTCTGCAAAAGATATTAAAATCAACAATTAAAAACACAAAAAATTATTGACATACCAGCAAAAATCAAGATCAAGATCATTCCAACGAACAATCTAGGCTGCTGGGCAGTTCCACGAACACCAGCATCACCGACAATGCCAATAGCGAAACCAGCAGCCAAACCGGCAAGACCAACAGACAAACCAGCACCCAACTGGATGAAACCAGTGTAGAGAGCCTGGTTCTGAGCCAAACCATCCGAAACCAAGACAGAGACAACCAATCCATAGATGGCAATGATACCAGCCATAATAACAGGAACAATGTCTGAAGATAAGTTAGAACACAATCCATTTCATATTGGAACGCTAGAAAATAGTCACTCACTCTTGATGAGCAAATCAGGTCTCAACACAGCGGTGGCGCAGATACCAACACCAGACTTAGCAGTTCCATAAGAGGCACCAAAAGCTGTAATCATTGTTAATCTTCTACCGCAATTCACCAACCAATAATAATATAATTATCACGCTATCACATACAGGTGAAAACAATGGAAGCGGTGGCTCCCATAGCACCGAAGAAAGGCTATACAGACTAATTAATTTCGAATTCTAACATCAAAATACTGTTGGTTGACATCAATCCCTCATCGGTAATAATATTGACAAAGTCTCGATGTCGTTGGTGGTTGACTTACAGCGTAGACAGGGCTATAGATAAGAAATTAGAAATCTCCTCAAACTTTCAACATAACAATATCGCCTTTCAGCCGCGTACAAAACACCAAATATACGACATAATATAAATAAAAATTATTTACCAAAGTTCAGTAGCCATTTCTAATGATTTTCAAGTATAAATCTGAGATGGATGAGGAAATTTTAGCGTTGATATCTGATGTACACGAAAAATTCAACAACAAAAGTAAGAAGAATTATAAAAAGTAAAGAGTGGAAAGGAAGAAGAATAAATATGAAGATTCTGTATAGAGGGAACGAAAATCAAGCCTAACTGTATCTAATGCGTAGTGGCTCTATGGCTAGCCAGAGTAGGTCAAGCCTTAATGAGGGCGCAGGCTTGCCGTGGGTCTAGATTTTACCTAATCGGTACAATATGATTGGCCTTCGAAGGCCGTGCTCAATGGTACGCGCAGAATCCTGATTATACGCCGGTCCCATATTCTGCTTGATTGCAGGACTATATAGATATTGTAGAAATTGAGAGATGTAGGCAACGCCGTCCACTGGCTTTGCTGATCGCAAAGTAGTAAGCGCACTTTGTTATCGTCCTGATTTACTGGCTGTGCATTCTTCTATAAATTGTATCCACTGAAATTCTCGACAGTGACTGGCTGCGTCTCCAAGAATCTCAATGTAGAGCTCGATCAATGCTAGGCACGCTTGTTTTATTCTGTTGTGTTCCCGAAAACGAGTTTCTGTGATATTATACAATCGCGAGAAATTCGATATTGAGTTGAATTCAATTAACCGCGTTGTAGTTTGTCTTCGTAGCTTTGTGTATCTAGATCGTGAATCCCATTCCGAAGATATGCTGCGAGATATCGGTTACTCTACGCAAGAACAAAGACAGCGGTCTGCAGTTCCTCTTACTAGCCCTAACGAGCTTTAACGAGATGTCTGATATCTGCGTTATCTATCTAGAAACTACGATAAAAATCCTCGGGGATTTTACTAGGTTAATGGGTCGTAGTTTTTTGCTATTTGTGATTTCGGTGATTCTCTCTATCTTTTACTAGAGATTTGCTGCTGATAAGCGCCACTACTCCTTAGGAATTGCTTTCATGCGATTTCATTGTGAATCTAACCCATATAATATTTATGAAGGGATGGCACGTCTTGTAGCATAATAAATAACATAAATTTACTCAAGCAAGTTATGCCAACAAAACTAGCTTGTTGTTTATATGAATCGTTTGTGAAAATATCGCTGTAAATCTCTTGCAAATCCGATAATATGGTCTCCCTCTGCTTCAATAGCACCAGTTTCTGATTATTGTCGAGTTATACATAGATATATGGACGACATCTAAATGACGCAATTTGCAATCAGTAGTTGGTTCCTCAATGTGACAATTAAATTCCTCTTATTGTTGAATCGTAATGTGGTGGAATAAAGACCTCAGACCTGGATTTGCGGTTCCTCCTAATCAGATGAATCCGAAATTATACCGTTAACAAAAACACTCGGTCCGGACAAAGGTCGCTAGCAGCAAATAAATAAAATGCCTAACGCGTAATTCTGATACCGCCTGTGAATTACTTCCACGTGATGGCGAGCAAGAGAGAAAACTGAATATATGCGACCCAAAAATTTCAAAAAAAAAATTTGGAAGTTTTTGATTTAGATTCTTGAAAAGATCACCACCGCATCTCAAATATCTCAATTTACAAAAAGGGCGAGCGTTGCAAGGAACCCTTTTGAATTGTCTGCAAGTCTCCTGATATTTCTCTATATTTATAGCTATATTATTATCTCCAACTCGAACACTTGCTTGTGAAATGTCTGCTCCTAATCCTAAAGGTAATAGAACATGGATGTATAACGGCTTTGGCTATATGATCCGAATATTAACTATTCACTAGCTTTCCCTCTCGCAGATGCTGCTTTGAGTCAGCAAATCTTAGATCTCGTGCAGCAGGCGAGTCACTATCATCAGTTGAAGAAGGGTGCCAACGAAGGTAAGTTGATCCACTATGAGATTACTTAAATATATTCAAGGATTGATCGATTGAGTTGGCCATTGTGGGAAGTTTGTACTAATGAACTGTGATTTAGCGACCAAAACTCTTAACCGAGGAATCAGCGAGTTTATTGTCATGGCTGCTGACACCGAGCCTATCGAGATTATTTTGCACTTGCCTCTGTTGTGCGAAGACAAGAATGTTCCATACGTTTTTGTTCCTTCTAAGATTGCATTAGGAAGAGCCTGTGGTGTAACACGTCCAGTAATTTCTGCTAGTGTCACCAGTAACGACGCCAGTCAGCTCAAGACTCAGATCTACGCGATCAAAGACAAGATCGAGAGATTGCTCATCTAGATTGATCTGTATGGTTAGAGTTGTGTTATTCGAAACATCAAAAAGGCTACAGCACAAAGGATTAGAAGAATCTGTATAATAAAAGATCTGTATATTGAATATTTAAATAACTACTCAATTACCATTTACTTTAAGGTCAAAGATGATGTGTTTGTAAAATATAAGAATGCAAAATATTCTAAACGCCGGTGTCGCAGATAGAATACTAAAATACCAACTAGAGGTCATAAATAATCAAAAACTTCCTGCAATGAAAAGTACCTCTCCAAACGTCCAACTGATACAGTTGCAACTCATTGCAAGTCAGGGATCAAATGATTTGATTGTTATTACATACTCTCCTTGTTGACGTGTTCATTCAAGGTCATACCCGCCCTTGAACTGTGTAAGAAGCTTGAGAACAGGCCTATTTCGGCTATCAATCTCCATCTCCATTTCCTCTGGCTCGTCGTAAATGATTGCTTCCCCATTGTCGTCATTGTCGTCACTGTCGTCATTGTCGCAATACTCTTGTTGCTGTGATTCTTTTGAATTATCAGACTTTATAACCACCTCGCTCCGGCTAAACGTCCGGTCAATCCTTTGATCTGCACTTTCCGTAATGTGTGACCGGTTATCACAAGGCTCCCTCAATAAAGACATGGTGAATGTGGTACCAACATTGTTGGAGAACATACTGCTACCAGTAGAAACTTCCATTGATTCTGCACGGTCGCTCTCTACTCTGTAGGGAATATCAGTTCGGGTCCAAGGAAGAGGTGACCAGTTAAATGGCCGTGATAGCATAGTGAGCTTTCCGCTCTTTGGATCGCGTACAAATAGTTTTTGCCGGTGATCTTTAAGGGTTTCTGGTAGTGATACATCCGTGAGCGTTTGGATATACTGTGACTGGTTGTCGAAAGCCGGCATCTCCACTCGAAGCTCGCCATTGGTGTCTTTATCTCGATTGACAGACATATCTCAGTCCGTCAAAAAAGTATGCAAACTTAGAAGCGTATAACAGATAAAGCCGACGATCATACGGTGAGATATCAACAACTTTTGTTTACATCGGATAGGTAAAACCGGCAGAAGAGCGGTAATGTATTCTCAGAACGATATTGAACAGCAGAGAACCTCTAACACTCACAATAGTCCCTAAGTTGCAAATATTCAACTCTAGCTAAATAGACAGTCAAAAACTGAGTCGTTGACTCGAGTTTGTAAGCCAAAGAGAGAGATATGGGCGCTTCCATGGCCTTTTTTTTTTTGGAAATATCAGTAAATTTTAGGTTTTGTCACGGCAGCTTATTTAGCTTCTCTAATGTGTAATAATTAAAATGTCATCTGATCTGCATTGGGGTACTTTATTTGTGGTTTTATGTCTCGAAAATAATGCTTTCTGAACAATTTCCAGAAACGTAACGGCGTCATTAATCGCAGTATGTACAATGTGTACGAGCCTTAGGAAGAGATGTTACGCATGTCATCAAGCAGTCTAACGATAATTTTTATATCTTCTGAAAACTTAGTGAGTCGTTATGGGATACTCTTCATCAAGGGTTTAAGAACTCCATAATTTACGTAAAGTTTTAGGTCTGTCTACAGACCAGACGCAATGCCAAAGGTTGTTAATGGAGCAAATTTAAGTTGGACCAGCTTCGTGGCGATCAGCACGGTCCAAATAAATGGCGTTTCGAGGAGTTTCAACCTTGCGAAAGCTAATATATCACATGTCTACTTTGTTATATATAACAAATGATTTATAACTGTTTGTTTTGTCTGGTAGAAAAATCTGAAACGTTAATCGCAATTACGCTATGGTACTCACAATTTAATGAAAATAGATAATATGTAAATTGTTTGCTGAGATGCTCTTTAGTCAGAATCAATTGATCCTTTATGTGATTTGAATACTATTACCTCTTCCCGCTACAATCCTCGTTCGGAGCGGCGATTGGATTCACGCTTCGAGGAAGGAGAGACTCCCTCAACTAAGACCAATGTCTACCATCATCCTGGAATCCCCGGTCTCTGGAAGAATCCATTGGCATCTCCCAGTCGAGATTTTGATGAGTCAAAGGACAGAAGGCTTCTAAATTCATTCGTTGAATATGTGGCAGATGCTGGCGAAAACACGCTCTCTAACTCGTCATTCCCTCAATATGAACGCAGAATGTCCGAGGAAGTTCATAGAAGAAGAGCAAGTATAAATTCACAGTTCAGCAATGTAAACAACTTCAATTCTTAGTTAAGAACAGGCCATTGGCAGGTTTTTGTTTGTAGTACAATGATTGCTGTCGTTCGGCGTTGATTCAGTGATCTGTCTGGCAAATATGAGTTTTGGTTACCATCCTGCATGAAATTTTCAAATAGGAAAAAAGTAATCAGTTTCCTCTTCTAGTTGATAGGCTAAAAATAAATTGATTTCTAAATTTCAATATATTTTTTAGTCATTTATAGAAATTGCCGTAAAAATTTAGTGTCCAGTTGTGAGGACAAGTTCGTCGACGACGTTGGGTATTTGTCTCAACTTTCCCTCTCATTTATAATTGAAGCAAATACAAAGCGATCATAACATAATCAATCCCATTAAGTCTTAGTTTATATATCTGCAAACTGGCGTTACGGGTGCCCCTAAAAGTGTTCTATCGAAGATCGGTCCTTCGTCATAGTACAAATTTTCGATCAAACATCCTATATCCAATCACAGCGGCTTGTGTCTTCACGTCTATTGCCCTGTATTGTACCTCCCCTTCTCTAAGATTTGGTGCTTCTTCTTTTCTCGGTCGATACAGTCTTAATTGGAATCACGAGATGGCAAACAAAGGTCTATCTTTTTGTCTCTGTTATTTTGAGCGGTAATAAGTAGATTGCAACTGACAGTCGTCCATGATTCAGTTGCTCCTCAAGAGCCTCCTAAGTGGAATCTTACTCCAGAACAAATCGTCAGTCAGACTGAAGATATTCTGGCAAAAGCAAAGGCTATTCACGATGAAGTTTCTGCCGAAACCAAGCCGACATTTGAGAGCATAATCCGAAAACTCGCGTTAGAAGAGAATCTACGAGCTGTTGAGATTAACAAATTGACATTCTATCAACATGTCAGCACTCATAAGGAGCTCCGTGATAGCAGCAGCAAATCAGAAGAACTCATTAGAGTCAGTATAGAAGCATTTATATTTATATCTGGAAACATTGATATTATGGGATTAGAACTCGAATTTAACATTTTCAGGACTTCGACATTGAGGCCTCCATGAGAGAGGATCTTTACAAAGCAGTGCATGCTGTCTACGAAACAACTCCTCATCTAGATCCAGAGTCCTCAAAATTATTAGACAAGCTGGAGAAAGGATTCACTCGAAATGGTCTGGCTCTGCCTAAGGAAAAGCGTGACGAACTGAAGGAATTGCAGAAGAAGCTTTCCAATCTGGAGGTAGCATTCAACAAGAACTCCGGCGAAGAGGTCTGCTCTAACGTCTTATTATATTATCGTTGCTTGGCTAAAATTTGTCAAAAAATTAGAAAAACTTCATTTTGTTCACTGCTGAAGAACTTGAAGGTGTTCCGACAGATGTTCTGAGTCAATTCGAGAATATTGATGGAAAGTTAAAGATGACATTTAAATATCCAGATATTTTTCCGGTGTTGAAATACGCAAAAAATTCTGACACCAGAAGACGTGCCTTTGTCGGTGATCAGAACAAAATCATGGACAACTGCGAGCTGCTTGCTGGAGCAGTAAAATTAAGAGCTCAAATTGCTTCTATATTGGGGTACAAATCCCATTCCGACTATGTTCTTGAAGAGAGGATGGCCAAGGATTCCGAGAAAGTCCTTTCTGTAAGTTTCTGTCAATATTTGTATGGAATATTTGCTAAATCTCTTAGTTTTTGAATGACTTGAAGTCTAAGGTCACTGCCCAAGGAGCTCTAGAGCTCTCCAAATTATTAGCTCTGAAGACAGTAATACTTTTAGCCTTGAGATGGTTGTTTGTGATGAAATATTAACAGGTTTATATAGGAAGACTTAAAGGCTCGCGGAATAGAACCTGAAACGGATTTTTATATTTGGGATTACAGATTTTATGATAGACTACTCCTAGAAAAAGAATATGAAGTAGATGCTCAGAAAATTAGCGAGTACTTCCCAATGCAATCTACAGTAGAGAAGATGTTGAGTATTTTTGAGACTTTATTTGAACTTAAGTTCATTGAGATCACGGGATCTGAGAGATCAGTGTGGCATGAAGACTGTAAGCAGTTTGCAGTCTGGAAAGACATTCCAGGAAAGGATGAATTTGTCGGATGGCTTTACTTCGATTTGCATCCAAGAGAGGGCAAGTATGGCCATGCCGCTAACTTCAATCTTGAATCTGGATTTACGGATGTCAATGGAAAGCGAGTTTACCCAGTTACGGCGTTGGTGTGCAATTTCTCAAAGCCTTCTGCTACAAAGCCGTCGTTACTTAAACATGACGAAGTTGTGACGTTTTTCCATGAGTTAGGACATGGAATTCATGATTTAGTTTCGGAGACGAAGTATAGCAGATTCCATGGTACCAACGTCGCAAGGGACTTTGTGGAAGCACCATCTCAGATGCTGGAATACTGGTGCTGGCAGCCTGAGCAACTTAAGTTTTTATCTAGCCACTACCTAGAGCCAGAAAAAACTATTGATGATGATCTCATTGCAAAAATCGTGCGAAGCAAACATGTCAACGGCGGTCTTTTTAACTTGCGACAGTTGCATTTTGCGCTTTTTGACATGTCCTTGCATACTTCTGATGGTAATGTTGATATCACGAAGGCATGGAATGAAATGCGCGAGCAGATTTCATTAATGAAGCAGGGCAAGGTAGGAAAACATTTTTGATCGTATTTTTCTTTTGTTACATCCACTGAGAAACATTTTAACTTTGAGTAGGAGATAACCTATGGATTCTCCTCGTTTGGACATTTGATGGGAGGATATGATTCAGGTTCGTTGGGTGGCTTTAATGAGTATGTGGGCAATTTCCTGATTCTTTTTGAATAGGCTACTATGGATACCTCTGGTCCCAAGTTTTTGCAGCAGATATCTTTTATACTAAGTTTTCTGCTAATCCAATGGATCCATCTGTTGGAGATCAATATTTGAATACAATTCTCAAACCAGGCGGGTCTTTAGATGAATACGATAACATCAAGAAGTTACTGTCAAGAGATCCAAATAACGACGCTTTTCTCAAAGAACTTGGAGTGAACGTCTAGCTCGTACTGAATCAAATCATGATTCCGAAAGCGTTCAAATGATGACTACCAATTAAAATGGTTTCATTTCTTGTTCTCTTTTGTTCGCAAACAAATGGCAATTGTAATAAATAAGATAAGCTAAGTTATTGGCTAATCAGCTAAATAGGACCCTGTTAGTCTTTTTATGCCCTGTGCGATCGGTTTACAGTCATAATTAGTTTTCAAGATATACTGATCCTTATGTATGCTCGTATATGAAAAATTTGAAGTCATTTAATTTTAATACAGTAAAAAAAAACATGACATAGTTCTGCACAACGAATTCCTCAAAATGCTAATTGCGAAGTTCAGAAATTTTATTGACTTTTTTCAGTAAAACTTACAGCTAGACAATATACGCTCAAATAACGGGAACAGAACTAAAAGTCTCGCTTAGACCAAGGGATAAGATAAGGAGAGCAAAAGAGAAGTCGTCCACGAGCCTACAAAATCGATGAGCAACGTGTCATGAATATTAAGAAAAGTCTTCTATAGAAGAGACTTCCAGATAAACCATATCATCTAGGTCCCAGCTTCTCCAATATCTTTGAACCCTGCTCTTCCCACTCCTGCTTTGAAATCCACCTAAAAATTGTTTAGAAAACAAATATTCCGTCAAATAGAAAAAAAAGGACTTACATATGATCCTTATCATGCATTATATTCGCGAGAACAGCACCTCCAAGGAAGACCATATGGCGACGTCGGGGAGGATCTTCGATTATAACTTTAAATTTCTAGGAAATGTGTTAGCTTGTTAAAATTCAGCATCCTTAGGATTGGTTCGGAACTTAAGTAATAGTTACGCACACTCAATCTCTCAGGGTCTCCGTTCAATACTTTCGTCAGCCACAGCTGCTTCAGCTCCTTTTCCAGTCTGCTTGGTAGACCTGGATACATACTAGAACCACCCGATAGTACGATGGCACGATAAAGACTTGATCGGACGTCTACGTCTGCAGCTTGAATAGTATTGAACAAGAACTCAGCTATTCCCGGCTGCTCAACGTCAATCAAGTCTGGCTGGAAAAGGCACTCTGGAGCTTCAAACCGCTCAGAACCAATACGAATTGTGCGACCATCAGGAAGCTAAATCCAATTGGTCATGTTAGTAACTCAGCTGATAGGACTTATTTGCAGAAACGAAAATATAATTCCATACAGTGTATGATTCTACCAAGACAGTTGTCTCATCAGCTAGCTTAGCATCCAGGTCAAGGTCATAGCTAACGTAACACAATTTCTCCTTGATCTGTCTAACAGTCTCAAAATCAGCCGTTCGGTTGAAGGCATAACCACGACGAAGCAAAAGATTGATAAGCTGTCTGGTGACGTCTCGGCCGGCAACATCAAGCCTACGCGTTAGGTGATTGAGAACTACAGACTCGTAAACAGGGACTATATGAGTTACACCATCGCCAGAGTCAACAACAACACCGGAGGAGAGACCTAGAAATAATTGATCCGTCAGCAACTTGAGCAGGCTGGATAAGCTGTCACACAAGCTTAGAAAGACAACAATTTGACAAACCTTGAGCATACAGAGCTAGCACTGCTTGAATGGCAACATAAACAGCCCCGAAATTGTACTTCTCAAACATTGTTTCGACCATCCTTTCACGATTTTTCAACGGATTCATAGGCGGTTCGGTAAGCAGGATCTTCTTTCCAGATGGATCGACTTTCATTCTCTCATAAAATGCATAATCCCATAAATGACCCATATCCTCCCAATTTTTTATAATACCATTCTCCATCTACATCGGTCAGTCATACTAAGTAAAAATTTATACTAAGTAAAACTTTCTACTCAATTTGTGAGTACAAGACATGACGGAGGAATTACTTACAGGATAAGATATTTGCAGCATTGTTCGAACTGCACTAGCCTCGTCACCAGCCATGATGTCTTTAATATCGACATTTCCAGTCCGTTCTTCTGCCCGTAAGATTGGACGGCCGACAATTGATGGAAATGTATGATCAGGGAAATTGGTTCCACCTCTTCCGATCTTGACGAATCCGGTACCCTGATCGAGGACTATAGGATTATTAGTCAGTCAGTTACATTTCTCCAACAAAGATTTTCAAATAGCTTCAAACAGCATTGCAAAGAAGTTCCTTCAGTTGTTTAAGGACTTCCAAGTAGATCCAAGATCTCCCATCTTCGAACTTACCAATTGGTTGCTCCGCCATTGTTTACTGTATATTGTCTTCTCAAGTGCAAAACTAAGAAGTTATCACCAAACAAAATTAGAGACAAATCTAATAAATAAATGTACTTGCTAGTACCACACAGAAATTAATAGGTACGAGAACGACAACAATCGATTGATGAGAGCAGTTATCTGCTTAGGTCTTCCCGAATCTCGTTAAGTTCTAATTTGAGGAACATCCTTGGCCGGTGGCTTTAGTCAGTTTACGTAAACGTGAAATGTTCATCAATACAATGTGCAGCACAAGCGTCATATATACTACGCACTAATTACCAGCGTTATCATGTCAGAGTTACGAAGTGAAAGAACTCCGCGAATCCACACATATTTGTAGACTTCCAATTACGACAACGTGAACGAGGATAGACGGCCCTCGACAGCGAGGATTTATAACCAATGACTGGTATTCAAGGAATCTCTTTTATGACCCCATCAAAGGACCAATTGCGTAGTTCTAGGATGTATTGCCATTCCTGATATCCTTCGGAAAAATCAAAACACATATACAAAACAAGATAACTTCTAAAAATTCTTCAACAAATTTAAAATTTTCAAATCGCCATAAATTGCCTAAGCCTAGGCATCACTAGATTGTATCACCAGACGAGGGATCTGTTCGAATTCGGAACGATCCGCACGCAGAAAATCGGCATCTTCCTCATTTAGCTCTTGCCAACTCTCGTACGAAAGTAACACAAAGGCGACGATAATAACAGCTCCTCCACTGACCGCCCCATATGTCATTGGTGTGTCAAACAGCAGCCAGTCGCATACAGCCACCAGAAAAATTGTCAGCAAGGCCGCTACACTGGATATGACAGGAGAGGTTAGTGACATCAGAGTCATGAAACTTGCTGAGAAGGCTACATTCGACACTACTGAAATAAGAAGGATGCCAAACTCGTGGCCGTTAGGTAGCTCAAACTTCTCGATATCCAAAACATGTAAAACTGGCAAAATGATCCACAAAAACATCTAGACTGAGTTAGATGAATTCAAAATCGGCATTCGCTAAATCATATTCTTACCATAGTAAAAAGACCAATACATGAAGCAAAAGCGTTCGCAAAGAGAACAGACCGCTTCGGTGAGCAGCTGGATGGAGGGCATGCCAACCATTTGTACAAGACCTCGTAAAGCCCATACATGACAGCTCCGACTCCGATGATGACGTTGCCTAGTAAACGGTTTGGAGCAGAATCCACGAACTCTCCTGTATCATTGGGCTTATTGATCCCTGATCCTATTCGGCCAACAGAAATTGTTGAGGCTATTGAATCTCCATATGCCACGATAAACACGCCGAGTATAGCGAGCAAAACGCTGGCGACTTTCTTAAAACGAACCTTTTCATTCAAAATCGGGATAGAGAAAGCATACGCAAAAAAAGCGGAACAGTTGTATATCGCAGTAACATCTCCAGGTGATGTAAGATTTACAGCAATGTACCAAGTGGACCCAGCAATTGTTAAAGCGAGCGTTATCAGCGTGGTTCTTGAAATGAGATATCTCAATGGCGGTTCATGCGAGTTCTGTGTGATACAAATGAGATTCAGAGTCGAATAGACTGTCTTCATGTATGACTTATAGACTGCTCTTGCAGGTTTCGAAGGCGTTACCACGCATAAGAACAGGATCTGTAGCGGAACAAGGATAACGTAGGAACTATGAGTGCAATAACTAACAAAAGGTTAGCAACCTCCTTTAACATCAGCCTTGATAAATATCCGTACAGCATGAATATGGGCTTGTGATATCCCAAGTTTTGCGACAGATATCGCGCTGACTCCGTTTGAATGACAAATGTCGCTAGGGCGATCAGCAGCGCCACGCCGGAACTAAATAAATTTGAAGAAAAATCAGCACTGCAGGCTATACAGATATTTTGACGTAAAATCTCACCATGAATACCGCCAGTATCGTGATATCTTTACACTTTCCGCAAGATCTGAAGATAGAGAGGATATATCCGCATCTTCCATTCCTGAATTCACTTCCTCATCGTCTGCGCCTCCGCGCTGATTGAGATATCTGTAGTGCGATCGGTTTAGACTTCTGTTGGGGGAAGATCCAGATAGAATAATAGACGGCCGTTTAATTGGCTTATTCCCTGGTCCTTTTAAAGTCTTCGGGTTATACCCGCTCATATGGTTGCTCTCCTCTGGTATATATTCGTCGCTATCTGAAGGGTTATATGGGTGGTTCAAAGATCCGGTAAAAGAATGGGTAGGGGACAAGAGATCAAAGGAGTCTGATCTATGGTGAGCTGGTCTGGCCATGTTCTTATACGAATATCGATATCGGTTCGAATACTGAGATCTTTCACAAAGACCAGTTAATCAAGGCCTCTGGCCAAATACCGTGTTTGAAAGGACTTCCCAAAAACACTAAATAGCCAAAATAAACTTCGAGAAAAGTTTGCTCAATACGTTATTAAGATGAGAAAACAAATTAAAGCCTTCACGGTTGAGTCTGGGAGAATAAATTTCTCTGGCGGTTAGAACTGTGAAAGATAAGTTAAACTGAAGTGGGACGAAAAAATCCGGCGAGGTATCGCCGTCCCGTTTCCCCGGAATTATCTTGATCATCGGAACAACCAACACTCAAACACCTAAGTTGACTGCAAAAAGTAGCCAGTAGCCAAACCATCGTGTATTCGTCTCAAGTAAGAGAATAATCACTACGCCGGCCTCCTATAGCAACACAATACCAACATATACACGACTAGTCCTAACCAAAACAGCCAAAAGAAGAAAAACCTTTCTGAAGGCGAGGCTACATCATGTATGGCTCAAATTTCTATCATATCAGCAACTATATCTTTGCCAGTACTTTAGGATTTTGTTGAAACTGATTATGCTTTAAGAGACATTAGAGTATATATAACCTGCTCCTATTGCTGCCGTAAATCTAGAAAGAAACCACTGTTCTGGAAATGACGGTCGAAGTGGAATCGAGAAGTTATAACTCGTTCGAACAGGCGAGTATGAGACTTCCTAGTTTCGGTCACCGCATCAGAACATCAGCCTCCGGAAGCTCACTAGGGAGAGACGAGAACAGCATAGAGGATACTAATGAGAGGAGTTTGGATCAGACTACAGAGCGAGAGTGTAAATACTACGTGGATAGCCTTAAAGATAGTTGTGACCGCCACGAAACTGGGGACTTTGCCAATACTTTATATGAAGTTGAAGATAGTGACGCGGCGGGCTTCACTACTAGTGGTATAACGATTTGATTTCCACATTTGCTAATATATTTACTTAACTGCTCTCGGAGAGCTGTAGGCAAAAATTCAAAGTCAGTACTAATTTTTTCGTTGCAGTCAATATAGATGCTCTGTTGGCAGAAAGCTCTGATAGGTGCAGTACAGGTGAGTTGAGCATAAATAATCTCTCACATACGTTAGAAATATCGAGTTCCCACGAAAATGACTATATTACATCAAAGGTTGAAAAGTTCATGGACACATGGCTTGCACAAAATCAACAGCGGACGGGTCTTGTACTTTCGAATATAATTTTAGGATTAACCGAGTCAGACTCTGCAAATGCCAGACTGCATGATAAACAAATACGAGACATGCGGACCAATATGTTCGAGGCTTATCAATATGGCAGAAGGAGCATCGATGTTGCCGCACCTTCGTCTGACCCTGATTAGATACTGAATTTGCTTGTGCTTGTTACCCAACATAACTGCTTGCTTCCATTGCTCTGTTTCCTTTATGATTTGCTCATTTTGCTTCTTGATGTCTCTTTACCAATGATACCATTCAAAATTTTATCTATGTTTCTCAATATCATTATTGTACATAGTGTGATTATAGATGACTTTAATGTCATCGTTCCGACTATGAAGATGTATATAATAACAACATATAAATGCTCAATGCGCTGTGATAGCTTCTTCGTTCTTGCAAATCTCCAAAAATCCCTGAAATGTAATAATGCAACTCATTTTCTATCTTTCAGCCCTCTTCAACTTTAAACCAAGTTATAAACAACAACAAATCAACAGCCGATTGGCCAGTAAAATTAGCGAGTTAATGCGATAATCATCAAATATCATAGAATCCAGCAGTTTAAAGAGATCAGCCTTAACTAACAACTTTTCCTGCCAATCCAAAAAAGAACAAAAATGCAAGGATAAACTGACATTGAGTCCGTTTATGCAAAGTCCCAATTTCTAGAAAGAAGAACCAATCCTCCTGCATATTTTAGTAGAGATGCGTCGGTTGATCATAATAGCGAACCACAACCTATCAAACAGTGTTTACTTATACTGGAGAGAAGACATGGCATGACAGCTCATTGGTTATATCACCATATCTCTACAACAGTTTCGCACCCCACACCTGTTCCATGGAAATCTTTCCTTTTGTCTCCGGGATGAATTTAAAGCCCACAATAAAATAAGAAGCTGCAATAGCAGCTAGTAGAAAGAAGACTGCTCCACCCATGGCCTGGTTCAAAATAGGGAACAAATATGCCTTCAATAATCAGTACCTTATACAAAACTTTACTATGAACTACACAAAGTCTTACCACCAAGAAAATGGATATCCAGTTGCACGTAAATCCGACACTCTGAGCAACTCCAACCGATGCAGCATCGGTAAATTCTGGAATGATCAAGAAGGGAATAGGACCCAATCCGACAGAAAACATTGCTACAAACACCGTGGCAGCAATAGCCGAAAGCACATTGACATTCTTAAGAATACCGATTCCAAGTAAAGCTGCAGACAGGGACATTCCAGCCATCGAAGCCAACAGGAGGGGCTTTCGACCGACCTTATCAATAAACGGTGATATACCCGCATTTACTGCACAATTTAATGCAGAGATTAACACGTTGATCAACACAGATGCATTAGGGAACAGAACCCTAAGAATTGTAACTCCGTAAAAGATCATAGTGTTGATACCACAAAACTGTTGTGCGGTAAGAACAAGAAGAACTGCAGTTAGAGGACTGCGATATCTGCGCGAGGTCAGGAATTCCTTGTATGACACCTTGTCAAAATCTCTGGCCTCCTGCATACAGCCTTCTTCCACAGAATCAATGATCACACTTTCACTGGACTCAACAGATTCTTTCATATCTATCTTCGAATCATTTATAGCTCCATAAGAAGACATTGATCGGTCATCACCTATTGACGTTTTGGTAGTCCCGTTGTCATGAACGGAGTCTGTATACGTGGAGACAGATGAAGGGGTTACAGGAGATTCTGTCGACCGCACACCAAGAGTTGTTTCTTTCCAAGCCTCAATTTCCTGATCGATCAATATATATTCCTCACGGGTCCCAACATTATTCTGTAGACCTCTGAGCGAGTAAATAATGGATCTAGCAGCGGGCTCTTGGTTTTTCAAAACCAACCACTTCGGAGATTCATAACAGAATGGAATAAGTAGAATGTTGGCAAGAGCTAAGACACCACCACCACTAAGAATTACACGCCATCCGATAAACGAGGAAAAAAACACTCCCATAACCTGAGCACTTAGAATTCCAATATTGACAAACATTTGAGTCATAGCACCTGAAAAATTAGCTTGAATAGCAAAACTCTGCAAATTAAATGGGATCACGTACCAATAGCGCCAGAGAGAGCTAGAGGACTAATCTCATTCAAATACATTGGAGTAACGATAAGTGAAGCTCCTGAACCAAGTCCGGAAATAAATCTTCCTAGCATTAAGACACCGAAATTTGTGGATGTAGCCATAATAACTGGACCGATGATGTAGCTTATACAATTGATCATCGTCAAACCCTTGCGTCCAAACTTATCAGCTGCTCTACCAGCCACAGTTGCACTGAGAAGTCCTCCGACACTGAATATAGAATTGATTAAACCAATTTGATTAGTATCCATAGGAATACAATCTACTAGACCTCCAGAGATGTAAGACTGAAGAGAAGTTACTGCTGTGCCTCCCATTAACGTGGCCTTATGCGTTGCATTACCATAGCTCGTATCATCATCCATGAAATCCATGTACTTGACCTCACAAGAGATGTATGATTCTGGAGCATTTAACTCAGATAAATGATACCCAAATTGCAAGGCTCCCAGACAGACCACAATAACGTGAAATACCAGCCTAGCCGTCAGCTGTCTTCGTGCCATTTCGCGACGGAAAATAATTCTCGAGACGTCTTTGCTAATATAAGAAACTTAAAACTTAATAATAAGTATATTTACAATCAAGTATATATCTAGTACCAGTTTTAGAGCACCTTCTTTACTGTTGTGTGGACGAGAAAATTGTGAACAGATCCAAAATTGGATTTAATTTTGGCAGGCCAACTTTTGGTCTGAACTTATCGTTATCGTAAAGCCTACGGTTTGGGCTTCGGCACCAGGCAATGAGACTCTAGCTTTATCTACACCTAAAAGCCAACCAGGTGATGAGCCAACATTGTCAGCCAGATTTTGTGCTAGCGCCTCAAGATGTGTGTTAACCATTTTTCAGCAAGATTGGTTCGATGGTCTAGTTGGTTATGGCACCTGCTTAACACGCAGAACGTCCCCAGTTCGATCCTGGGTCGAATCATTTTTTTTTCAACTTTTTTTTTTTTTGAGATATTAATGGGTTGATGGGAAGAATGATTACATGTATAATCACGTCCAATCTGTTCAAGAAGAGATCATAATATTTTATTGAACGCAATAGTCGGCAAGATCGGCAAGACCGAAGTAACTGAGGAAGAGAAGATAACAATAATTTCTTTCTGATGATATTCTCCGCTAACTTATATGATCAATGATCAACTCTCGATATAACAATAGTCGATATAACGAAAAAGTTCTAAGATGGACGATTGATAACTCGACCGGAGTGGAGTGAATCATTCCACTTGTTTAAATACATCTGTGATTGACTCACGACAAAAGCGAGCAGGACGCTCATCATTCTCGCGGTACCCGTTTAGAATATGAATGAAATTTAGGCATGCTAGAACATCTCTGTTCCACATTTTGCCAGGCAAGCAATCCTTGTTTTGGCATTCGAGAAGTCCATGGACTAGCCGCATTTTAGGTTGCCTGTCTCTTTTACCTGTCTTTTCATCTTCCGTCTGGCCATCCTTTGGATCCTGAACGCAGTCCCACTTCCGCTTTCCTAAACCCGACTTCCTCTTTCTTTGTTTACTATTCAGAGGTCTAGGGTTCTCGCGATATTTCGTGGCCTTCACCCTATGATTGCATTTTGGGCACCAGTAAGATGTCCGAAATTCGTCAAGGAGAACAACATTAAAGCCCTTTTTGCGGAACAGGTCTTGGAAACCTTTCTTGCGACTAGGTGCGTGATACTTCTTCGTGGAGTTATTGTAATTACCCATAAGTATTATCACGTCATCACCAAACTTGCTCCGCAAGGCGTTAGCAAGATTATCGTCTGCCTGCTGTCGCTTCCAATACCTCATCCAACGGGCCTCTCTAAATTCCTTTTTAAAATAAAAAGGGAATAGAAATTCGTTTGCCTGTCGCCGTATCTGTAAGGATGAACGGAATTCTTGCAAATCGACAGCGGCAGTGTTGGTGGACGACAGCATGCTCATCCAACTATCATACTGGGCCCTTAGATGGTCACTTAGGTCTCGTACGAGACCACGCTCTATAAGGCCGTATTCTTTCAAACCGCTTTTATTCTTTCAAACCGCTCTCTCGCTTGTCCTGACAATAGATATACCGAAACTTCCGTATACCTTGATGCTTTTGTGGCTTCTTCCGCTTCGCAGCCTTTTCCAGCTTCTGCCTTTTTTTCTTGCTGGCTCTGTCACGAACCCTCCTAGCCGTAATTTTGTTTTGAGCTAAGCGCTCTGAAGTGTCGACAGTATCATCTGGAACCTCCTCCAGAGTTGGGTTGCTCGTTTCTGGCGTGGCTTCATCTGCCAGGGCGTCGTCTGCCACAAACCCGGCAAGCTCACCAGAATCCCCAGCCAATGTCGAGAGCTCGCTCAATATATAGAGGAGGTCCCGATGGTTGGGATCAATCGCTATGACCCGCCCTCTGCTCTCTTCTCGATCTTTTGCAGAAGAACGTCCTAGACGAGAAAGTATCCAGCAGTAGTGATCTAGTGGAACGAATCCACTAGATCATTAATGCGTTCACAGTTTGGATCTGTGAACACACTATCTGGTCGGCAGCAAATAGCCGAATAACCTTCAGTATTTGTTCAGCTCTCTGATTTGGTGCTCCAAGACTGGGATTATCCAGTCCTTTATGGACTTCAGCATGCTGATTATTTGCAGATCTATTACGATATTTAGTTGATTTTGGAGTTGCTAGTGTAACAATCTTCATTCAGCTTGCAATATATAGCTGAAAGTTTGATCTGTCAAACAAGTGGATTAGAGAATTAACTTGAGCGTATACCTTCATGAAGCGGGGTAAGGGTTGTTGGCTTCCATTGGGTAAACGTACTTTGAGCTGATCACGTGACTATTTAAAATGTAAAAATATATCGTCATCGATCAAGTCGATATAACTATATTCGATATAACGAAATAACTCAGTAGAAGTAGGTTGGTCATAGCTTTTAGAGTTGGACGGGACGGGAGAACGTGCTAGACAACAACAAAAGTCCACCAGGTAGCGCATAATGAACACTTGATGTTCATCAGAGCTTTTATCGCTTCTCCTGCTTAACAGAAAGTCTAATGGATGCTTGCACGTGTATGCACATGGCCTTGATACCAGATTGAAACAAAGAATTCACCATCAAAACTTCGGACCTTGATGAACAACGAAGTAGCCGTACAAGGAACAGTATGTGAACATTTGCAAGCTCTCAAAAAGCCTCTAGTCAGAATGACAGCACGCGTGCACTTGTGTTCACAGGTGACAGCATATTTGTCCTCCCATGAATCCTTTTTTTGAGTTAAACCGAGTTTGAAGGTTTCATCGAGATGCCAGAGATACAGAGGCAGGAACGGTAAATTAGCTGTCTGCTCGTTGTTTCTCTATAATATTATATATGACTGACATGGGCCCCTGTTTGTGTGTTCTCTCATTTCTCAAAGCGCATACACATAGTCTTGTTCTTTCGGATCTTCCTCGTTGTCATATCTTTAACCAATAGAAAACAATATAGCTATATGTTAGCAATGGATCATTCAGGACCCGATATGTATATGTGCTCTGGCCTATCCCGCCGTAATCCTGAACTGGAGTCCGATATCATCATGAAATATGGGATGACAGAGTGTCGCTCTTTCTCGTCGAGCGGTATGAATAGAACTGCACCTACAAGTGTCCATATTTCAGACACACAAATTATGCCTGGATGTTCAAGCGAGATGCAAGGTAAATACCAAAGTCTATTTGGGCCTTTTCAATATCAGACGATGGACTTAAGCGAAGAAGAGACACTTCTGGAGCAAATGCTTCTTTCCAGCTGTCAAATGGCGCCGTCCTCAATCGAGATCCATCAACAGAAGCACCCAGGACAAATTGACCCCACCAGAGACATGTTATCAAATTTTTGCGGAGACAGCAATATAGATGTCGAAAGTAGCGTAACGCTCGCCTACGACAATCCCCTAACAGACTACGAAATTGGAGAAGGAATGGGAGATATGACGTTCGGTTTTTGGGCCAATGCTAAGAAAAATATATGCCAGGACGATTTTGCGACTTGGATGCGAGACTCTGCAGGTTTTGACATCGACACTTTAGACTCCTACTTAGTCAGGGACTGCAATCTTGGTGCTTCGATAATGGACATGCAGGTCCTGGACATGGATTCATTCTCGCTAGACCAGATAATACCGGTTTCTCAAGAGGAGAGCGAATTTGCCGACTTTAAAGCTTTTGCGTTTAACTCTCAAACACCAGCATCAATGCTGAGTCGGAGTGCAGATATTCTGAATTCAAGTTTGGATGGCTCTTATGATAGGCCAGCGCTATCAAATCCGAGAGATAGGCCATTATCTTACAGCGACGGAGGAGTACAAATTCTGCCTCGTTCAGAGCCCATTGGTATGAACATAGAAGAAATGACTAGTTTCAGTGGCAGTATTAACAGCAATGCTACTGCGGTGAACTCAAACGCTTCAGGTCGACCACAGTCGCTTCTAGGCGGCAAAGCTAATCCTACAGATTCCTTGAGCTTTGCTGAGTCAACTTCAGGGAAAGCTGCGAGGAGTCACAACTCAAACGTTCCTTCGCGCCCACCATCAGTACAAAAAACGGTATTTACTCCAGCAGATGATCTAGAATCGAACTTGTTATCGCTTCTGGGTCTACCAACGCCACTGTCATCACCGTACGACACGATGATTACCGACCACTCACATGTGGCAACCAACAGTTCCATGATCGAGTTCTTCTTCAAACCTGAGGGAGTCACAGCGGAACTCAGACGGGAAGTAGCGAAGATATTGTTTCTTCGGATCAGTAGTGGAAGATATCTTAAACTGCTGCAGAGGATTATAACCCAGTACGACAAGATCAAGCGTATTGAGGCAACTGTACATAATACGCAGGTATGCAATTTGACTACGGTGAAATTCTGGGGTGATTCATCAACTTCATCGTCTGCACCTCTGACGGCGACTAGTTCAAAAGAACTTTTCAAGCAGACCCTGCAGCCGTTTATGAAAGCTGTGATCGATAATTTTCAAAAGAAATATCCAATATCTAAGAAGGCACGGCTTGCCAAGATGGACGAGCGGTCATTCATTCAAGATGTGTATTTTTCAATCTTTCAGGCTGAGTCAAAGCATATGAAAGCCTTCTTCGAGGTACTTGCCCGAACTGAGGGAGTAATTAATATCAGTACTAGCGACACTATGGAGCCAAATGGCAGTTTTAAGATCGAGCGGCATCCTGCAATCGATTTAATCCAGCTATACAGAAAGCATTGGAGCAGATTGAGGGGTATCAAAAATTAGAGCATTGTTTAATATAATTGGAAACAGTAATATATGTGTACTCGTTGAGTTGGAACGTGGGAAGCGGAAGACTTCGTAGATCAAGCTGTTGAGAACAGTTAGGATTGAATTTTTGGAATGTTTTATTACTGCTGTGTAAATACTGATTATGTAATTACCAGGGTTTTTTATACTCAATTATAGTGTTTTCACATAGTTCTGACCATTAATTCATGTGTACCTGGACCGTCCCGAATAGATATATTATGACATTAAGAATAGTAACATATGTAAATGAAGAAATTCACGTAGATTCAGCAATAATTTACTGTAAACCACGGACTCAATACTGAAGTATATCTGGCTTTCCAATAATAGCTTCTGCTGACGATTTTCAAGCTTCTTGGTGCAAGCTAATTGTTGGAGAGAAATAGATAGATTGAATCTATCAAAATTAGACGGTCAGACAATCGATATACCCTCATATGCCCTGGCAGACTCTCTCACTTTCTATTTGCGGTATATGTTTGGGTATACCAAGAGAACAAATGAAATGTTAAAAATGACACACTCTGCGTGATGAGAAGAGCTAGACAAAGAATAACAGATGATCATAATGCAGAATCTGGTCGAAGTCACTCAAATCACAATACAACATCGAGCCGAAATTATCTGCAGGTCCACAAAATAAAAAGCCATGTGAAGACACTTCAAGTTGTAGCAAGCAGCGCATCTTAAGAACGAGCTGATCTATCTCAAATATTGAACTCTGAACGCGTTTACCCAAATAGACGAAAATATAAACACAATTAACCAAAAGATTATTGCAGACATCTACTATACTTGCAAGACTTCGTTGAGCCAATGACTGATGACGACCTCGCCCTCTTCCATTCCTTTCCAATCCATATGTCTCACAATGACAGCTGCATGAGCGGCCTTTGTCTTGGTGATATGGACAGGAAACTTGCTCCACTCTAAAGCGTTGAGAGACTTGATCATACGCAACTGATATTCGCTGAGAGCCAAAGGAGGAGGGACATATCCGTTCTCATTGTCTTCTGATTCCTCAGAATCTAGATCAAGCGAGTGAGTGATACCATAAGGTACAAAGTCTCCCAGTACCGTATCAACCACATCTTCGAATTGCTCGTCAAGGCGAAGAAGTCGGAATTCATCCATGCCGTAGCGGCCTTTTTTGTTGGAATGAAATTCGCGAAGTCGCCTACTAGAATTGAACGTCTGGATGCAAGCGCTAATCAGATATGCTAGGACCCATATCGGCGAAACAATCAACATATTGACGAGCGTCATTAACAACTGGGGTAGCACAACCAAATAGCGTGCTTGAGCTTTCATGCCGCGGTCAACAGATTTTGCAATTGCTCTTTCGATGGGAGAATGTAAACCCGCCATATCTGACGACTGGAAATCATCGTCATAGCGCTTGCGGGTCACAGGATTGGCAACATCCAAAATCGTATTCTCATACCCAGGAAGACAGTTGGTAGTGAAATGATGTAGATCTAGGAAAGGATCGGTTGCAGAAATAGCCGAAGTGAACCACGACGTTCGCCTGTCATTCACGATATTCGCATATAACGCTTTATGCGGGAACAACGACAAGGCGTGATAGAAAATAGACTTCTTGTCTGCCAGGATACAAATCAAAGGACTATTTGAGAGCGAAAACTGGTCGTTCAAAAAAAGCTGCCGCCCTATTAAAATAAAATTACTTGGTCAGCGATAGAACAAGACGTAAATAAGCGTATCCCTGAACATACCAGTAGCAGAGATAGTTCGAGGCACGAGCGTATTGAAAAGAGTGCTTGGCAGATCCTTACCAGGTGCACGAACCCCAAGATGCGGCGTACAGAAAGTTGTAAAATTCTAAAAAACCAGGTAAGAACTAGCAAAAGATCAATAAGGACTACAAGACTGCAATTTCTGGTACACGACCCTTAATAATAAGATAAATATATCGACCAGATTCCAGTGCGAATGATATGAGAGAGAGCGTACGCTTCCTTCAAAATACAGATAAAGACCACTTACCACAGGTGTGACTTTCTTGAAGATTCCCTTCTGATACAAAAGACCAATTGCATATCTAATCATCAAACCGCCTAGGATAAAAAGGATTAGTCATGTGCTAAGGCGTAAATAGAAAATATTCCACACACCTAGTGAGTAACCGACGACAGAAATTCTTCTTATTGCAATATTAGAAGATTCATACTGGCGTAACGCTTCCTCTATCTGACAGCAGACAAAGTTCCGTTAGCAGGTATCTCACTAAAATCAGCAACTGCCGCAGCCCAAAAACCGTACCTCATTGGCAACTTTCTCACCGCACATATCTATGCCATCGTAAGTCAAATAACCCTCATTGGTTCTACAGACGAGAACATATGGTTTATTATGCTTCTGCCTTTTTCTATTTACTTTTTCATCGATGAACCTGATACCGGCTCCTGGATGCCTGTTTCCCGCTTCGCCGATGTTGTTGATGTTATCGACAGGATTGTTGTTTACAGTCACCAGAGTGCTGCGCTTGTCTAAGCTTACGTCTTTAACATCATTTTGTGTCGAGATGGTAGTAGACTTCTCTGGATAAACATCGGTATTTCCAGCAGCACCGTCAGATTCGTTTACACTGAAAAACTCGTCTATCGCTCGATTGATATAGTCGAAATGAGAAACATTCCCCCAAAGTCTGCAGTAGAGATAGTTAACATAGATGTCTGCTATATATTTTATGATACGTCTTGCTGGCCGACGATCATTGTTTTTTGCTATATTTATTGAACATACCCATGAACAAGTACAAGCAGGTGATCTGAACGTTTTTCCATTCACAAGCTCAGATATGTATTATATGAAAAGTTTAAGGAACTTGAAACGGTTTCTTGCGAGAAGTTTTCAAAAAGAAAATCAAGATCTCGTGAGAAATTGTGACAAACCAAAGCCTCTTTTTTACCTTGGAGAATGGTATCTAAAACAATAGAATAGATTTATCTTGCAATTAATAGAATGGAAAGAATAGATCAGCAGAAATAGCTAGCCCGTGAAAATGACCATGAGTAAAATGAGCGTAATGATATTTGCAGATAAGAAAGAAATTACAACGGGCGGAAACAAGGCAGAAAACAAAGTTAAACGTAAACGGCACCTGATGCAAATAAGGAAGATGATCACGAGAGTAGAACAAACTCTACGCTGCGGCGTTGCTTATCTCCCAACGTCAGAAAAATAGACTTTTAGGTTAAAACCATAAACGCTATGGCACAGCCTCCAGATCAGGACATAGCGATCATGTCTGCACTATATCAACTTCAGAAATTTAAAAGGATCTGCACTACCAAACAGCCACACGTCATCGGATAAATATTCAGAATGAAATCGGCGTTGAGGGCAGAGATTGAAGGGACAAGAGAATACTTCGTAGCGCATTTAATAACGTATATACAGCAAACAACGCTCTTCAACCAGCAATCTAGAAAACCGGCCTAGCAAAATGACTCAAAGTGTAGAAAGAAGAATAGAACTGTATACAAATATGAACTATACCTAGGACGAGAACATAGTCCGGGAAAGATAAAGAAAGAAAATCCAGATAAATGATAAGATTTGAAGAAGGTCGAAAGTAAATAAAGATAATGGAGAAACAGCTTGAGCAACAAGGTGCACACTGATTCAAATGCTAGAGACACTTTTCCTAGCAGTGTCCTAATGAAGAAAAAAAAGGTAAATACGACGAAAATAATAGAAGTGACATTAAAATATGACGATATTATAACTACAAATCGCCAAAAGACAAGCAATTGAAAGTAGCGAATCAATATGACAAAAGGCATATGTTGAAATAAAATTGCTCCAAGAGATCCAGTGAAAATGAAGTGAAAACGAAAAAAATAGAAAAGAAATAAGAATTGGTGCGTTTGCTTTACATCACGATGTTTTTAACCCATCCCCACACCTTATGCACCGTAAACCTTTTGCTCCGTCGATCAGAAGCGAAATGCCTGTCATCCACTGACTTCACTGAACGTCGATGCAGTTTGCCTGCAGCCGGAATTGCTGTCGATACAGCTGGAGTGGAAGCGGAACTGTCAGTCCTCTTGCTCTTGCCTTTGCTAGATAAATCACTGCCCGTAACGTCAGACATAGACTTGTGGTTTCCAAGAGAGATAACTCCCTTTAGCAGCCGAAGACTATTGTGACTTTTCCAGGCGCCAGGGTTCGAGCCTATGGTTTTCTCGGTAGACTCGCGTTTGTCATGATGACGGTGATGGAACAGATGTGAGGGCTTGGAGAGGCTGAGAGAGCTAAAGTTGTTGCCCAGCATGACATTGCCCGTGCTCCTGCTTTTGGGCAGTGAGCTCCTGAGGCTGCCGAAAGTGAAACTTCGGTGTCTAGCATGTTTTTTGGGAGACGAAACGTCATTAACAACTTGAACGGTCATGTCTGCAGGAAATAATTCTATAGGCACCGGCGCAGTAACTGGCTGCATTACTGGCATTTTCCGGTCGACTCGGAACGGGTGCCTGTTGGTACTCTTTGGATCGAGGCGGGCTGCTGTCGGGTCGAAGTTTAAATTGAATGAACAGACGTCGCCTCGGATTTCAGGACCAGGTTCGCCGTGTGCAAGAGTGAACTCGTCATCATGGTCGTTCATGTCGGGCACACTGTTTGAAGGACTGAACGAATCCACAAAATCTTCCCAGACAGTGCGACGGTCAGAGTCGGATTTGGGAAGCAGGACGTCCGGCTGCGAGAAGTCGAGGTTGCTGGACTTCTCGATTGCCTTCTGAGCAACGATACTGGCCTTTCTGGACGCCGAGGCAGAGTTGTCGCAAGAGCGGGAAGTTCCCGTAAAGTCGTCCTCAGACTCGTCTTCTTCGACGATCGTGCTGCCATTTATTACCTCAACCACCGGCGACATTTTACGATTCATTCCGCGCAACGAGCGGCCGGTGCGGCCAGAAGTGAGGGAGGACGGAAAGGATGGTAGGGAGAAGGGCCGGGAGAGCCCGTCCAAGGAAATCTCGGGAGCCGAGTCTGAACGACGATGCTGAGAGAAGAAGGTCTCGAAGTCGGCGTCGCCGTCAAAGAAAGTAGGCGAGGATGGAGAGTCGAGAGGCGACTCTTTGCTGGCAAAGTAAGAAAACGAAGAGTTGTGAAACTGCGAGCCGAGCAGCGGAGGTGTCTGGAAGGGGCCCAGTGCGGCGTCCAGGTCGATGACTGGTTCTGGGATGGAATCCTTGAAGTAGGCAGAGTCGCCGCTGCTTTTCAAAGAGTGTCCGTTGAGCGATATTCTGACCGGGCTGACAGCAATTGGCTGCAATTCCGATTCCGCGAAATCCTCGCGGTGGTAGAGCTCACCCTGAAATGATCTTCTGTCGCTGTCTTTTCTGTTGCTGTCCCACTCAGAGTCTACGAGCTGCGTCATATCTTCTGTAGACTTGCGGTTGCGGAAGCGCATGAGACTGCTTGCCCAGGACTTAACCTTTTGCTGGCGGGGTTTGCCGGTAGGCGAGTGCGTCGACGCCGGCGAGACAGAGACCGGGGCCAGCAAGGCCGGCGGCTGCGCTGCTCGGGGTGAGGGCGTGATGGTAACTGTGGTGGAAGTTGACGTGGACGTGGAATGGCTGGGGATGAATTCGACTGAGGACGAGAATGCTACTTTGACTCGCAGAGGCGGGTTCGACGTCTTAGACGATATAGATGCAAGAGACGACGCGGAAGAGGATGAGACCAGGGACGTAGATGACGAAAAGCAAGGCGAGGACGACCGCGACTGCGACGAGGTCGTGGGCAGACTGTTACCGCAGTGGTCAGATACACCCTTCGCGAGCGCCGACTTCGATGGCGATGACGACGGCGGGCTCGCTTCGCGGTCTCCAGGGGTACGCTTGGTCGGCGGCGAGCCCTGCGCGAGCAGGTTGAGGTCTTCCAGCAGGTCGTGTGAGATCGCAGCCGACCGTCGGTGGACATGCGACCGCACGCCCCGCTGCTGGGGCGTGCCTTGGTCCGTCTGGTTTGCCGGCCGCTCTCGCGAGAACTGCGTCTGGGTCATTTCCACGCACGAGTACGACGAGTGTCGCCGATGCTGCTGGTGGTGCGTCCTTTGCGGCGACACCGTGGTCGGCATCGCCGGCATCTCCAGCACCGGGAACACGAACGGTTTGGCGACTGACATGGCAGCGATGTTCCTGTTGCCAAAACTGCTAGCGCTGGAGCGAGAGAAAAATTTAGGGATCTAGCAGCATAAACCGAGGCGTCCACGATTGTTCGACGCCGGAGAGCGAGAGTTGCGCTTACCAAGGGGCCGAGCTTCTGCTGCTTTCACTGACACGCTCCTCTGCTTGTCGTGCGAGTTCCGGTGTGCTAGTAGTGCCACCAGAAGATAGGACTTGCGAGCGAGGGATATATTCTCGAGATAGTCCAATGTCCCGGTGGTTAGCGGCAGGGGCGTTGCAGCCTGACGCCGTGACGCGAACAGTGTCGACGTAGCACAGGCAAAGCGTTTCCGGAAGGGGCGCGCTGCCTGTGACGAAATTCTTTGCCGCTTTGGGAGCATCGTCGCCAGCCTTACCTCTCCAGGCTAGGCTGCGACCACTGTGTCCGTCCGAGTCAGCCCCAAATACGACCCGGCTGTGGTCTGGAGCTGGCTGGCGCGGCTGCTGGAAGCCAGGATCGCCCGTTGTGGCTAGCGCGCGGACCTCCGAGACACAATGTCGGACCCTTGCAGCGCTCGCGCTAGCCGATCATAACGCCACGCCGGCCGGCTCGATTCGTGGCCGGCCGACCACGAATCGCAACTCGCTGCCGCTGTCGGGATATTCCGCGCATCCTGCGAGCCTTGCCGGATTCCTGCCGCAGCCGCTGGTCCTCTAGTACAGCCACACCGTCGGTTCCGCTGTGACAATGTCGCACTCGTCTGCCTACTTCCACACTACCTGCCGGGCCGCAGTGGGCGCAGTGTAGTTGCCGCCCTGCTTTTCTACGCTCTCACGGCAACGCAAGTTACGACGAAGCCGCGAGCATCGCGCCCTATATTGAGCGTCCGTGAAGCTGCTGAGAAGCAAAATCGAGCTTGGGATCTTGGCTGTGGACTTGTGGCTAGCGGCTGGCGGCTGGCGGACTGGCGCCAGCCGGTAATGGGGAAATTGCATTCTTCGTTGCGTCTTTGGAGTATTTTTAGAGCGCCTCGGGTCCTGAAACGGACCCGTTGGCGCGACAACGCAATCGCGAAACCACACCCCGGACTACGCAAGGCGGCCGAGGCCAATCACAAAAACAACTTCAAAGACACGGCCATAGACTCGCTGCTGTCGTGGGCGCAGGTGCTTCTGGTGAACAGGTCCTAGTCGGAGAGCAGACAAAGGCGTAAAAGCCCCGGGACAGGTGACACAAATGGTCTCGTGCTTGTTTATTCTCAGTTCTCGAAATCTCGAGATCGAAACTCAGTTTCGGTTTCGTGATTTGCACGGCTAGCAGCTCGCAGCTTGCTAGGCTTGTAGCTGCTCGAGGCCTACAAGCATGGAGCGCAGCGTATGGACGAATCGACGCGTCGTACCGCGCGACGTAACGAGACCCCTACCGATAGATTGCTGTCAGCGACGTTAGTCGTTTGACTAGACGGCCCACCGACATTCTCGTGATGCGAGGCCTCATTCAAGTGAATTGCAATTCACGTAGTGGTCTCATTCTTTTGCCCAAACGGGCGCTCTAATTGCGAGTGCGGAATCCAGCACCGGGGAGACACGTTCGCGACAGAGCGACAACGCGCCCACCGACTCCCGAACTGCAATTGCAAAGAAAGCATTCTCATATTTGCAATTGCATTTGGTCCATCGATGAGAACGCGTTTCTGTAATTGCTGTTGCTTTCGGTCATTGGCCGTTTGTGAGCATTTGATGTAGACGGCTGGGTGCGCAGCCGGACCTGCGCATTCCCAAATTGGCGCGTGTTGTTTACGCATTTCTACATACTGATTCCACTTCGGGCGTTGTTTTGGCCAAACTACTTCCACTACACCACTTTTGCTAATTGCTCCATCCTGGAATAGAATTAAATACAGTAAATTGTAATACAGAGTCTAAGTGCCGTGTTTATCAGCATTTAGTAATATACGCCCTCTCGTGTTATCCTACCGTCAATTAATTTCAGTCTTTATTTTATCTTCAGCTCTTCAAATCTCTCGTCTTTTATTCTCCAGGTCGTCCTCGCCATGCTGTCGCCAAATGCCCTGACTCGCTCGACGTATGCGTTCATCTCGCACTCACCGACGACATATCCGCTGCAGGAGCCAGAGATCGACAATAAGCCGCTGGCGCGTCGTAAACGCAGACGCACGTCGCCGAATGAGCTTCAGATCCTGTATTCGGAGTTCAAAAAGTGCACCAAACCGCCTCGTCACGCCCGTCAAGACATCGCCCGCCGAGTAGGCATGACCGAAAAGGCCGTCCAGGTATTTACGCGAATCTTTTTTGCAAGCAGTCGTCCTAGACGATCAGATCGCGCGAGTATTCGTTCGTCCGTCGACGCGTGCTAACTCTCTTAGATATGGTTCCAAAATCGTCGCCAGTCGTATCGTCGTATTCACGGCCCAGACTCGTTGCCAGACACCTCCGCGCCTCATACGAAGCCTACCTTCTCAATTATGGTGCAGAACGCAAACTCTTCGCCGCCCTCGCCGCTGTCGGATCTCGCCGCAAAGACGCCCTCGTCTGCTGAATCCTTGGAGTCGTACTTTGCCCAGAAAGCCTCTGCTCCCTTCACGCCGCACTCAACTTCGTACATCATGTCGCAGGAAATGCCCGTTTATATCAGCTCGTTCGGCAAGGGATTCTCCTCGCAGTCGTCTTCGCCCTTCTCCATCCGAGGCAGTGTCTGCCCGCCTTCGCCGCCGCTTTCGGCCAGGTCGGACTCGTCCATGTCGTCCATGTCATCTCTTTCCTTTAGCAGCGTCCGGGCCGCACCAAAGAACATCCTCATGCCCTCGTCTGCCTCAGCAGTCAACAGCATCGCGCTGCCCCCTCCAACCGGCAAGCCTTCTGAAAATGGCAAGAACTTGTTTGCCCTCTCGAACTCCCAGGTCAGACTCTCCATGTCCTTCGACGGCAAAGCAGAAGTCGTGCTAGGCCAAGCACCGTTTGAGCGGACCACTTCCGTGGTAAACAACAAGCTCAATGTTGCTCACAAAAGAAAAGCTTCTTCTTCCTCAACACATCAAGACCAAAACGATCCAAACGCGGTCAATGCCAGCTCTAAGCCCGCGGTCGACTCTACCCGCCTAATCTCTGAATACGAATGTGTCGAGAACCTGCTGCGTTTGCGAAACGGAACTTGGGCATGAGATCCGTCATTTTTGAGCTTTACCTAATTTGTTCCTACTACAGTGTATTCTATTATGCATGCTAATGACCACATTTCCATAATATCCTCATATCTATTTCTTATTCTTACTGCATGCTTCTTCATTTTTTTGGATTCTGCAATCCACAACTTTGCTCAAAAAAATGGTTAGAATTAATGGTTTTAATATGTTGTTGCCCTTTCAGTGTACTTTGAGATCAAATTTTGGTTCTCGTTGTCAGGCGCATTTTACTGTTACAGCGAAGATGAGTTGTAAGATAACATACGGCTCTGTATATAAGTTTGTACACTTTTTACATAGAAAATTATATTACGCACAACGGTCTCTGTGTGATCTATTATTTTCAGATGCAAGCGCAGCTAGCACTGGCACTGCATAGTAAAGTGTAATGAATGTTTCTTTATTCAAATCCAAGAAGATAGACGTCTTTGTTTTGATAACAGCAATACAAGACGCAGACAGAATGAAATCACTTTTGAATTTGGGTACAATATCAAGCCATTAATATAAAATACAAAAAGATAAGTTGATCGCGCACGCACTCACTCGCACTCCTTCAAGCCCACACCTTAGATCTGCTTAATTTCGCTCACAACCTCATCATAAGACTCTTTGTACTCCTCCATAGCCTTCTTATCAGTCTTGTCTCCAGAAACACCTTTTGACTTAAATCCGCCAGGAATAACCATGACACAACTAGTCGGTCGCTTGGTTGCACCAGCAGATCCCAGACTCTCCTTTGAGGGCACAAAAATATACGGCACAGCATTGTCCTCACATAAAACTGGAATATGCGAAATCACGTCACCCGGCGAGATGTCGCCAGCAAGCACAACGAGACCCTTGTCGCCCTTGCGCAGTGACTTTACAACCTCCTTGACACCCCGCTTCACATGCTTCGACTTTGCGGCCTTCTTAACGGTCTTCAGCACCTTCTTGTTCAGTTTCTTGTCTGCCAAGGGCTGTGCAAAAGGTAGCACGGCTGCTAGTCTCGAGTCGTAGTTGTCTATACCCAAAGTCAGTATTTGCACCTAGCCATTTGAATTGCATAATTACCAATTTCTGTTTTATGCTTCTTCTCTCCATTAACGTCCTCTACCGCAATCAGCTCTTCCTCGGCCTTAGACTTCTTCTCTTTCTTCTTAGGTGTGGTTTTCTCGGGCTCGTCGACATTCATGTCCTCCGAAGTTAGTGATTTCCGCTTCTTGGACGACTTATCCTTCTTGGATTGATGTTCTGACGCCTCTTTGGCCATGGCGGTCTCTGTATCTATATATTCTTTGTGAAAAGATATATAAATGATCGATATTACTATATCGAATATATACGTACAAATTGTGTGCAGATTTATGTATCTGTACTTTTTTCGGTCAAATTTTTTTTATTGTGAAATAACCAATTCAGGTAGGGTAAGCAGTCTACGCCGCTTCAATTTGGAACAAGAGCTTCTCGGTTTTTGAGTTCGAAACAAAACCTCAAGAAAAATAGACATTAGGATGCTGACACAGAATATTTGACATAAAACGTATATTGATACCCGAGACATTCAATAAATAAAATAGCACTCATCTAGTTATGTGATAGATCCGCCAAAAATATTAAAATATCAACTAAAGAGAAACATGTATAATATATACTTTGAAGACAGATAATTAAAGCATATGGATTCAATTCATAATTCGACTGTGAAAACACAACTCCAACTGATGATAAAAAAAATACTCGGAAGGATTCTGAAAAAAAGACGGACAGACACGACATGAGAACGAAAATCATCTGACTCTTTACGACATAACAATTCTCAGTGCGGAAACCAAAACCTGTCAGCTACATGACCTCCTTTTTAGTACACATATATTCACATCATACACTTAGACAAAGCAGAAAATTGACAATAGATTTCAAGGCCAAATCATCTTAATGCAGATTTCCTGGTTTTAAGCTTGAGAGGTCTTTTTCATTTTCCCACTAGTCTTCCTAATACCTCCAATCGAGGGACCCCTCATCCGCTCGGTCATGGCGGCAGAATTAGCTCGCCGAGCAGAGCGCACAGGCCGTCCACCTGGCAATATATTTCCAGCACCTGTAGTTGAAACAATAGTAGTGGTCGTGGTTGTTGTCACGGCCGAGAAACTCACACTCCGTCCGTTGGGAGACATGCTGGCTGATCTGGTTTTCCGAACAATTAACCCCTTGGCGCCATTTTCCTCGTTTCCGGAATCGTCGTCGCCACTCATTGCATATCGATGCTTGATCTGCTGGATATCCTCCTGAAAATTGTCACCTATAGCCATACTGCTCGAAGCGGTGGTAGATGTAGCTCTAGAACTTGAGTGCATACTCGGCGATTTACGAGGCTGACCGGGTGTAGGTGCAGGAAGAGATGAAACATTATGACCAACTTCTCCTAGGACGTTCCTCACTGGTGTGTGCGGACTAGCCAATTTGTTTCTGCCTGAAACAGAAGATATCGAGACAAGAGGACAGTAGCCTGCCAGAGATGGCATAGATGGTCCCAGTGTCATTGTGTGCTTCCATTCTAGGAATTCGTGCTGATGGATATACAGCCAATGCTGTTGAGGTCCAACAACCATTCCAGGCCGCATAAAACGCATGTATCCTATAGCTTCAGCAGCTGTGAACTTGTATGTGTATATTAGATATGCCCCGATCAGACTTCCTGTTCTGCCAAGTCCCGCCTTGCAGTGAACGGCAATGAGGCCTCCGTCGGCAATCACACACTCGCACGCACCTATAAACTTTTTGACCATGTCCATTTCTGGACAGGTGCCGTCGTCAAAAATCATGTCCATATGCCTTATTCCTCGACTCTCAAATAGCGACTTTTCATACAATGGAGAGTTAAGACGCACAACTAGTCCCACATTGTTCTCCACAAAGAAGTCTAGCACATTCCTTATGGGGACTGATAACTTGTGTGGTGTATCAGTTTCTATGTCTGGATATTGTGGAGAAGCAAACGCTACAAAATGGGGTGGTATGGTGTTAAAATCGCCCATCTCTACTCTTTCGTACATTTCATATCTAGTTTCTGTCAGTTCGCTGCAAACTCATGCCAGCAATCAGGCTTAAGCATACTCCTCTAAATTAAACTTTCGAAGATCCAAAAGGCCTTTATCTTTTGCCTTCCAGACTCCATAGACTATATCTTGGATAGACAAACAAAAATCGGCGACAGAATATCCAGCATCTCTGAACGGCATAAATGGAGGATCTGCTTGAGCGATTGGAGCTAGCACCAAATGTGGAGGCCATGACTGGATCAACACCTGTAGACACAATAGTTAGCTAGCTTCTAAGTAGCTCAACTTCTCAATATTGGCATACCATGTAACAACATAGAATGCAAGCGGCATTGGCCCTTGCACGTGGTGAAATATGTGAATAGAATATTACAGCTCTATCTTTGTTTTCCTCATCCTATGATAATTTCAGATTATATTGGTATTAAGTAAGCTACGCAGGTAGACGATCAACTTACCCCCAGAATCTCGTGAAGGTTCACCGCAAATCGGTAAAGATGGCCAACATGCAGAGGACCAAAGTCATGGTGGAAGGAGTTGTACGGCAAAGCCTCATCTATAGAGAAATGAATGGTTGATGGTGTATCTTCTGGATGGTGATCAAAAGCTGCAAGGTAGAGTCGGTCTATAAATGAGCATGTCAGCTAAAATAGATTCGTTTCTCTCGGGAGCAGCGCAGCAAGATACCTTTGAGGTATTCTATGACCGGGATCTTCATCCTTCGAGGTGAAGAGTGAGTAGGCATCCGGAATGGCAGCCTTTCTGAGTGAGGGTCGATCGCTGCTCAGACAGATTAAATAGAACGCTGATGCTGGGCGTGAACAGGGACAGCAAAACGAAGCGACCTCGTGCTTATGAGGACTTTCAATACCTAACAAACAAGAGCAGATGAAAGACAATTCTTGGGGGAAAAGCCGTAAATACCTATCAAAGTTATAGAATTAGACTTGGGGAAAAGACATCAATTGTTGGAGGCTGGGTCACTCACTGAATGAGATTTTGTTTTGCCATATGGCAAGAGTTTGTTTTGGTGTCCCTCGTTTGTTTGTCAGTTGCCGTAAATGTCCTAGCTTTGCTGATTGGGATGACCACGTACATAATCCGAGTCAGTGGCTAGTGTGCATATTTGTGTGGCGTGAATCGTCCAGGAAGTGTCATTTGAACTACGTTAGTTACCTAGGCAACCATGACTGCAACTTGTGCCCCTGCATATATATCACTATTAACGTGAATATGTGCAGCTGGGACCGTTACAACCACCATCGCGCTCTACCTTCAAAATTCAATAGACTGGTCGACATCGAAATGGACAACAACATCGCTTTACGCCTTCACTGTTGAAGCTGTTCAGGCGGAATATAAACATCGAATATTTAATGTCATTTTCTGCGACCTACAATTAAAATTCTGCCTTCAGGTTTTTTAATCGAATCTGAGCACTTTCTAGTTAGTTCACATGGCTACGATGGAAGAATATCTACAATCTTTAACCGAAGCTTACTCACTTATACAGACAACATGCAAATCTTATGATATGACATTAGACGTTGAACCTTGCAAGATTGTGAATCTCATGGATGACAAGAAAAGAGCTGCCGGTGCGCTTCCAGAGAGCTTCAATGCGATATCGACTGACGTTTATTGCGAGATGATTGAAAGGTTGATGAAATTCCAAGATCCTAATGCTCTGGAATCTAATGACTGCCGTACGCTAGCTATAGAAGCTTTTATTAAATTTTTATGACAAATTCTGAATTTCACGTGGAATACCAGGAATTGGCGTTGTGCTAATCTAGCTGTTTTTGATTAATAGGTATTCCGGTTGCACTAATATCTGTCGATGTCTCTACCTTAGTTGCATTATCTCAAGATTCTGCACATCGATCAATTGACGCCTCAGGAGATACTATGACGGACGCGGGAAGCAATTCGACGAGTCCTACAGAAGATATCGACCTGGATATGACACCTACGCATAAGCCGTCTCATCTCCGCGCGTCTACATCTCCAGTTGGTCGATTATCACCATCGGCAGTATTGACACACAATAACAGAGGAAATGAAAGCACCCAAGACTTTTTCCAGTCAGTTTATTCTACGCTGAATAATGTGCACCATAGTCCTACGCAGGAGGCGACCAGTCCACCCGCTGACATACTTGAAAGCGTTCCTTGTCAATCTTCGGACGAAAATGACCGAATGTCAAACTCGAAATGCTCAGATTATGATGAAGTTTTGCCTAAAAGTACTGTAATGGACCATAGTACGCAATTGGATACTAGTAATGTGAAGTTCAAAAGGGTCGAAGCTACTAATTTTGAGCCAATGTTTCCAATGCTCGAGAATGGAAATGGTACCCAGAAACTGGACCAAGAACATCTAAAGTTTTCAAGCGTGGATTCTGATGTTAAGGTCAAGGCATCTCACATGATGAAGGAGCTATCGAGTCAACTTCATAGTCGAAGGAATATGACATCAGAAAGCTTTTCATCAAATCATACGGAAGGGCAGGGCAATGAAGACCTACAATCTAAAAAGAAAAAATTTGCTTTGATCGACAGCACGTCTTTCAGTCCCGCGTCCTCATTCGTTTCAGTAGCCAATCACAGTCAGTACTTGTCGTGTGACGGGCAGATGTACGTACTTGCCCAGTCCTCGCCACTTTCATCATTTGTCAATTCAACGGCCTCGCCCAACATCAAAGACAGTGGTAGCATGCTTTCCGAGGCTGCCGTGGACTCTTCGCCTACTAAATCGGAGCCATTTCGCAGCAATACTCCAGAGCTTTCGTCAAGTGGACAAGGAAATGACTTAATCAGATGCCGTTCTAGATTCAACCAATCCAACAGACAGGTCATGGGTTCACTTAACACGAACACTATGGATACTAACGTAGCCACGCCAACGAAAGTACCTGGTACTCCATCCAGTCTTGCTAGCCCTTACAGCAATACCCCTGAAAATTCAAAAGTACGAACTCGCGATGAAAAGAGAAAAGCAGTCAATGTAAGAGGAGCCAGCAGTCCCGCATCGGCAGCCTCACCGAAGAGAAAGGTAAATAATTCTGTAATCAGTGCAGAAATAATTGGAATGTCCGATGCTGCATATAGTCCGACAAGGTTCAACAATTACAAGCCTGACGGGATCGAAATCGAAATAATCAGAGACAGTAGCAGCAGCAGCAGCAAGAATGACAGTGCTAGTGACACCTTGCCGGCGAGTCCGGTCCGTAGACAAAAGAAAGAGAAGTTTCGGTTGCTCCGATTTCGCAAAAAAAGTGGTCAGCGCATGGAATTGGCCGCCACGTACAACAGTAACAGCGAACCAGAGTATGCAGAAGGGAGTGAAGCCAGGCAGGTCGGCAAGAAATCTCCAGGTCCAAGAATGAGTAAATTTGAAAGAAGAGTCAAGACGATCTTCTCGTTGGGTCTGATCAAAAATCGAGATCCAGTAAGGTATTAAGGAAAGTGACAACGTGACAAATTATTTTTATTATTTATTTGCTGCTATATCTGCTTGTTTCGCTGCTGCTGCTTCTCATATTTTTGCTACCTCTGCTGCTATATCTGCTACTCTACCCTGCTCTTCCTGTGTTTCTTCCATTCGTACTTGCTATTTTATTATTCCCTTTCTAAAATTTAGTATCATCTGCTACCAGTAGGTATCACATAGTCTCTTCTAAGAGTTAATTTTAACAATATAATATCGCTGTATTTTACTCACCAAGAAAGATTGTCTCACACCTCTGGTCAACCTTGGTTCCAAACTCTAAGAACGCATTACACCAAAGTTTTCATTCCAATTGTCTTTCAAGTTAACTAAGTTTGATTTTCGCATACAGGATATTTGCAAATGAAAACATTTTCCGTGAAGAAAAAAAGGCTTTAGAATTATTTCCTATATAAAAACAAAAGTACACTGAGAAAGCTTTCCACTATTTTTGACTAGATTCCAATATTTATCGATCTTATTTTGATTTACAAAGATTTTCGCACTCAAGCCCAATGGGAAAGATCCGAAAAGATCAACCACATTCACAAGAGATGTCTCACAAAGTAACTTCAGAAACAAAAGTGAAAAAGAATATGAATAAATTGTCTACCAAAGTCTCTCCTCCAAACGAAGCTCATTCTGAGGTCCGAGTCCAACGAAGGCACGGAGAAGATTCTCAAGAGCAGCTCGCTGTTTGTTCAAACCATTAACAGGTTCACATCCAGGGCGTGAGAGAGGAGCCTTGAGCCAGTAACTCAATACAGACAAAACAGGATAAAATTGCTGATACTCAGTTCCTTCAGGATCATTCTTCTTACGATAAGTGACACGGCTAAAAAACTCAGCAACAACTGTCAAATCGATGATCAAAGGCGAAGCCAGAAGTGAATCCTCACAAACATTATGAATAGAAATGGTGTTATGGCCACCCATCATAAGCTCAGAGTGATATTCATCCATAGCGACCTTCGAGTCACCCACTGCAGGCATATACTTAATGACAATGCAATGATCGACTTCGGCACCCTTCTCTTCGTTATACAAAATCTGATTGGAAGCAATCATGTCATCTATAACCGACTTCTTGGAGAGCTCCTTAGATCGGAACTGTTTGGGAGCAGACAAGTTGTAACCGTCATTATTACCAAGATGGTTGTAGGAAGCAACCGAAAGAGGTCGGATTCCTGCGTCAATCAAGAATTGAGCCAAGACAGACTTGATTTTAGTCTGACCAGACTTGAAATCATCACCTCCAATGAAGACTTTGTGTTGCTCGGCCAACTCAATACATCCAGGCACAAAGGTGTTTTGAGGAGAACCATTAATAAAAGAAACACCCTCCAAGATGGCAGCGACAGCAAACACAGTTGAAGGAGCAACCTCAGAATGTGAAGACTTGACGGCGTTGATCAAATTCTCAGCCGTATCGTTCACACCAGTAATTATCTCGGCATAACGCTCAGTGTTTGCAGTCCACACGATAATAACCTTTTCAAGTTCATTCTTCTCCTTGAAGTCACGAATATCCTGGCGAATACGCTCAACGTGATCCCACTTCTCAACACCTGGAATCAAATTGTCGGCACGATCAGACTGGTTAGCAGCGATGAAATCGGGGTAATAGATCGACGGCATCGGCTTAATCTGGCCAAGATACTTCGCAAGCTGACGTTGCAAATCATAGTCCAAAACTTTCGAACGAGCCATGGCTTCAGAGAGATCAGCCGAATTGATATCCCAACCACCAATAACGATGTCGTTGGGATGCAACATGGGCAGAATCTGATTAAACGGAGCGTAAACATCGCTTCCTGATTCATCAATGCCGAGCTTCAAAGTAGAGCTCTGAGTAACACTACCGTAGTAATTTGGGTTCTGAATGCCATTCTTAGTACGGAAAGGGATGTTATAACGGTTCGCAGTGATGGTAGCAGTCAGAGTCGAACCATTGTTACCACCGAGACCAACCAACATCAATCCAGTCTTGGGAACCTTCAAGTCAACCTTGAACTCGTAGTCCTCCTGAGTAGGAGTAACCTCAAACTTTCCACCTGGAAGACGTTTGACAGTCGCATTTTCATAGGTATAAGTAGCATGAATTGAATCTCCTTCGACCTTAGATCTATCGGAAAACACAGTGACCGATGTCTTACCAGACAAGACCTCGGGGATCTGGTAAGAAGAAGAGGAAGCAATCTCGTCAAGAGCGTGAGGTGCCATTGTTAAAGTTAAAAGTAGTAGATATATGTAATTTCACAGAAATTAACCAGAAAACTGTTTAATAAATATTCCGTATGCTCCCACCCGAAGCAGAAGCGCGAGCAGAATTAAATGGGTGGTGTGGAGATGGTAATAAGTTCGAAAACGTTTTTCCAAATTTTAGTAGCTGAAAAAAGGACAATTCAATTCCTTTCACAGCTAGCTGAACGGTTTAAAGAAAAGCAGTAGTATAAGACAATTACTTATATAACTGATAAGAAGATGCTGCTCAAATTAAGCAAGGGCTTGAACAGGACAAAATTATGTAGAAGGATAACTTATTGAAAAGATAAAAAAAAGGGCATAATAAAAACTCGGGGAACAGTGGGGATTTATAGAGAACTTCGTGGACTTCCGGAACGAGATGATAGGCTTAGCCTAGAGATTAGGACGCGACATTTAAAACCAGTGGACCAGACGAGACCATTTGGCCCGATTGGGCCTTTCTTTTCGCGCCCGGAATGGCTAGGACCCGGGTAGGTTTGGCAGCTCACTTTTGTTGTTGGGGAGACAGTGCACGCCTACTAAAAGATGCGCAAGTGCGGGTTAGAGTCACAATAGCGGGCCTGTTTAATGGGTTCGGTCAGGGAACAAGTTGCATGTGAAATTTTTTCATGTTCTCGGGCAAAACAAGGCCGAAACAAACGTAATCTTGGTAGAAACTAGCACAAGAAACAACACAAATCCAGCTCGCTCTACCATAATATCCGTGCAATTATGTGTCAGAGTGGCATGAACGCTTCGTGCAAGTAAGATTAACAGATTGCTCGGCTGGAATTCCAAGTGCTTGAATTCTCATGATGTAAGGTTTGTCCGAGAATTTCACGGCAGTCTATAAGCGATCTCATTCGAATTTCAGCTGGCTCAAACATAGTAGGAATAAATGCTGAAGTCGAAGGGTCACACTGCTGCTGTGAAGCTCCTCGCAATGGCTCGAGTGAGCTGTTGCGCTGAAGGTACAGTGGATAGAGAACTCTGTATCAGACGACCACGAATGCAACAATACCATTGAAGGCTACGATGGTATCCAGTATTTGCAATGCCTGCTACTGCTGTTTAAAAGTGGGTCTGTAGTCTAGAGGTTCCTTTCCCAAATTGCGTATTTGCACTACATCTTTTGAAATCACACCCGGGTAATTGTTGATATTGGCCTTGTGGATATTGCAATGGCCTGACATTCTAAACGCATCTTTGATAAGAGCTAGCACAATTCTAAAACGTTGGGACGAAAATGCAGGTTATAGGGCAATTGTCCTCTTATTAGGCCGTAAGCGCTCCAGTCGAGAAACTTATGAAATTCCCGTAGTCCGGGCCGTGAAAATATTTAGCTTACCTCTTTTTGTTAGGAGACTAGGCATAGCATTTTCCGGCATTACTGGTGGTTTGAATTTTTTTTGGTGCACGCCCTCTGGATTACGCGTGTTCTATTTCGTTCTGAAGGCACAACCAAAACGTGCTAACTCAGCGACATCGGCCTCCTTGGTCTTTCTTCACCATGCCGGACACCACCCGGGTCGATGATTTTTCAAATCATGTTGATGAAGACCTCATTATGCCGGAAAGCGGCCACAAGTCCTATGCGGGATTTGTCGCTGGCGTTTTCTCTGGTGTGACGAAACTTATTGTCGGTCATCCGTAAGTATCCTCGCTTTGATCACTTTTCTGTCTCTTCGATTGGCTTCTGATTGATGATCTCATTAAATATGTGCTGATATGTGCTGATGATAACAGGTTTGATACGATCAAGGTCCGCCTGCAGACCGCTAGTCCGGCGCAATTTAAAGGGCCGTTAGACTGCCTGGCACAGACGATCAGAAACGAAGGCGTCTTTGCTGTGTACAAGGGCGCTACGCCTCCACTGTTAGGATGGATGGCGATGGATAGCATGTAAGTTTTGATGCTACGCGATTTTAAAATTTAATTAGGCTGATGAGATATCATAGAATGCTGGGATCATTACACAACTACAGGATTTGGGCCAAGACATATCTGTTCCCCGACCGCGATGTGCTGCCACCAATTGGACACTCGATAGCTGGTATGGGTTCAGGATGCACCGTCAGCTTTGTTGCGGCTCCAGTAGAGCACATAAAGGTATGGTTTCTAGTTCGTAGATCATTAAAAAATATAATTGACTTTTCTAGTCGCGACTGCAAGTCCAGTATAATTCAGCAACAAAATTATACACTGGTCCACTGAATTGCGCCATGACAATCGTATGTATGGTAAAATAGCAGACATCTGCAGAGACTAACGGTTGGACCAGATCAGGCAATCGGGCATACGAGGACTGTACAGAGGACTGTTTCCAACGATGATTTTTCGATCTTATTTTTTTTTTCTTTGGGGTTCGTACGACATTATTACTAGACGGCTTCGTGAATGCACGAATCTCAGCGAAGCATCAATAAATTTTTGGGCTGGCGGGCTCAGTGCTCAGGTATATATGTTATCTTCTCTTGTTTGTGTTTCACCGCTAATTGTTATGTAGTTGTTTTGGACATTGGCATACCCATCGGACGTGATCAAGCAGGTCATCATGACAGATAGCATCGAGAATCCGAAACACAAATCCTGGCTGCAGACAGCAAAGTATGTCTACACGAGCCGTGGCGTGCAGGGCTTTTTCAGAGGCTTTGTGCCAACCTCGATAAGGTAAGCGGGTTGATTTTTCAATTAACCATAGCGCTCCGCGATTAACTTGACAATAGGGCATTCCCTGCTAACGCATCTGCTTTGGTGATGTTTGAAGCTGTAATCAGGGCGATTGGCTAGCTTGCCCATCTTGCATAGCCTAGACTTTGTACATAATTCTGCACATAGATCATCTAAAACCATCGGGATTCACAGATCATCAGAGAGAGGACGGGAGATATCGAGCGGATGATTCAATTATTGCAACTCCCAAAACCCAAAGCCATTATATTCAATCGTACAGTGTGACATGAGGTTCACGGAATCCAATAATGTGCTTTTAAAATGGACGCCCACGGACGGGCCACAAATTGTAGTCCAGAATCTTCGCTGTTGGCTCATTGTGGTCATGTTCTCACAGACCGTGACCACGACGCATTTTGAATTTCGTGACTAAATACATCAAGTCGTCAGGCACTACGACATGTCTAGAACAATTAGTAAATGCTTATGACCCTCCGACGTCCGGTAGAGAAGACCAGAGACTCGGTCGCTCGGTCGAAACCATGCCGTTAGATATCCTCTTATGGTATGACTGCTTTAGGACGATGGTGACTCATTGCAGCTCGGGGGTCGTCTCCTCAGTTAACAATTGCCACGACATTCTCCCTTATGAGATCTATGAAATGTTCTCTTGGAACATACTGTTTGGAGTCAGTTTTGACAATATTGCTTGGGCAATTGACAAAAAAGAACTGAAATATGTACGCAAGACGAAAGCTATCGAGTGATTCGTCCATTTTTACAGAGTTTTTTCATTATATCGAGTATCGTTATATCAAGAGTTGATCGTATAAGTCAACGTCTGTACGAAAATAATACATACAGTATAATCACAATCATAGAATCATCATAAAATTACCAGCAAATACACTCGGTACTGTTTACTATTATATTGTACTTCTCGTTAGCAAGACGCAATTAATCAGCTCTCTGGATCCAAGAACCACACATTGACAGTAGCAATTTTCCCTAGCTCAACTCACTATCTCCTCTCACCAATGAGATGTCTTTGCTCTATGGCGCGCGGTCTTGGTGAATCTCGCAGAACCTTGGCTCGATAACGCCAAACATAATGCCAATACGCCTTGCCACCCACTTCTCAGTTTTGCGGTGTTCACTAATCACTAACTTGTACGTTAGAGACAGCCTGTGTTTTACTAGTCCAGTTCGCTCATTTTTTGGAAAACATATGATACAATGACCGTTGATCATAAATAGTTTAATCACACTTAGCGGGTATGTAGATTCGTAAGCATTCCGCTCGGTGATTAAATGAAGCGAACGGTTTCGCGCTTTACCGTAAAAGAAGGCCGGCGGCTGCTGAAATGCCCATGTGGCAACTGACTTAGCTTGATTTACAAAAGCACGCGTGTAAATTAGTGATCAGTAACCGGAGATTTAACGGCCAGCCGCTACGATCTTGGGTTTTGAAAGTGATTTTCTAGAGATCTACTTGTAGCTCTCCGTGACTTGCAGTGACTTGCAGTGGCTGTTAGTGATCGGTAATTAGGTTTGATTGCTTGCTACTGCCGTAGTAGCCATACTAGGCGGTTTTCGGCTGCCGTGTCCTTTTTTGGGCCATTACATGTGGCTTACTGTGACCTGCTAATTACAGATCTAATAGCAAGTTGCGACCAAACCCAAACGCGGTGGCTGCGGAAAAACGATGTACATCTCTCAGCCACATGCAGCTATTCCTATTCTAATTTTAGACTTTCTGCCCCTGTAATTTCACACAAACTTTAATTTGAATTCCCAATTAGGAATTACTTAGTTGGGATTGTTGAATGCCTCGGTCATTCTGCGCTCACTACTCACCGGTGAGAAGTGCTAGCTGTAAACTTAACAATGGCGGTGATAGCAGGTAATGCTCAAGAAGACATAAAGACATATGTGAGGCTCCTTTGGGCGGCGTTGCGCGAGAGAGAGCACCCTGCTGTCGATGAGTCACTGCTAGTGCCTAGAGACCCGAGACCCATGGCCAGCTGACAGGTCGGGCAGATCGCCTCGGCGAGTGTCCTACCAACGATCAACCGTGACACTATCTGGTCGAGGCCAGTTAATTACTGCTTAATCGCTTGGCTCGGCTTTGGCGGCGTGCTATTGAGTTGGATAAACCAGGATTTAGCCGACAGTTTCACATCCGATTAATCAGCTTCTCAGATGTTCCCGATATTGTTAGAAATAGAGGGTTGCATGTGCGCCGAGCACAACAAGATCACAGGGCTAACCTTTATCTACGTGTGCCCCCGCATGTGAATTGCACGGGGAATGCTGCAAGTACTAAGTCAAGATAGGAAGCTTATTAGCGAATTCGTCTGGCCAGCTGAAACATTGCTCGGCTTTCCACGCGATTAGAATGTACTGCAGACATAGGTTTGAGAAAACAGGTTTGAGAAAACAGGAACAAGGCATTTCGCGACCATTGAGTTGGGATGAAAGAGACATCATCGTGATATGCGCAGTATGACGAGCAGCAGAGCAGAATAGGCAGGAGCAGCGAATTGAGACAGCTTCAAATCGCTTATTTGCGTTTCTCAGACTTCATCGCTGAAATCCGACCGATAAACCAGACACTTATGTCATCTGGAACAGCGCCGTTGCGACAGTCAAGGAAACAGAACAGCTCTTGAGAGCAATGTGCCAAAGCCAAAAATCCGGTCACGATCTGTTATGTGTCAATGTTAAGTACGTAGTCGCACTTTCACACTGGCCTCTTCCGGATAAGCAAGGAACAGCCACAGCCTGCACCAGTAATGTCCTGAAGCGTCTTCGATAAATGGCGATGACTGACACTCGTAATGCTTGTAGTGCTCGTAATGCTCTTCTCGTTTACGTCAGATCGTCAGCGCCGTTTCTCTGTCGCCACGGCGTGACGTATTCGTCACGTGATGGCAGCGGAGCGTGCTTTTCGAAGGTTTCTCGAGGTGTGTCGCAATTCATCACTTTTCAGGAACGCAGTTTTTATCCCATTAGAGCAGTTCTCGGTCTGCTCTAATGGATCCTCGGCGATTCGTAGAAGAAACCTCATTAGCACGCCAAGCATAGCGTGCTCCATGCACGCAATTGCTGGATTGCTCTACTGCAGGCCCCCCATATCTACGATGCTGACTTTAGCGGACTGGCTTTAGCTGGGAGTCCTGCTTATCGCGAGTGTCTTCTGGCCTCGGACCTCCCGCTTACCCTCGCTGTAGCCATCGCGAATCTCCTTCGTATCTCTGCTGGCCGTTTGTCTGTGCACTGTTTGAGCGCAACTATTTCAACAGACTTAAGTCGTTTGCATACTGGTCCATCTCCGTCGACCTCGAAGCTTGACCCAGCAGGGCCTAGCACGGTCCAGTATTGGTTAGCATCTGGTAGGACAAGTCGCGCGGCGGCGACTGCGATGCCCGTCTGGATCAACAGACATGCGTTTGTCCCAGTAGTAATAGTTGATGCAGACTCTGCGACGGCCTGCAGTTTGCAGCGCCTTGAACTTGCCATATTCTGCAATCTGTACGGCGTATCTCAGCGCTTCAGCGCTTGATTACATGCCGTCGGCAGGCAGCAAGCAGTACTAGCACTACGCCCTGCTTTAGCTGCCATGGGTCCCACTATAAACTCGACATCTTTGCGCCTACATGCATGTGCTGTGCAACGGTCGCTTATCTTGTTTCCACCTTCTTGACTCAGACTTCTCTTCGACCTCCAGCGATTTGCGCAAAGCCGTACGACGGCATGTAAAATCCAGCGCCGAGCAGATAACCAGTCGCCCCACATCGACGACCATATGACCCTGAACAGATAACTCAATCAACCCGCTGCAACGAACAGAATACGCTGCAAAGCATACGATACAGAGGCCTGCAGCGTATCCGGCCGAGACAGGCTTAGAATATGCAATGTTAGCGTGATGCAATATATCGATATATGCACAAATATAGCTGTAACAGCTGTAGCATGACCATTCGACATGCCACCTATCTGCTACTTTCGGATCAATCGTCAATAGCAGGCCTAAACGGACAGAACGGGCTAAATAGGCATCGCGCTTTTGGAAAATTTGGTAGGCCAAAATTGGGCTGTCTGTCGTTTACAGTAATCTCCACAGAGTGGCTGTTTTCGCAGAAATTGCTTCGTGATCCGGGGGGGCCTTTACGCTTTTGTGTCTGAATTCAATTTTTTGGGCCCATTTTTGCTCTCATTGCTCCATCCAGGTAGAGACGCAATATACTTTTGTTCCTCTAAATCTTTTTTTGCCTGGTTCTCCCACGCCATATAGTTGTTATTGGACTATTAGCTAATGCCATCGTTGAATTACGCTGTTAGGATGCTTTAGAGCCGAATTCTATATAAAAACCCTTTCTGTCCACTGTACTCTTATTGCATCTGACATTTATTTTTTTCCTCATCTACTTTTACTTTCACCATTTGACTGTCCTATCGTACGCTTGGTTTCTCAGATCGGTCAATTCTTCTTTCGCGCTTACTTACGGCCAGTCTTTTGCCTAGCATCTTCTACTGGAACCATCGAGCCCGGGGTTTTCAGCTAGAACCCTTAAGATTCGAGGACTGAAATCGAATAAATGTGCTGGATCACAGTAGAGCGGGAGGACGAGTACCTTCCAGAGTTCGGCCGTGAGCATCTGCATCGTCATGGTACCAGACACTACCATAATGGTAGCTACGGCTCGCGGCATTCTTACTCTCGAGCTTCCCGGATCGGCGTTCAGTCTCGTTCTGGCGTCATCCCGGCCGTCTATCCTTCGGGTACACTCGTTCCAGAGATGCCAGGTCAGGCCGTGATCAACCCCTATCCGTACAGAGAGGAGCCTCTGTACTATCCTGGAAACCGGATGGCTCCTGCAGGCTACTATCATACCGTTCCGGCGCTCTACCCTGCTCGCATGTAGTGAAATCTTTGGCCGGCGCAGGCACTCCTCATTCATTCAGCCAGGCTGGCCTATCATTTCAGGAATCCTTCCGACCTTCAGACGGCGCAAACCGGCAAACACCAGCTGGAGAAGCAGCAGATCAAGACTGGGCGAAGCAATCGCTGTGTGGGATTCATGTTTCGTCCCCACCACAAGTTTTCATGACTCATCCGTGGCGAACATGCGTCTTTTCTGTTCTCAGAGCTGTCTAGATTTCATAGCTACGGCTAATATCTTTAGTATATCCAGTGATATTTTTATTTCTTTTGGCGTATTTGGAGGGTAGCATTCGGCGTCTGTATTCAATTTTGCAATCTGTCTGATGGTTATTAATATGATTATCTTATTCTATTGCTAGTTTCAACGTTTCCTTGTTGACATTGCGCTTCTGCTATTGCTGGTGCTTATATATATAACATGTACTCAAATTGACATATTATACTTGCTTGAATTTTATAATAGCTTATAATAAATCACCATTGGGCTTAGGTCTATGTTTAGAAACCAACGTTACGAAGTGCTACATTACATTGACTGAAATTAAAAAAGAAATGTGCCTTATAGCTTCATAGTCGTTGCCTTTCTTAGTTTAGCCCGATGACAGGATGACGCAAGTACGAGAAAATGAGAAGCTATCAATGGCTACCGACGAAGACGGGAGCTTCAGGACTCTAACCCTTGATCTCTGCCGCAACTGGATATACAGATATGAACGAGGCCGTTGGTTCGCGTCGAGAAGCCTTGTGTAGATTGAAGTTGGCAAACGTTTCTGGATGTGCCTGAAAACTGGCAAATCTGTTTTTCAAGCGTCTTGAAGCACTGTCTTGTTAACGTTTATGATGTTCCCAAGCTTGGTCTTTGCTAGGAAGGTGGGTAGCACCTGGTACCTCAAACTACGAAGTCCGAGGCATTAGTCTCTAAGTAACAGAGTAAGGATAGTTATTGCGCGTTTGTAGGTAGTTTTCAAAAGTTCATAGACGTAAGTCAAGCTTGACGTACTTGATAGCAACACCTGCTTGATTTCCCAGCGAGGCCAAAGCATCGGTAATGTTGCTGGCAGCAAATGTATCTTTTCCAGTCTCTTTGATCATCCTTGAAGAGGAGAGGCATCTCGACAAGCGACCTTTTTGGCAAAATCAGTATTGGCAAAGTGGAAAACTTTCACTGAGGTATCGCTACCTAGCAAGACCCGGTTGGCGCTGGTTTCCTTCGTGAGATGCTCTAGACTCAGCGGGGTATCACTTGCAGCGAGCATGTCGAAAAGTTTGAGGTCGACGCGAACGACTGGAACTTGAAGATGCTGAGATCGAGGTATAGATAAGGTTAATAAAAAGCTGAAAGCTTACCAAGAACATAATACTCGGCATCGTATCATCAGACGACTCTAGAGAGTAGACGGATTGCGAAACCCCACATTGAGCATCTTGGGTGCAACTTCATCAGCCGTTCTGGCGAGATATTTCACTTGATCGATTAGTGCTTCCATCTTGTCAAATCGTATTCGAAAGGGACAGAAATAGAAAAGAAAAGGGAAGCAGAGCTTAATATGTAGGTTGGTGGACCCGTTAATGAAAAGTAGAAAACGAGATCGCGATTTTATAAAGCAGGCACCACAGTGAAGGCCTGCACCACAAGATGGTAGAAATGCATTGTACACTGGCCAATATGCAGTTAAACCTATGGAGGCATCAAAGCAAGCTTAGGCAACGATCACTTGTAGCTATTGTTTTCATACGAGTACGTGAGATTAGGACCCCGGAATCTCTGAGGCCCACGTCCTCTAACTGTAGGAAATGGCCCAGCATTGAAACACAGACCGTTGGTAGGTCCCGACCCTGGAAGAGGAGCCATGCACGTTGGAGGCGGACATTGACTGGCAAGTTTCACCTTACGCAATGGTGCATCCTAGCACTTCATCTTCACTCCGATCCTGTTGATACGAGTAGAAGTAAGGCATCCTTTTCGAGTCTGCGGTGGAGTGCTATGATATTGGAAGCAAGAAGAATGTGGGCGATGCGGGTGTCATGGTTCTGAGTGCTAAGGTAGACCTAATTGACTAAGACGTCGGGTAGAAAGCAAAGCTTCGTCAAGTATGAAGCTATATCTACTGCCTCACTAGTGTGGAAGCCAGAGTGAAGGACACGAAAAAGACGAGAGGACGGCGAAGAAACAGAATATAAGCAGACGCTCCAATTTTGCGTCCTTTTGAAATGTCCAAGTTGGCTATGCTGGAAAGTATGGGCTAAGTTTTTTGGCGTAGTTGTTGTGTGAGGTCTAAAGCTTACGTAAGGCATGGCCTTACAATTGCCTGGAGAATTGCCAACAAGTGGAGGAAATCCCCTATCACCGGCGACTGTCCACTCCTCGCCATTATCATAGTATTTACGGTGGATCCCACGACGGTTCTTTCCTCAAGCGCAAGCTAGTGGGAAGTGTGGAAGTTGAGTCTAGTCGACATTGGGCAGCTTGAATTTCCGTGAGGGACGAGCTGTCAATAATCTTCCTTGAGGCTGGAAGGAAGGAACCTTAGCAGCCTGATGATGTGTCCTGATTACATGCCCAGTTTTTGCGACTATGGGAGGCGGTAGTTGGGATTGAGGACAACGCCCGGTCATGCACCAAGAACAGCGAAGCTGAACCAGGCAAGACCAATATGATATACAGTATTCTCGGCGTTTCATTGAGATAATACAAATACGCATTGGATTCAAGGACATGTGAGTTACCTATAGGCAGGAGTGCTACATTGAAGAGCAACCATGTAAAAGGGTGTTATTTTCATTACCACTACCAAAGCTTTTGATACACAGGAACCAGTTGCTCTCTACGCCTTTCAGCATGCATTCCATATCGTAACTACGCAAAATCGCTCAAGTTGGCTGTTTGAGAGCATTAGACGGTCTGACAGCACAGCAGGATGCCAGTAGCATCGCCAATTATAACTGTCGTTGTTGAAGCGGCCGACCAGCACCAAGTAGAAGAAAATGAAAAGTAGACACTGGTGGTTGGGGAAGGTAAGGGTATCGCATGTCTGAATAGTGACATACAGTTGGGTTACGTCTTCAATATCTTTGACTCCTGGAAGAATTGGCTAAATATGGCAAAAACAAGAGAGCCTTGTCGATGTGGTCAGCAGAGTTAACTAGTAATGCAGGGAAACGATCCAGCACGAATGCAATTGGATATCGAACAGCACTGAACTACAAAACACAAAATGACAAACTCGTAGCCCATCGGCGGCCTCTGCGCGTGCTTTTTCCGCCATATACAGATCCATAAAAATGCGCTATCATCGGTGTTCTAGAAATCAATTAGCTGTGATGACCATGTGAATGCCATTACCAATATGTTTTTCCTTAAGCGATGCAACCAGCATATAGTGGTGCTCGCTAAGGCAAACAATGACTAATACAGTTGAAACAGTAGATTGACGCTCCTTGGGTGGTTCTCTTAGCTAGTTCCGTATTGTTATCTGTTCATATCTTCGGTGGATTGGGAACAGGAACCCTTGAACTTGCTAATTAATATGCCAAATGACGTAATGGTGGCTTCGGCTTTTGTCCCAGCCAGCGATGCCACTGAGCTTAACTGGTTGCACACACATGTTTACGAACCCCACCTACTCTGAATGTTTCTGTATATTCGGATTGTACTTCTGGTATCGAAAATCAACAGATCTACAGTCCATACGTCTGAAGTCTATTGTTGATTGACCAGTTTACCGTTGAGCTGGTATCATCGCCGTCTAGTCGGAGTCTCTAATGGCCTATCTTCGTCAGTATTCTTTTCGTAGTCTGTACATGCCTGAAGACATAAGCCTTTTAAACTTAGAATTTGCGCTTTCTGCCAAATATGCTATCTTCCAGAGGATATGTCCGTCTCGACCGAGCCGTTTGCCCTTATCTAGACCAGATTGACCTTGAAAACATGACCCTTCAAGCGACATATATGCACGTCGTTTTATCAATGACTTTGCAGACTGTTGCTATTCGTAATAAATACATATAACTATGCCTTATGACATCAGCAGGACGATATATATCCAGATACGCAAATTTAAGGATTTAGGAGTGCTAGTTTTGATCTATGACATAGAACTTAATCTTCGAAATTTTTGCTTGGCTGAAGTATACGAGCCTCATGACTATTTTACTCAGCTTGTATTCCTCATTCATGCACCTTGTAAATAAAAGAAGTTTGAACATTGTAATCTTTATATAACCAAATCTGCCAAAGTAAGATATACCGATTGATATACAAAAAGTAAAAAATATATGAAATATTTACATCATCACCAACACCCACCATGACTGTTTAAAAACTATGCCACTCCACTTTTTCTATGTTATTTGGCTTCCATTGTATTCTTGTTTACTCCTTAAATTGTGTTGTTAGATTTTAAACCAAACTCTTCCATGACTGATCCACAGCATTCCGGCCTTCATCCTCGTCTTCGTCCAATAGTCCGCCACCATTAGACTTGGCCATCCCATTGTTACTTGACGAGACACTACTAGTATCACTGCTCATAACGCTATTGCCTCTTGGTGGAAGTGCTGGCGGCGTGGCTGAAGATGGCGTGACAGGCCCATTACCTCCTGCTGGCGCTGAACTATATCTGAAAGAGCCGGTTCCAACAGTAGATATCGGCCTGATGGATGCCGCTCGTTGTCCTCCTTGGGTGACTTTGCTCAATGAGGTAGCCGGAAACCCATTGGCGGACCCTGGCCGAGACCCGAAAGGAATTGCCGGAGGAATCGAGTTCCACGTCGGTGACATGGAGGAGTAAGAAAGATTGTCCGATCCCTTTTTAGCCGATTGAACAGCACCATCACTCTTAATAGGACTATTAGTAAATGTAGTCATCGGCATTCCTAGACCTCCATCGACATTGCTTCCCATGGTAGAGCTCCGGCTGAGAGACGGTACACTTCTATCATATTCTGGTGTCAGTGATGGAGACCCCATAGCAATCGTCTGCGAGCGCCGTGGCGGTAATTGTGGAGGTTCTATCTCTCTTCCATGCATCGATTCTGGTTTTCTCGGAGGAATGGGTGGTCGTCTGACCTGTTGCTTCTCTAACATGTTCGACGCCATTGTAATTCTTGGTGTCATTTCATTGTCGCTTTGGTCTTCGCTCTTCTCGTTCAAACCCAAAAGATCTGCATCCGGAATAAAATCTGGCACCTCGGGCTTTTCGAAAGGATTAGATGGCCGGCTAGGATTAAGCTTGACGCCTGACCGATTCGAGATAGTGACCTTGGCCGTAGTTGTACCAGGCTGAATCCACCATTTTTGCTTATCAGTACTTGGCGGCGGCAATCCAGACCTAGTGAGAGGTGCAGACGGCTGTATTGCGCCGTCCAAAGCCAGCGACTGTTGCGCCCTGCGGCGAGTGGCATACAACTCTTGTGCCAGAGCTTTCTTGATTTCCTGATTCACCGTATACACAACCAAACGGAAATGGGCATACACGGGCCTGTGGTCAGAAAATATCAATGGCGCATAGTTATACGAGACTTGCTTAACGTTTGAACCACGGGACAAAATTCTGTCAGTCCAAGCTGGAATACGCTGCTTGTCTGAGGTATCGTAGACTTCAGTTCCATTATCAAACTTGTAAGTCGGGTTAAACCTTATCTCTGCCTCGGTAAAATATGGAAATACCTGACCTCGTAGCATCTGGTTGTTTAGCTGATCGTGTGCGTATAAATCCTCCAGTTCTCCGCGTTCAATTCGCTTTCGAACCTGATCGCTCGACATATCTATTCTGTAGTTGAAATCACCGAGCCATATCACGGTATCATGGTCTTTCAACATCTTTCCTCGTGGAAATCTAATGCCGTGGGCAATTGTACGATAGTCGTGGTTTCTATCTTCCACATTCGACAAACCAGCAGCAAGGTGAGAAGTGATAAAACAAAGCTTAGTAGAAGAATAGTCGCATGAGAAAGCTACGCCTCCTTTATTGCCTGCCATACCACCCAATCCGGTTTTTTTCATTGTACCATGGATGTTGCGCACATGCTGAACTTCGCTTGCTTTGACATAGAGTAGCAAAGCGGTACCAACGAGCTGACCCGACCTTAAAAGCACGTATTCCTTTCCGCGTGAGTTCAGACATCTCGACACCTGGTGCTCCCAGAACTGCCTCTTCGCTGGATCTGCATTTAGAATTTGTCCTGGAGTGAGAGCTACTATTTCCTGGAATCCAACAACAATTAGATCAGGATATTCCGCAATGCCGCCTTCAATACCATTCTTATCAGTTGGAAACAACCATGGCGAAAGGTCTCCATCGAATAGGTATCCATTAAGATTAAATGTTCCAGCGAATACGCTGATCTCTCTTTCGGAAGTGAATTTACCCTTGAGTCTCTTGAGCTCTTCATTAACGTAGTCGTTAATTGGATCATAAAGCATGACTGGCATCTGTCCTTCCAGCCGTCCAAGCAGCATGTCCATTGTATTCTGACGTCCCTTGTCAACAAAATTATTTATGTACATTCTTCCAACAGACTTGGTGGCGTCGGCAATGGCACCCGCGATACTCATCTTACCGCTCCGTGTAAACGAAGTCTTAAGTGCTCCAGTACCGGCATATATTTTAGACAACTGATCACCATTGTCAGCCCATAGCACTGAATGACGGAGCCATATGTCGGAACTAGGCCGCAAGGCGCCACCAATTTCTTCGCGTGCAGATGAAATGGCTGTTGGCGAAGGTGTCCGCTGTTCAAAGTTATCATTATATTCGAACACTACTACAGGCGCAGTCGCGGCAGAACCATTGAGCTGCGAACCCGACGATGATATATTTGACGGCGCTTGGTGCAACAAAAAGTGCTCTATGGCTAGCCGTGACAAAATCTGCTGGATCAAATTCGTACGATCCAGACAATCTAAACAATTCGTTCGAAAAACACCAGTTTGTTGCATAACAGTACTTTTTGTTGCACTGTCGAACAAAAAATAACCAAACTGCTCCGCATCGTCCTCAACGAATCGTAGCACACGGTTGGCAGCAGCATAACCAGCCTTTGCAGTTTCAACGTGAAAGTCAAATTGAGTTTCTCGCAGCTGCTCAGCAAGAACTCTTGAATTTTTGATGTGCTGATGGTATCTCTGGGTGAGCTCGAGCTCGCCAGACTTTGTCGAAAGAAGATTGACTATGTGGACAGGGCCATACTTGGCGACTAAAGGATCAAAATGGGATGTAAATGCAGGTTGGGCGGCCTCGAATGAACGGGTGATATTGACTTTGGCACTCAAAAGTTGAACATCTTGCTCCCAGAAAACTGAAACGAAGTTGTTAGTATAATTAGAAGAAAGGGACTTCACAGACAAAAATACATTACCTGGAACACTTCCCCGTATCTGGGTATAAGAGAAACAATATTGTGAGGAATACAATATGGTTTCTGTCTCAACGAAATTGGCAACATTTCCTTCATCATCAACACCTCGAGCGTTATATCTGGTACCAGCACGACGACAACCTTGTCTTGAAATTACCGTCAATTGTACAGGAAGTGAATCTATTCTGGTCTTGACAGTTTCTGCAAATCCTCGGATCACAGAAGTCAAAAACTTTGATCTGTCGAGCTCGATCTTTTCTTCGGGTTGTAGATGCGACCTATACGTGACTAGCTCCGAGATCATGTAAGAATTCCACATAAATGTCTCGTCGAAACCGTCGATATCAAACGTCGGATCAGAGCTCCTACAAATCCTTGTCAGCAAATTTATTATGAAAACCAGTAAAATATTAGTCAAGTCGGATAACACACCTTGTCTGCATTCTATTTGTCAAATCAAAGTCATTGGAGTAGTAGAAACTGCCGTCTGAAAGAAGCTTCCTCAGGGTAGAGCATGGATGCTCGAGCAGCGGGACGTTTAGATTGCTAGTAGCAGGTCCGCCCGGACCATTTGTACTGATATAGTGAGAATCGTAAACTTCCGAGGCGGAACCGCCGAGCATGATCCCAGAAGATCCAGAGGGCGAAGTCGCCGAGAAGGCAGAGGGATTTTGCATGAGAGGATGACCATTCGCATCCAGAGCAACGAAATCCCAGTCCGAGCGCGACAAACAGAAGAATTCCGCGGCATGGATTCGAAAGACAGACTCATCTTCAGGTACTGGACTAGCGACACGATTTGCTCCAGTAATGAGACAGAGGAAGATATCGGATTCTATGGCGATCAGACCGAGACAGCCAAAAATTGGGTAGGAGGTAAGCGGTCGGAAGGACGAGAGATCGATCGCATCACGAGGAGAAAACTCAACAATGCATTGCGGCGGCTGAATAGATTCCTTTCGAGAATCTGACGACGAATACTCGGGGGAGGAAGGGCTAGGACGGAGATATTGGAAGAGCAGCCCATGCGATTCCGTAAGAAGGAGAAGTGCGCGGGACGTGTCGCGGGAATCCCTGTAATAGAGCTTCATCCAGTGCTCACGTGTGCGATTTGACGATTCAGACCTTTTGATTAAAGATAATGAGAGACCTGAACGAAGAGGATCGGTTTTGCTGGAACAGGAGACTGAGATGGTTCATGGAATGAGAGAATACGTGGGTTATATCCGGGACTGGACGCATACCGACGCACTGGGACACAACCGAATCCAGTCCACAAGGACACTCCTTACAGCGAAGCTGACGACCATCTTTCTACGTATACTCGAACCGGATTTGCAGTATCCAGATCTGAGAAGGGAAGATGAAAAAATTCAAGAGATAATAAAGATAATAAATATATGCATGCATTTTTAACTAACACTACAATAAAATACAAGGAGAGGACTGAAAATCGACAGGTCCACAACCGTCAGATCTTGCAATTCAGCAGATCATAACGTCAGTCATAAGAATCAATCTGTCAATCTGGGATATACATCATTGCTTCCTTCGGCCTCCCGTGTATTCAAACGACCTAAAGCCCACCGTGCCCATGTCATTCAAAGCCAATGTCGGATCTTTCGTTTCTTATTCTGTGGCAGATATGTAGAGAACTAACTTACTTAGCATTCTATCGCATCATTATCAACTGCAAAAACCCTACCATTATTTCCTCGAATAAAAACGTCACCATATGAGTTCTTCTTGACACCATCAACGTACTCTTCGGTCTGTTCCAGCGCAATGTTCATGTAGCCATCGACTGATTGCAAGTCTCCACGGTACTCAACGCCGGAGTTCAGCTTGATCGAAACGCGCGAGCCGGTAATACTGAGAAGAAAAGACGATGGATCGGACGACATCTTTTATGTAAATATCAACTAGGTCGCCGCAAAAGACAATAGAATCAAAGAAACAGAAAAGAGAGTAATATGTACAATTATCCAATACACCGTATTACGAAACTAGGCCAGTGTGCGAGACAACCTGCGAAAAAAAGCACGCAAAATACGCGAGCGAGTACAAACGGCCATCGGCGTCACTACAATACTTCTGGAATGACATTGTTGCAGAGGAGTAAAATAGCGTCAGATAACAACACCTTTGCCCGGAAATTAGATGCTGCTGTTCCACTAGCGGAAGTTACCCTCTTCAGATTCCAGACTCTAAGTTGCTAGTGGAATCCTGATCTCTGCTACATTTCACTAAAGGTAACGTTATTCTTCAAGGACACCGGCAATAATCAGCTGATCGCTCTGAAGTCTCAAGAGGCTTTATAGAAACTCAGAGATCTATGGCAATGTCCCAACCCAATCCTGGTTAGCAACTGCTCAAAGTATTGGAATATTGATGTTTTAGACAGTAAGCGTGTTGGGAGTTCGCCTCAAGTCGTGCACGTCCTTGCGAGCTTTCACTATCCTCGAATATGTTGGATTCGTACACTCTACGAGTGTCATTTCCTGTTTCGTGGATGTGGAGCTAGTTGCTTCTGTGGTATCGAAGAGACTCTCTCACTTCTTATGATGTGCCTCAGGGGCTTATTATTATCCCGTGCGTCCTTCTCTTAGATGTCGCCTTGATGTCGGAGAACGAAAATCTGGGAGCTTCGTTAGGCAGACCGAGCAGTATAATAAGAAATGCAGCTATTACAACGAGCATGCTGCCTCATCGGAGGGATATATAGAACCGACGTCGCTTGCCAGGCTAATGTCGTCGGCCAAAGATCAGCGGCGAGTTTTCCCGGCGTATAAGAACACCTTCCAGGGACCGAATGCACGGATATCAAGAAGGAAAACAGGGTCAGCTGCTGTAGAGCAAGGCCAACAATTTAGACTGCCGGTGTAGAGATAATCTACTGAGCCGCTAAGCGAAAACTGCTCAGCGAAAGAGTGAATATGAAGAACACACCAAAGGCTTTTGAAGGCAAATGGACGTCTCAACAATGCCTATGTCTCATGCATGAAGGAGACCCTGAATGTGGGCGACAGCGAACTGACCTACATGCGAAATGTCTTCACCGCCGGCCACGTCGTGGGCCAGTGGCCGCTGTGATATTGGTGACGTGAATCAGGCCTTCCATCCTGGTCCCGCCATTGAGGTACTCTGGTCCGCATACACCTTCTGCTGTGTTGCAGTCACGACGGTGCAGCAGCTCTATGCATTGCGTTTCCTCGTGGGCCTTTCGAATCGGCCTTTTTCACCGGTATCATATACGTTATCGAGCCGTGGTATACTAAGCATAAGCGTGCGAAATGCGTGACCATGTTCTATTGCACCTCCATCTTGGCGAGCAGGTGCTTACGATAACTTGGAGGGCAATCTTCCACGCTAGTTGGCAGTGGCTGTTTATTATTTGCGACGTTATCAGTCTACCGAGCGGTGTTATTGGCTATCTCTTCAATCCAAATTTCTCCGAAACCACACGTACTTTCTATCTGACCAAAGCGGAAGCAGAGTGAGCGCGTTAGCGGCTGTTGCGCGATGAGTTTAAGCCTCTGGGGCAGTCTTTTTGGGATCGCAACAAAATCTTCCGCGTCATGGCTCAATTGCAGTTGTGGGTGCTACCTATGGGCTACTTTTTCGTCCAGACAAGCTTGCCTTCGCAGCGCTCGGCTTTTGCCTTGTGTCTCAAGGCCGAGGATACTCGAAATGCCAGAGAAACGTCTTACCCACTACTCAAGCCGGTATTGGCATCGCTGTGCGGCTCATTGCTGGCATGTTATCGGACTCTCTGCTCCTAAAAGGCAGACGCTGGGAAGCCATCTTTGTAATGCAGGCAGGTAAATTCTTTAATGCAGGCAGATACTTTTTTTAGTGCAGTCGTGTCGTGCTGGCTATGTGGAATGTGTCCCACAATTTGAAGTTCGCAGCCTACTACCTTTCCTACTTGTCGGCAGGTGTCCCCGGCATCTACTTTGCCAGGTACTCCAAACTCATTCCTCACGATCACGAAATGCGAGGCTTTCTAATCGTCGTCTCCAGTATGTTTGGCTACATTAATGGTGTTTGATTTTTCCGATGCTGTCTGGAGAACAGCAGAGTCCCCCAACTTTCAACCTGGATTTATTGCAGCCACATGCTTTGGCGTTGCCATTGTATTGACTACCTTTCTCATGCGCTTTCTCGAACTCCACGATGCTCGGAAATATGGCCATCTAGGGCAAGGAGCCCTTGATTTGGAAGTCCCTATGGTGCTAACTCCAGAATCAGAAAACGAGATATCACCGAAAAACACCACCTAGGCATAAATTCACTTTATAGAACCTGTTGTCGCACAAGCAATAGCAATATAGCTTTGGAGTGGCGCCGTCCCATCCGATTGGTTCACAAAATATAGCACATCCCTATATTTTAAAATTATACTATTTTGTAGATAATTACTAATTTCTTTAAAAAGAGTGTCACTGAATTTCATGAAATGTAAATTTGATTCTACAAGGTGTCTCTAGAAATATTGTATAGTCTCAAAGAGGATGTCTAGCTCCTCGTCGCCGCCCAGAGATCAGGCTCTCTGCAGCAGATTCCAAGATTTGGCAGAACTTTCTACGTCCGGACCTAAGTATGCTCTAACAGAGTTTCCAAGTAGGAATTTTCGTAGCCTGTGTTCTAGCTACATCACATTATCAGCAAGCACCTACCCTTATGAGTGCACGCAAATACAACTTCTTCTTCATAGCATAACAGCAGAGAAGCAGAACTCCGACGTCCAGACCGTGGCATGCTTGTCTCTAAGGGCATCCTCGCAAAATTTCCCGTCGTCGCTCATAACGCAAATCTTCTTTAATAACAGCTCAGCGTCGTCCATACTGTTATACCTTTGGCGCTCGATCTACGTAGACATGTGAGAGTTATTCTTTATGAGCCCTTCTAGGTCGTTTCCCCTCTTGAGCTCTTTCGTGGATCTGACTTGGACCAGAAAGTCAAGTTCGGTTAACATCCGACTGTAATCCACATTAGGGAGGGTAACCCATTTAAGCGAGCGTTGTACTTAATGTCAGGGTAAGGACTCTCGTCTATCGTGCTACTGTGGCCTAGGCACATGTGGGTGGTCTGGGCTTATCGATATGGAGAAGTCCTACTAGTGGAGTTCTTCTTATGCTTAACAGTCCTGCCAAAACTTCTTAGCTTCACTCCTCCTAAAAATCTCGCACGCCTACTTCATTTTCCTTTTAGACTCCTCAGCGCCCTTTAACAACGGCCTGCCTCATATCCTCTGGTCCTTAGACGAGTTCTCACTATGAACATTCCGCCTAACTCGATCCATCCGCGATCTTCGCTGGCATCGTCGCCATCGGTTCAGGGTGCCGTGGCGGCTGCTTATCTCGGTCCTCCTCAAGCTGGCACTTATATGCACTACTACCCTTATCCGATCTACTCGCATTATCCTCCTGGCGGTGGACATGGGCCTGTTCCCACTCCAGTTGCTGGCTCCATGCTGGGTGGTGCGCCGATGATGGCTCCGCAGCCAAATGCGCTCGCCAATTCGTCTTTACAGACCGGATCGGGCAGCGTGACGGGCTTGTATGCAGTTCCTGCCCCAGTCAGCCCAACTCATACCCCAAACGCTGCGAATACGGCCGCAACGGCGGCATCGTCAGTCGCCGCGTCAGGTCAGAGCCCGCAATATACGTATGCGCCTTATACGCCGTATGCGCCCCCTCCTCCGATGCAATCGCAGTCTCAGTCGCAAATCGGCCAGCCCATGCCACAACAGCAGCCGCAAATACCGCAAATGAATCCAAACGCCTTTCAGCAATCGCATGCTCAACAACCACCATCACAACCACAGGCAATGTCATATAATCAGCAGCAGCAGCAAAAAAGAAACTATAGATATCCACGTCGCCAGTCGCTTCCATTAGACTACGATATGTTTCGGCAGCCGTACTTTCACTTGGGCTACGCGGCCGGTCTGCCCATGCTAGCGCATGTGCCTCCGCAACATGGTCATCCTTCTATGGCCCATGTCGGTACCACTCCGCAGCCGCAGTTTATTCCTAGAATGCCAATTCCAGCTCCTGATTTGGCTGCATTCTCGTCCTCCACATCCCCATCCTCTCGCCCATACTCCTCATTATCTATGTCTTCCGTGTCTTCGATGTCATCTATGCCGCAGCCGGGTGGCTTGTCAGTTCCAAGAGGTCCGCCCAGGAAGCCGAAGCAGTCTGGCTACGCCCTTTGGGTTGGAAACTTGCCGCCGTCGACCACCGTCCTCAATTTGCGTGACATGTTCGCTTCTGCTGAGATCGAGAGTGTATTTCTGATTGCTAAGAGCAACTGTGCCTTTGTGAACTATGCTTCCGAGGCCGCGGTACGCGAGGCTCTTGAAAGATTCAGGGCCGGAGGTGGCGTGCTCAATGGAACAAAGCTTGTAGCTCGACTTCAGCGTGGAAGCACTGCTGAGCGTGCGGAGCAGATGAACATTCACGATGTGGACGACATCGGAGAGCCCTTCTCTTCTGCCACCAGCAACTCTGGTGACGCTGTGGATGGCGCTGCAGACAGCAAGAGCGCTACTCCTGTTGCTGCTGAAACAACAGAGAAAGTCAAGGAAAAATTCTTTATTGTTAAATCTTTGACTACAGAGGATTTAGATTTATCTGTCAAGAACGGTGTGTGGGCTACTCAGACACACAACGAGGCAATTCTGGATGCAGCGTACAAGTCTGCAGAGAATGTGTATCTGATATTTTCAGCAAATAAGTCTGGCGAGTATTTTGGATATGCCAGAATGACTAGTGGCATCGTTCCAGGTGCAGTGTCGCTCTCAAACTTGTCCGCGCAGTCGTCTTCAATGTCTGAGGCTGACGAAAATAAAGAAAATCGACCAAAAGAATCTTCGAAGCCGTCTACTCCTGAGGCTACCAGCTCCTCCGTAGTGGACGATGACTCTACACTCCAAACGCCTGCTACAGCAGATGTTCCTGCCGGTCGAATAGTGGGAGACACGATCCGAGGAACAACTTTTTGGGAGGTGTTGCCGTCCACGCCCTTGCTTGAATTAACTCCTGCGTTAGACCCTGCAACTCCAGCTCTCACCACGGTGACAACGCCGGATACTATCAATACTACCGAAAGTGCACAGGCAAATGAAGAAACAACCATGACTTCAAGCCCAAACACTGGTGAGGCATCAGTAGAGCCTGCGACGACATCATGGGGCACGCCTTTCCGGATAACCTGGCTATCAACAACCAGAATTCCGTTCTACAGGACTCGAGGTCTGAAAAATCCTTGGAATGCAAATCGCGACGTCAAGATTGCACGTGATGGAACTGAGCTCGAGCCTGGCGTCGGACTAAGACTTCTGGTGCTATTCCATGGTGGTAGAAGTATGGGGGCTGTTCCACCTGAGGAATTTGTTAGTGGAAATGTACTGGCTTTGCAAGAAAGCAACATGAGTGTTGATAACGGTGTTAACGGTAGCGACAGCGTCGGCAACGGTGACATCAAGCAAATTGGTGAAAATTTAGACAAGGGCGATCAGGAGGGGAAGATAGATGGACCTGTAGTGGTCAGCAGTAGCTAGCTGGACTTTCTGCCTTTTGTTTCTTCTATTTTGAATTTGTTTACATGCATTCATCTTACTGGGCATTCATTTTGCTTCTTTAATGACTCTTCTTTTGTTTCGGGTTATCATTGTCTATTCATTTTCAAAATTCCATTTTTGCTCTTTCAGGTTTTTTGTGTTACCAGTCAATCTACGATCTATGATTAACCGAAGTTTTGTGACATTATCCTAGTCTTTGAATATTAATAAATTTACTATAATAAAGGTGATCACATTTCAGAGATTAGAGATTTAATTCATTCAAGTGCTATTGAAAACTACAAATACAATCTAGGAGAAATACGAAGCCTACCATTATACATCCATATATATTTACTATAAACAAACCCAACGAAAGTGGTTCTTCAAAAATCCTCGTCAAACGCAAATGAAGAGTCGTTTCCTGCGGTCTTCTTTGCGGTCGAGTTTCCGTGAATGACGCCGGCCTTCTGATAATCAGATACCCGTTTCTCAAAGAAGTTAGTCTTACCAGCCAGACTAATATTCTCCATGAAATCGAAAGGATTGGTGGCTTTGTAAACCTTGTCGTTACCTAGGGCCATCAAGAGTCTGTCAGCGACAAATTCAATGTACTGCTTCATCAGCTTGGCGTTCATTCCGAGCAATGCAACGGGGAGGGACTCGGTCAGGAACTCTTGCTCGATGGCGACGGCCTCAGTAATAATCGAGAGAACCGTCTCCTTGGAAGGCCTATTCTGAAGATGGCTGAAGAGCAGACAGGCAAAGTCAGTGTGCAGACCCTCATCACGCGAGATCAATTCGTTCGAAAAAGTCAGACCGGGCATAAGTCCTCGCTTCTTGAGCCAGAAGATGGATGCAAACGATCCAGAGAAGAAGATACCCTCAACAGCAGCGAAAGCAATCAACCTCTCGGCAAAGAGGGTCTCCTTGTCGGAAATCCATCGCAGAGCCCAATCGGCCTTCTTCTTAATGCAGGAAATGTTGTTGATTGCGTCAAACAGGTACTGGCGCTCAGCAGCGTCCTTGATGTATGTGTCGATCAATAGAGAGTATGTCTCAGAGTGGATGTTCTCGATCATGATCTGGAATCCATAAAAGCATCTGGCCTCGGGTATCTGGACTTCATTCGAGAATCGCTCGACCAGGTTCTCGTTGACGATTCCGTCTGACGCAGCAAAAAAGGCCAAAACATGCGAAATGAAGAATCGCTCGTCATCGTTCAAACGATGCTCCCAGTCGTTGAGATCTTTTCCCAGATCAATCTCTTCGGCGGTCCAAAACGACGCCTCCGCCTTTTTGTACATCCGCCAGATTTCGTGGTACTTGATCGGGAACAGCACAAATCGATTCTTATTCTCGGTGAGCAACGGCTCCGCGGGCTCGTGAGCGCGAATGTCCTCGCGCTTCTTATTTTCAACCATCTCTTTCTTTCCTTCGAAGATTTCAATCTCCGTCTTTCTATCCTTAACCCGAGCAAACGAAGCAGTCAAGTTCTTTGGCGACGAAATATCGAGATCAGAAAGCGCAGCAGCGGCCTTGAAGTCAACAGTCAGCATTCATTACTAACTATTCTATCCTATTCGACATTTGATAATCTGTATCAAACCAACACTCATACCTTCTTGGACGGAGTTTCCTGAACTGCAGACATCATATACGTTAATAAGTTATGATATGAATGATACAGAAAATGTGCAATAGAAGAATTTGAAATTCAAGAGGACTATCCCGAATTTATAGGCAAAATAACCTGCAATCACGTACCTCAAATAACGCGATCGGGACACGAAACACGCGCGCGTGCGCTAAACTTATTAGTTAGTGACCGTCGAGCCGAGACGCGTCTGTTAATTGGTCGTGTTCTGTCACTTTCAGCCGAAGGTAGCCAAAAAATGCAAAAAAGTAGGAAAATGCCAAAAAAGATGCCGAAAAGGAAACAAATGGCTACAGTTTTCACGCCTGCGTATTTAACGGATATGCAGTCTAGTCCATAAATGGAAAGCGTGTTTTTGTGGACCCAATCACCGATCTCGTCACGGGTAAACACAACGCGTCGCGTCTCGGTAGCCCATGTTTAGTCTTCCGACCTTGCTCGGAGACTTCAAATCTTTTATTCTCGAGGATCTTGCAATACAATGACATAACGCTAGCTTTGGCCTGCTCGAAAGCGACTGCCGTGCTGGGCCTCGAGGTTCTGCAACGTCATCCGGTCTAGCATGTCAGCCTGACAGGGTCGACATTTCGAAGATCTGATAAGATTAGATGATATATCGTACGCTTGACTGATCTTGGCAATTTGTTGAGAAAACGCAGGTTCAGCCTTGGAATGCATAATCCATAACGATATAGCTGAAGTCTCGGTCGTGCTGCCGCGAAAAATTGTGTCTACGGTCTCAGCTACAGCACGTATATTGATCTCGGCTAGTGCGCCTATAATTGAGCTCCAGCTCCAACTCTAGGATTGTAAAGAGAATATTCCGTAGGGAGTTGGACTACGGTTACGTGAAGTTCCGAAATCATGCAAGAATTAGCCCTTGCTTGCGGCGGTTGGCACAGCTTCGGCTGAGTCGAGCCCGATGGATCTGCTATCAGTTTGGGTTGATCTTGTTACTTGTATGCTGAGATTGTGCTGTACAGTTTTGTCTTTTGAGGATTCTGCAATAATGAAATCTACGCTGAATTTCGTCGTCGTTGTACTCTTCTGCGTAAATTCTACTCCAAATTCTGATCGAAGTTTACTCGGAATCCATTCGAAAGCAGGTCAAGCTCTACCATAACTCTACTCTGGCTCCTAAGTTCGAATTCTACTGACTCTGGATGTTCATTTGGCAAATCAATTCGACGATTCGCGTTTATTGCATGAACGGTGTTCTCAGCTCAGGTGACGTCAATATTACCCTACCTGACCGAATTTCTGACGGCCATCTTGAATCGATCGTCTGTTCTCGATAGCAGATCCCAGTAAATTAGATGATTCCTCACACGATTAAACGATGAGCACTACCCGTCCGACGTCTTCGCATAGTGATATATTTAAAGGGACTCCTAGTGCATCGCCCTATGCCAACTATCGTCTAACGCACTCCAGCCCGGCACATCTACACTCCGCATCGAGGGTCGTCCTAGTAGGTCCGGTACCCTCTGATTGGTTCAAAACCCACCAAAAGGCATGGCTAGCAAGGCTTGCAATTTCAGATAATGAGGATGTCATGGCCGCCTGGAGCTCGGCGTTCCCTGATACTCCGTCAGTAATAAAGTCAGACACGCTGGTCCAGCCAGCTCGCAGCCCCACTCAACTGGAACAGAATGAACAACTAACACAGAATGAACAAATTGACGTAGCCGCTGCGCTTCAACCAGGCAATAGAGATATGGATCAAGAAACTGGCACCGCAAGCAGCCATGCCAATGTTGGGAATATTGAGTCAGAGGCTGATACCTCTTTGCCGAAGTTAGATCGCCTAACGACTTTTTCTTCAGACATTTCCACACAATCCCGTTATCACGACGTTGCTTCCCATTTCTCCTCTCCCATGCTGGAAGCCCAGAGACCGAAATCCTCCCGAGCACTCAGCATAAATACGCTGGCTCTGGATTCACGCCGGCGAGGGAGATCTAAAGTACCGCAGACCTCTTCGATATTTGCGCCCTCCAGCTATACGTCCACGGCTCAGACATTCACAACCGCTCGTGGCTCTTCTGTGTCAGCCTACAGAGAGCGCACCACGAATGATGATGATTCAGACGCTTCTAGTACTACGTCGTTCTTACGCCGAAGATCTGGATCTACGGACAGCCGAGTGACCCTTCGCCCTTCTGGAGAAGAAGATGTAGCTGGTCCCAGTAACTCTGCCGCAGACCTAGTGGTGGATAACAGTGTAACGGAATATGCTGACGGTGCAGCAGACATGCGATCCGCTGTGCACACATCGATGCCTCACGCAGCTATCGAAAGTCTAAGTTCTATCTTAGACAAGGACCGCGAGCTGCGAATACAAAAGTACGCGCAGATGCAGGATGCCAAACAAAAAGGTACCAGTATCAGTGATAGTGAGACTGAGGTTTGCAGTGATGAGAATACGCCTGAGAGCAATCATGCCAGAGATCCAGTCAACGAGCAAATGAAAAAAATAGAGTTCAGATTTGATAACCCTCAGGAAAGAGAAATCTCTACGTATACGGAGAACGTACACATTAACCGACCTTTCGACATTTCAAGACCGAAATTATTGGAAAATCTCACTAAAGGCCAGGTTGTGAAGATTGATAGAATGCTAGTGAGTCTCAAAAGTGCAAAAGTAAAAAATTTACCCCAGGATTTTAACGAGTCGGACCATGTTCACCTGGAAGTTGTCGAGAGGGCTAGGGAATATCTGGCGGTCATAAGATACATTGCAGATAGTGAAGAAGCGCAATTTGTGCTTCAATTCTACAAGACATTAGTAAGTCATGTGCATGTCTTAACTGTTACTTTTCTAGCTGACCTTCTCTTAGGCCGTTCCAGCAATTGCTCTGTCGTCGCCGTCATCTAAGGTTGCGCTTCAGGTGTCTCTGAGCCGTAAAAACACCAGCCTCAATATGTTTTCTTCCTTAGACAAATCTCTGGTCCTTTGGCATCCATCTTTAAAAGCGGACGACTCCTCGTCTGGTGTTTCAATATACATCATGCGATCTCAACTTCCCTCCACCAGTATAGCATGGTATGGCTTTGTTCGGTCGATACTCGGCGGTAAGGTAGTTCGCGATCTTATCGTACAAGTTCCCGACTTGGAGGTGTCTCTAAAAATTGTCATCCCTTGGGCACAGATGCGAGAGCATGCCCGGCAAACTCAGAGCGAAAGATCTGGTGAGCATAGTGCGGCTGTATCAGTTGATTCAGAGGGTTTGATTATGGTACATCCTACAAAATCGGTGATGTCTCGTCTTACAATATCAGACTACATCATTAACACAGCTTTGGAACTTCTCTACAAAGTTCCGACATACCGGGAACAGGTTTCATATTGGCGTACTCAAGGAAGGCTGGGATTAGCTTGGAGGCGGTATGACCGAATAGAGTGGCTTCATGGCGTCACTGAGCAGCAGATGTACGCTACCTGGGCTCTTAGGAAGTCTCATGAACTGGAGATCCGTCCAAAGGTGCATTATCCGACGAACGTTCCAATTGGAAAGTCAGCTGCTCAGGGAGTCATGGATGAACCTCCGCCAGTGGAAGGTTTTCTTATTCGACTCACACATTACAATGGTACTCAGAAGCATATGGGTAGATTGTTCTACAAGCAGTTCTACTTCATGACTCACGATAACTTGCTCTTATTTTGCTCTCCTCATGACGCAACCCCTCCCCCGTTTGAAAAATCTTTTTCTGAGCAAAAAGAGCATTTTGTTCACGAGTTCACGCCGTTTCCGCTGAGTAAAAATTCTGGTGTGGCCCAGGTAGAGTGGCTTGATGGGCACCTGAAAGACCAGAAGAAAACTAAACAGCTTGATGATATTGCCGTGTCGGAGATGTACCGGCGGCTGTATCAACTCTTGACGTCTTCAGGATTTATCGATTTATGCGATGTCTCCGAAGTCCGTCCAGTAGTGCGCGACTCGCAGGGTATCGATTCAAACATAGGCGTCGAAACCTCTTTAGACTTCAACAATGTGGTCTCAACGCACAGTTCTCACGAAGATGGTACTGTTACCTCCTTTGATGATGAACGGGTATTCGAGCTTGTTCTCAACTCAGGACTGGTAGTGAGACTTCAAGCGTTCAATAAACAGACAAGAGACATCTGGATTGCGAGGCTGTCTGCATTGACCAAGTATTGGTCACTCCGTGTAGCCGCTGATGCCAGAGGTTTGGCGTCTCTCAAAGCTGATAACTTGGCCCAACTTCACATTGATGAAGAGATGGAATCACGGATTGGAGAGTCTGCATCAAAATGGGAGGCATTGCGGGGAATTGCAGATCCCGAGATCTACAACGTCTGCGGTCTGGGCTTCTGCAGAAGCATTATCATGAAGGGAGCCCTCTTTTTCAAGGTACGTAAAAACGACAATTTTAAGAAGAACTACATCGTCCTTTGCCATGGGCACTTGCTAGTATATGAAGAGCAGGCTCGCGCTCCGAACGGAGTTGCTGTACCCAGAATATATCACAAAATTCGAGATCTGATTTCACTTCACGATTGTTATCTATTTGCTGGAATAACGACAGAGGCAGACTTGATGGACAGAAATAGCTCATTCAACATGGGATCATCAGCAGGATCAATGTATTCAATACCCAAAATATATCGTGACGGCGTGACCGCATCGGATGACGAGTTTACTCGTTGTTTCGTCATTTGGAGGTCCAGCAAGTCTGCTACCTTTTCCGATCGCGATAATAAGACCTCCAACGCTTCTGGCTCGGAAGGCCAAGACCATTACTACAAACTTGAAAATATAAGTACCGCTGGAACCGCACTAATTTTCATGGCAAGATCAAGAATGGAAAAGGAACTTTGGGTGACTGTTCTTTCCTCCGAAATTGGACGGATACAGGAGAAACACACTAAGCATGTCAAACTTTAATCATTACTATTGGCATTATTGACGTTAAAGAGAACATAGCCTTTTGATGGACTTGAGGGGATTGGGGTAAATTTACGAATAGACATCGTTTGATCTGGCACAAACAAGATGACGTAACTGCATATGAAAGTATGGAAGTTTTTGCGAATCTTCTAGATATTTTGTATTCTACGAGTGTATCACTATATGAACGTTTTGAATTGAAGATTATTTAATTGGATTTACTTATATGTTAAATAAAAACAAAAAATTAATTCCGAAACGGGGAATTGAACCCCGATTTGCCCGGTGAGAGCGGACCGTGCTAACCATTACACTATTTCGGATTTTTACAAAAGATGTCACATTAAAAAATTATAAGACGTTAAAATGCATCACGTGACTACAGCACAACTTTGATGAGACGACAATCACCTTTGGATTCACGTATAATTTATTTAAGCAAAAAAGTGCCAGAAGGATTTCACCTCTACAAGCTTTATTGTTTGAAAACAATTTGATCTGTATTTATAAGTGAGAAATCTAATAACACAACCAGACAACCAGACACATCATCATACATAATTCCAAATACACGGTCCAGGTTCATTAGAGCAACCAGATCAGAAACCCTAAATACCATCGTCTCATTTACCACCGACTTTTTTCAAAGCATGGATTATACGGTCCTTATCCTCCAAATATTCTTTTAGCTCTTTTATCTCATTTTGCTGCTCTAGTAGAATATCTTGTAGCTTTGTACAACTAGCAGGAAAGCTTAGGACTGAAGAAGAAGCACAAGAAGAAGCTGAAGTTATAGATATGACAGATGGAGGTCTAAGCATATCCGCTCCAGACCTAGCTGATAGTACTTGTGGCAAAAGTGTATCGTCTTTCTGGCTCATGGCGATATCGTTAGAGTGAAGAGTTGTATCAGTGGTGTCATCGTCATCGCTGTCATCAGAAGATGATGATTGCAAATTTGGCAATACAGTCTTCCGTCTGGAGTTTAGTAATCTTTTTTCCAGCAATGCTATCTGAGCTTTATATTGCTCGATCTCGGTGGTCTTCTTCTCTAACAAGTGATCGACGCTTTCGCCCCCAGAAGATCGCCAAGATGAAGATGTGCTTACGGGTGAGGCAAGCGGCGATATAATCAAGAGCGAATCAGGCGATGATGCTGAAGCTTTTCGCAATGAGTATTCCCTCGATATCGAGGGTGAAGAGAGTCCATTTCGTGTTGGTGTAGAGACAAAGCTATATGCTGAATTGATGACTCGGCTTGTTCCAGGCGCTTTACGTCCACTGAATAAATTTTGCTCGTCTCTAGTAGCGCTTCCTCCTCCACCGGTTGCCATGATGAGCCGAGTCAGGTGAGCAACCTTGTCTTTGAATGCGTCTTTTGAAAGCTCTAGCTCTCTTTTCTCTGCTGCATGTTGTTCTCGCTCAATCTCAAACCGCTCGTAGCTCTGTTCTCTCTGCTCGTCGATTTCAACACGAAGAAGTTCGTTTTCTGCACGCTGTCTCTCGAGCTCGAGCTTCAAATCCTCTATCATGCGCTGGTCTTCTGCGGAAGACCCACCTCCAACAGCAAAGATGTCTGTTTTGTGCGCGCTAATTGCAATGTTCTTAGCGCGGGCAGCAAAACGTAGGGTATTTACAGTCTCAGAATATGCGCTTGGAACCGTATGAATAGTACAAAGGATAGAAACCAAGTTTTTTCCAGACAAAGCGGGCTGCAGTAATCTAGTAAGTTTGGAATCGCGATACGGAATATGAGAAAGAGCAGACGCGGCAGAGCTGGTGGTATAGTTTGACGATAGGCGCGATATGATTGTCCCCAGTGTCAATAGAGATTTGTTGATGTAAGCTCCTTCTTTTCGTCTTGCAGCGTCCGATGCCGCTCGTTCGCTCCCAGCAAGATCGCAAAGACTAAGAGTATTAACTCTACCCTCCCCAGTTCGTCTATCTACTCGCTCCACTATAATCTGTACAACAGCATGACTTCGAGAACTTCGTGCGTTAAATTCTGTTCCTTCGGTTCGTCTCACAGCATCTCCACGAGATATAAGTTCCAAAAGCTCCTCAGGAGAAGACACAGTCTCTTCCTTTAAATTTGTCGCTACTATTCCACGTTTTGGATCATCTCGTAGTTTGATTTCGTCGGAAGCAGTAGTCGGGCACAAAAGATCATGCAATCTCTCATTGTAAATTTCGATGTAAGAAGACTTTAATGTATATGTCACGCTAACGGGTGCCGATTTTATATGCTGAAATATAGAATTGATTGCTCGCGGAATTATTCCTGGCGATGACGGCGTACCTTGCATAGAAAACGTCTTTCCAGTTCCTGTCATTCCGTAGGCAAATATCGTACCTGAAAAAGGTTCGTCAGTAACCGTAAACCAAATTTAAAGATACACTCATATACTTCATACCGTGAAAACCATCCATGACTCCTGAAATAATTTTCCTTGCCGCTCTCTCGTACACCAGCGAAGTATCTACATTCGGATCAAATACGCTGTCAAAGGCAAACTCGCCAGCCTCCTTTGACGAAATAGATTTATCAGTATAATTCCACGTGGGAAGCGTGGGGCTGGTCGAGGATATATGTTCTTCGGGTCTCAATCTTATCGACACATAGATCTCGTTTTTGTTTTCTGTTTCGTCGACATTGGTCGGCAATGAAAGCTCAACAAAACGTGCAGGAACGAGCGACAGGCGACGAGCATCAGCAGGCGTAAACTGAGAGGCGGTACTAACGGCTGGAGTAGGCCATCGCCGCCGTGGAGTTGGTGACATCAAGCCTATACCGCCTTCGGAATTAGCAGTAGATGACCAGCCGTGCGGTCTAGGTGTCCGTAGGGAAGACATCTCAGGCTCGCACTCTCACAGTACTGGCGTGATATACAAAAACACAAATGCAGAACGAATCTCGCAGCTTCACCTTGTGTCTGTAGCTCGGCTTGCTATGCGGTGTCGTCAAAATAGCGGAGTCAAAAGTCGCAAAAGTCCTTTTCCTAAGCTGTTTGTTTTGTGTTGGTCTTACGAGCCTGTTTCTGCATTGTATATTTTTAACTGACATCGCGACGTCACGTGATAGTACATGCGATGACCATGTTATGAGTAACGTGTAAGCCGGGTAAAACAATAACGCTCACTGTTGTACTAGAGAGGCTGACGACGTTAAATGCCACCACAGCCCAATCGGATGACGAATGTGCGCCACGTATGTGCCTCAAATATTATCAGGACCCGTCGAAACACAAGCATAAACCTTCCTACGAGTGAATTTATGACCTATTAATTATATCTTTTGCAGATATCAGGATGCTATTTCTAACTTCGCAGACGTGACTCTTCTGAATTGGGGCGCTGAAGAAATAAATCAAAAAAAAAGAACAACACAGCTACAAGGAGTAGCGCCATTGGTGGCTTTTTTGCACCGCCACGTGGCAGCGATGTCGAAAGTTTCCGGGACATTATCGCTTGTGGGTTAGGGCTGTGGCTGATCGACAGCCTTACAGACTGATTTTGGCTTACCCTCTGGCAAAAAACATTTGTCATTCTATATTCAAATCGACTATGAATTATTGAGAAATAGTGAATTACCTGTCAGTTAGAACATTGGTCGATGAATGACAGAGAATATAAGGTGAAGAAAGACGCGTTACAGGCTTGTGTAAGTTAGTTGCGAAACGAAGCGATCTAAAAGGAGAGGCAGTGCAGCAGCATTAGAGCCACATTTCGAGCCACCAAACCGCTTCTATAAAGACGGTTTGTGCCACTTTTTTTTTCAGCACATCCACAGTTTCCGCCATCACCATCCACACCATAAATTTCATCATTGTGGAAACAAAACACGAAGGCCGATAGATCAGATATAGTCGAAAGAGAAAAAATGTCCTCTGCAGCTCCACAGACACCACAACCATTATCTCCTCTAGGTGCGTCGCTCAGCGGGGCTTCCACGCCTATAGTAGCGGTACCGCAAAACACAGGTTCGTCAGGCCTGGGCAATAAGCATACGTGCCCGAACTGTTCCCAGACTTTTACGCGACACCACAATCTGAAGTCGCATCTTTTGACTCATTCGCACGAGAAGCCGTTTACGTGTGCGACGTGTAATTCAAAGTTTCGTCGACTGCACGATCTCAAGCGTCACTCGAAGCTGCATACTGGCGAAAAGCCATATGTTTGTGATAAGTGCGGACGAAAGTTTGCAAGAGGCGACGCTCTCGCGAGACATCTCAAGGGCTCGAACGGCTGTGCCGGAAAAGTAGACGGTGAAGGATCTGACGATGACATGTCCAGCGAGGGCAGAAAGGGGCATAACCTACCGAGCATTCGCACTCAAGCCATTGAGGGCGCCAACGGTCTACAATCTGGTAATAATGCTGCCGCTGCTGCCGCCGCCGCCGCCGTGCAGAAATCACTTTACGCGCAATTTTCAAATAGCTATTCTCCGACTATTGGAGATGCGTCCCGCTTGCTCTCGCCTCTTGGACAGTACTCTCAAGGAACTCAACAGCCAAGTCAACAGGGCTCGCAGCAAGGCCAGCAGGGCCAGAACAAAGGTGTACAGTCTCCCGGGGCCTACCCATCGTTCAACCATATCACTGCTAATCCTACCGTTGCGCCTGTAAACTCGTCAATGGGTACAAGCTCACCTGGATCCTCCGGCGCGACCGCTTTGACAGGACCAAACGCAAATGCGTTCTTGGCTCAAGGAGCCATGCAGGGACGAGGATTCGTAGGGCAGCACCATGCATTAGAGGAGAATCTTTGGACTTATGTACGAAACCTAGAGGATAAGGTCAGAGAATTGGAAGAGCGAGTCCAAAGGTCTGACAATCGGCTGAGCTTCTTTGAACGCGAACTTATGACTCTCAAGAGATGATCTCATGATCGAGAAAATAGATTATAAGGTTTTGAGGAGAACACAGAGACGAGAAGAGATCCATTCTTTAATCTAATGGTAACCTGATTGGAAAGAGAAAGAGAAAGAGTATATCGTGTATTTTATGTACTATTGTGTGTCTGGATCGATGTATAGTATTGGCCGTTTGATAATTTTTAAAAGCTTTAAGTGTGAAACACTCTCGTGAGTAACCAACCCGTCAGTTTTTTCCCCGCCTTTGCGACACCTTCCACACAAAATTATCTTGTATTTATATTGTAGGTGATTTCCATCTGCGCAAAATTTTCCAGCTGTTCTACGAGCATTTGGGAGAGCGATGGACATCGGCGGTACCCGCTCTCACGTTCACTTCGCTCCTCTGAACATTCCACTCACACGGCGACTACAGACACTGGCGGTACTATGCCATGTTCTCTCGATCTTATATTCTTTAGGCTTTTTCTTTGTGCTTTTAGCCTTTCCGCCTTTGTGGCCGCTGCTGATCGTGTACGTGATATTTTTCCTAGTGTTTGATGGAACTCATGCAAGTGGCGAGATCGCCCGGCGAAGATCAGCATTCGTCAGACGACTGCCTATTTTCAAGTTTTATTGCGACTACTTTCCGATAAGGCTTCATAGAACAGTTCAGCTTGAGCCTACATTCGTGGGCGGCCAGGTTGAGCAAAGACGTTGGTTTGAGAAGTGGATATGGAGCTTGTTTAGCTACGTTGAGGAGAACGCAATTGGCAAAACAAAAGCAAAGAAGCAGATTAAAAATGGAAATACCATGGTTGATACTGTTGATATACAAACTCAGTCTTCCGATGAGGATCAGGGGATGGATATGAAGGAGAAGGAAAGCTCAACAGCACCAGGTCCTACCATAAGTACGCAAGACGATGACGATGAGGAGGAGGAAACTTCGCCATATTCCGCCAGCCCGCGGTATTTATTTGGGTACCATCCGCACGGCATAGTATCTTTAGGTGCATTTGGTGCCATTGGCACGGATGGCGCTGATTGGGATAAATTATTTCCCGGAATACCAGTAAGCTTACTGACTCTGTCGAGCAACTTTAACTTGCCGTTCTATAGGGACTATTTGCTTGCGCTGGGAATCGCGTCAGTCTCGAGAAAGTCATGCTTGGCCCTCCTGAAGAACAACCGATCAATTTGTATTGTCATAGGAGGTGCACAAGAGTCGCTGCTATCGCATCCCAGCTCTCTGGACTTGATATTGAAGAAGCGAAAAGGATTTGTTAGGCTCGCAATGGAAGCTGGAAACACTAGTTTAGTGCCAATTTTGAGTTTTGGAGAAAATGATGTTTATGAGCAGATAAGGAATGACAAATCTTCGATGATGTACAAGATGCAGACATTAATCAAGAAGTTGGCCGGATTTACGCTCCCATTGCTGCATGCTAGAGGGATTTTTAACTATGATTTTGGGCTTATGCCTTACAGAAGACCTATCGATTTAATAGGTGAGCTGAATTTTGTCTTTTTTAATTTTTGCTCGTGTTCTTGCCCTTCTTTGGTAGTGGTTATTGTAAAGGCAAGCCCTTGCTAACAAGAATGTCAATGAAGTTGGAAATCCTATCAAAATACCATACATTCCGCATCCAACCGAGGAGGAAATCGATAAGTATCAAGAAAAATATATCATGGAGCTCCAAAGGTTATGGAATACATACAAGGATGTGTTTGTCATAGACTGGAATGGCGAGGGAAAGGACAAGATCGAGATGCGGATTGTAGAATAGATGCATGCTGTTCCTCCGTTGTTCGTCTTTTGTAGATTTTCTGTATTTTACTTAGTTCTTCGAACCGGCATGGTTCCCAGATTTCGGTTAAGAGTGTCCCAGCCACCAGGCAGAAGAGAAAAGGGAAGAGCGATCAAATTTTTATTAAAAGTTCTGTCAACTCCTTGCTTTTAAATTCAATATCAAACTTACCTCGGAGACGTAAATACAAAAGGGGTGATCTGGACACAAACCGTCTAAGTAACACGACTTTTGAATGGCATAACAGGTCACCGATTTAATATGGTTTAATGGCTAGAGTGGAATTAAGCATGGAATGAGAAGCACAATGGAAATTATAAATCTTGCTTATAAAATAAAATTAGATGCTATTTACAACCTATGTTGTAAAGAATACAAAGATATGACAATAAAAAAGCAATCTTATCTATGGACAGACCGGAGATGTTGATTTACAGTTACCAAAGAACAATGTTACAAGGCACATTTAATCATCTGCCTCGGAGGTAGCGGCAACTTCAACGCTGTAGAAGCATTCTCGATGCTTTGTTCAAGAGCTTTGATGCCGCCCATCTCCTGACCAGTGTTGATATTTGATATGAGAAACATGGAAATGTTCAGCCCTCAGACGCTCAAAACCTTTCTTTCCCTTCCAAACCCATGGAGAAGGAAATGCAAATAGGAGATCGACCTCTTCCAAGGTAAGTCGAGCAGTTTCAGGATAGAGAGCCCAAACAACGACACCTCCAACAACGTCAAAGATACCAAAGATGTAAAGAGTCTTTTCGCCGATCGAGTCAAAAATTATGGGGCAAAGCGAAGTCAACCAACCATTACCAATAGACCATTCGAAAACACCAAATGCCATTCCTTTGGCACGGACCTCCAGAGGAAAGACTTCGGTGGGATAGATCCGGGGGACAACGAACCAGCTGGCCCCGAAGACGGAAGTATATATGAAAACGAAGGAGGCAGCAGCAGCACCATCGGAGGTATTCTCAGTATGCTCGAGTTGCGCAAGGGAGAAACCACCAGCGAGGAATATTGCAATACCCTGAGCAATTGCACCTCAATACAAGGTACTTCGGCGACCTATTCGGTCAACTGTGAAGGCATTGATGAGAGTGGATATACAGTAGAAGATGTTATTCACACCAGAAAGCCAGTTTTCCTTGTCAGTGGAAAGGCCAGCATTTGCAAGAATGGTAGGCTGGTAGACAGAGAGGCACCAAGAATGGCTCAGATACAGCCAAATCCGATAGATTTGATTCTACCCCATCGATCACCGAGAACACCACCAAGAAGACTACCCCAGAGAGAACCGAAGTAGTAGATGGCGACGATTCCACCCTATCTTGTAGAATCATATACAGTTATAGAACCATCCGGATTCGCAAAGCCATAGTTCATGATTGTGGCGTAATCTACATTGAAACTTACTAGAATTAATCCGTGAATTTTTTTGACAAACACCGGCTGAACGCCAGTGACAAATATCATCGTAAGAGATCTCAGACGGCAGCAGCAAACATGAATAGAAATTGCATACTAGGAGAGTTATTTACACCAGACATCATATCCTGGTCATAACCAAAGAAAAGAATAGAGATGCCAGCAATGATATTAATCCTGGACAACTTCATTAGCAAACTTCAACTTTCCAAGGACCACTGAGCAACTTACAGAAAGCTGTCCAAAGAAATACCTACGCAGTCAGAAGTTTTGTTCGTTCCAGAGGGTGAACGACATTATATTTCGAGATAGCCATAATTTAAAGGAGGTGCAGACCGAGTAGGAATTATAGACCGCAGTGGGCAATCAAAAAAACAAAAATGTAATAATATACAAACCTAGCTGAGGTATTCTACACCGCCGTGCATATGAAAAAGGTATAGAACAAAGAGAGCAGAAATATCAGATGATAAATAAATACTCGAGATCCCGGAAGGCAAGGAAGCTAGAGAAGGAACTTGTCAAATCGATATAAACTACGAAGCGCTCCAATCGATAAGGTTTCTTCATTTCATCAGATTCGAAGGCAAAAACAATTACAAAAAGATTTATGCCATATAGGGAATATTTAGACCCATAAAGTACAAGAATAAAAAGATCAATTAGAAAAAAAGAGCTAATTCCTATAAGTTCGAAACGAGAGAACAGTATATGTTCAATGATTTCCATATGGAGAGATGGTGGTCCTACGCTTGTAAATTCCACGTCAAGTTTTCGTACCTAATTTGGTACCCGAGCGAGTCAACTGCGTGGTAATGGCAACTTTAATTATTGAGACACTTACCGTTCGGCCGAAAACTCATAATCTTCAAATTTTTTCCTTTTTCCTGCCTCGTAGATTTACTCTGCTCCAAAGGTAAACTGTTTTCACAGAAAACCGGCCGTGGTCGTCATGGAAGTCTCGTGTCTGCATATCTTGCCCTAAACTTCTCACGAGATACGGTCGATATCCAGCTCAATGGCGGACAAGTTCTAGCGAGAGTTGATTTCGTTATATAATAGATTACCCTCCTTACTCGATATTTAAACAAGTGAAATGATTGAATTGTGAATCGCTCCATCCGGTCGAGTTGTCGCTCGTCCATTTACAGATGTTTTTTTGTTATATCGAATATCGTTATATCGAGACTAGTATAAGTCAACGTCTGTAACATAATTCCATTCATATGTCGAAAACACCGTTCGGAGATGGCAAGCCCGAAATGCCTCGTCTTTGCAAACGCAGAACGCCGTCATTCTAGAGATAATCACGATAGTGCTCATACTTTATTAGCGTTCCAACTGTTATAGCGCCGGCCTAACTGGTTTGTAATGCTCTTTTAGGGCTTGTGTTAAATCGTCATTCTGTCGCCACACCGTCGTGTTTTGTCCTCTGTGTTTTGTCCGTTGGTCACTCTGCCATAAACATTTAACTTCTTCTACAAACTCTATCAGGACTGAGTAGTTATGTGATCGCGCGTGTCCGCTATTGTTTATCTGGTTGTAGCAAAATTTTGCAGGCTGTGACGGTCACCCAAGTCCATGGATTAGAGTAGCGGGATCGCAGCCGGGCCAAATGGCGATCGAAATTGAGATACCATCAGCAATGAGTCTTGAGTTGCGTGTTGCTACACAATCGAGCTAGTTGTTAGGTTTCTTAGTTCTTGGTATCTGCAAGAGCTCGATCCTCAAATTGTCCCGACACTTTTTCGGCAGTTCTGGTAATATATTCCTGCCATGCTAAAGCTCTCTAGTTGCCTTGCAGCATTTGGTGCAGCCGACTCCCATAGCTTAAAGCTTCGTAATTAGGTCCACTTCTTGCGCATTAGGAAAGATGACGGAGCGCACTATTATTGGCATATAAATGCCTTGGGCATGTTACCAGCAGACGTAAACTTGTGTCAATAATGGCTCACCAAGAGCTCAAGAAGACCTCTGCAATTTTCTCGAAATCAAGGCAATCTATTGCATCTTTTTTATTTTTGAATTGCTTATATTCTCTGCAAGAAAGATTGCATGAATGATGCTCCAAAAGAGTGAGGGAGGAGAGCAAGCAAAAGAAAGCTTGTGCTGCGGATGCGAGCGCTTTTTTTGCCTTCCTTATCGGCTCTGTTTCGTCCCCACCACCAGCATCTGTATTTCAGAATCCTATTTTCAGAGCAAGAGGTCTGCATCTGCCATCTAGACTCCTTCTACGCTGCTTTTTGAAGCCGTACTGCGCTCCTGGACTCCCTTAACCGATCCGCGAAATACATTCATGCATACTATATTAGTCCTCTGGATTAGCATGTTGTTATTCGTCCTTCTTTCTCTCGCATGCTTCAAAACAATTTGAAGATCGATAAGCCATTTATAAAGAAGTGCATTTTGCATTCAAGTGCTCACTCCTCGTGGAGTTCCTGGATATGTCTAGCACAATATTTTCCTTCAACTGCTGGCCTCTTTTTACAACCTAGTCCAACTTTGAAAATGGAAAATTTAAGGCCTACAATTTGTATAAACTCTACAGATCAACTCTAGTATCTACCGAGGGTTCCAAGCATTCTGAGCCTTCTGAGGCAGCTCTGTGATTCGGATATGATGAGAAATACTCAGACTCAGCTTGGTTCATAAAATTGTACGTCAATGTTCTGATTAAGGGCAGCTCTTTCCACACGATAAGCTTTGTCCTCGGATCAACGAACTTCCCGACAGAGCCTTTAATAGCGAAATCAGCTAAAATATGCTTTTTAATTTTGTTTTCTTGAGGTGTGTACCTTCTTGTTCATCATGATCAGACGTCGCCTTATACTGTCGAACAGCTTCTGAATCAACTTCTCCAAACAGCAGATCGTATCATCGCGAAACTATTGATAGCGAAAGGCCTTTGCCGTAGCCCCACATTCCATTCGCAAGAACAAGTTAGCCTGCCTGCAAAAACAGGATGTTCCCCGGTCATTAAATATTATATAACATTAGTAACTTCCTCCTTCACATTCTCACTGAAAACAGAAACCAAACAGCCAGTCTAGTTTGTCTAGACAAGTATTATACTATCACAAACTGCTCAAGGTTAACTTCTGCCCAATGCCGTCAAAATGGGACTAGTTCTCTGGAATGACATCTTATGGACTTCTTTAGTATCTAAACCATATGTGCAGTACTGTTGTCTATACCTTCAGCAACTTCTACATACTGCATCCTAGTGAGAAACTGTAATCTCGCTCGAAGAGTGTGAAGCTGGACATCACCTGACCGACACACCTTTGCCGTTTCGTCTGCCATTGGGCGCATTTGACTGATCTCTGGATCGTTTGAGATCGCCGTGATAAGTGTCATACGAGCAATACGGCATTCTTGCTCTAGTCTGGCCGTCAAGCGCTGCTCATCGCTGATATCTTCGACACCCCGCGCTTTGCCCCGCGCCACAAGGCATTCCGAATCTTCTCAGGCGGCTAGCCAATTTGCACGTGATATTATATCACGTGAAGAAGTCTTATCTAATCAATAATCACAACCCCACAAGATTCAGAGCCCCTGAGCCAATCAAAATTATAGCAGCTCTATACAGGGTCTATACAGAGGAGAGGAGACACACGCGAATTGATATGGGGTTGGCTTCTGCGTTAGCACCGGCAGCTTTGTAGATGGACACAATTGCTTATAAAGCCGCGAATCAACCGAGAAAATGCACAAGTGAAGGTCTAACTGATACTGTATGTATTTTTCGGTTATCTTCGGTTTTTTCTCGAATATTTCCTTCTCCGAGCTAGCGTCGGCAAATTGTGAAGGTACTCCCAGTCCCACTTGGTTCAGCAGCACTATTCCGTTATCGCTATCACTGTGGTCAATTTAGAATCTACTGTCATCCCTTCATTTGTCTAGTCGAGATTCCTCTGCCACCTGCGAGTATCTTTCTGCGTCTCTTCTTTCTCTTCCCTCCTCTTCATATTCTATTGTCTTAAAAACATTCCGTTTACCTCTTCGAACACCTCGACTCAATTCGTAGACCCGAGGCTTTCACAATTGACTCATTGATAGTATGTATTTCATTTACTCTATACTTCAATTGATTATTACATGAGTTGACTTTTATTTTTCTCAACTTAGCTCATCTCAGCAGCAAATTAATTATTCAGTAAAGAAAAATGGCTTCCACATATACTCCTGGCTACTACGATTTTGCTCGTGAATTCCGAGGGTACGGTGAGAATCCTCCCAACCTCAATTGGCCCACTAATCCCAACATTGTCGTCAACTTTGTCGTAAACTACGAAGAAGGTGCCGAGAACTCCATTGTCAATGGGGACCCTGCCTCCGAGATGTATATCTGGGAGATTCCCTACGTTTCTCACCCAGGTAAGCGTTCCGTTGATTGCGAGTCTGACTTCGAGTACGGTTCCCGTGCTGGTGTCTGGCGTCTTCTTCGACTGTTTAGAAAGTACAACTACAAGTTCACCACCTTCGCTGTTGGAAAAGCCTTCGAGCTCCAGCCTGAAGTCCCCAAGGCAATCATGCGCGATGGTCATGAAATTGCTTCTCACTGCTACCGATGGTGGGACTACTCCAAACTCTCACCCGAGGAAGAGAAGGCAAGCATCATCCAGCAGATGCACTCCCTCAAGGCCAGCACCGGCTCTTATCCTAAGGGATGGTATTATGCCCGATTGTCTCAGCACTCCCGACGACTAGTCTATGACGTTCACAAGGAGATGGGCGCCGAGCTGTTGTGGATGGGTGACGCGTATGCTGACGACCTGCCCTATTACATGCCTGTTCCGGGAACTGAGGATGCTCTGCTCATGGTTCCTTACTCGTACGACTGCAACGATGCCCGATTTCACCAACCCACAGGATGGAGCAGCACCGATGATTTCTACAACCACCTTCAGTATGCTTTCGACACTCTTTACGAAGAAGGTCAGGAGGGTGTCCCTAAGATGATGACCGTGGCTCTGCACACTCGTGTTGTCGCCAAGCCAGGTCGTTTTCAGGCATTGGCTAAGTTTATGGAATACATCAACAAGAAAGAAGGTGTCTGGGTTGCTACTCGTGAAGAGATTGCTACTCATTTCAAGAAGGAAATGCCTTACGTTCCTCAGGAGTAATAGTTGCGCCTTACGGGTTTGACGACGATGACGATGATTGAATTATTGTCATGACAATGTAATTAGATAAAAACCTCAGTTTACAATATGCTCGTAGAACTTTAACGCCATTGATACTCCAGCCCAAAAAAATTGAATATGAGATAGACTAGCTCATAAATTTATATCTGCCACAGTAGAAATCATCATTAAAACTGCAGTTTTCGTGAAATCGTTTCAATTTCTCTAGCTCTTTTCCCACTGCCATGATTCACAGCAGTCAGATTATCGAGTGCAGCCGCATGGACTCCTCGTTTGAGCTGCTTCGGCACCGGCTTACCACCAGTACCACCGTTGCTACTAGAACTGCCATTTCTAATTTCAACGGACTTCTTCTCGCCAAGTTTCGGTAAATGTTCCGGCTTCGTGGGTCGAGGGAGCTCAGCAAAGTACATATTTCTCAGAGCTCCAGCAGTGTCAACTCGTTTCGCGGGATCAAGCACAGTCATCTGACACATTAAATCCAACGCATGCTCGCTTGCCGCTGAAAATCTTCCTCGCAGTTCGTCTCGAGTAGGCGCTGGATATTGGTATGCTCCACCACCGCTTTCATTTCCGTTGGCTGTAGCAGTGGTCTTCGACTGCTGACCTCCAAGGAAATAATCGGGCAACGAAGAAACGCCTGGCCATGTCTCTTCAGTTGGTGTTCCTAGAGCACGGAATGTCACGTCTAGTTGGTCCAAATCTGACTGTCCTGGCAAATAAGGCGTCCGCAGCATCAACTCCGCAAATATTATGCCGACTGACCATATATCGATCGCATCCGTGTAGTGCTTCGCTCCTAGTAATAGTTCAGGTGCCCGATACCACCGAGTCACCACAGTCGGAGTCATTGGATCATACGGCCCAGGGATCTGTCTCGCCAATCCGAAATCTGCTAGCTTCAGATGTCCCGTCGGAGATATTAACAAGTTGTTTGGTTTCAAATCCCGATGCAGTATGGAATGTCTGTGGCAATGGAATAGTCCTCGCAACGTCATCATCAACCATGATTTGACGTCCGATGACGAGAAAATAATGGACTTGTCACGGATCACCATCTCCAAATCGGCAGACAGATATTCTAGGACTAAGTTCAAGTTGGTCTTGGACGAAAAGACATCCAAAAGCTCAATCACGTTTTCGTGTCTAAGTTCCTGTAAAAACTTCACCTCCCGGATGGCTGACATATCTAATCCATCTTTGAATTGTCCAATCTTGATCTTCTTGATTGCAATTTGGCGACCGTTGGTGACTTGATGGCCCAAATATACAACCGCATATGTACCCTCTCCTACCTTACGTTCTTTCGTGTACTTGTTTTTAATCGCATTATTCTGAGCTACAGCTTCGTCCATTATGTTTTCATTTGCGTTCTGCCGAAAAGTCGCCTTAGAAGCTGTGCTTATATTGATACTTTGGCAATTATCCAAAAACTGCTCGATAGCCTTGGAAATGCGGCCTCAGATTTCACATGTATTTCTGTCAACCGCCCGGCAGCATCAATACCCTAACCCTCTATAATAAACGCATTTCATTCCACACTTTTTTGATCTTCTCCGCTTTCAAGACCTCTCTGTAAGTTCCTCAGATGATGTGCTCTTTGCACATTTTGCTCTCTGCATGATATAGACTTCTTAGCTCTCCTGCAAACTTTCTTTTGGTGTTTTTGTTATTTTCTTGCGTTGACTTTGTGTTTGTTGGTGGTTTGATGTGTGTGGCTGCAAGGGTTTAGCACTAAAGTTGATCTTGTGACTTGATTCAAATTTCGGCTCCTCTTTTTCCCTTGGTTTTCACGTTCCTTTCTCTTCCTGTCGCCTCTATATTACACTTAATACCATCTTCGTGACATTTTTTTATATTGCTGCACGCGCCTGACGAAGAGCTTTTAAGCTGTAAGGTTGCAGCAACAATTGTTTAATAGTCTCGCTATTTCGAGCTGTTGCGGTCTCGTCAGAAGCGTAACAAGGGAGTTTTTTGGAGAAATCAGTAGAGATTTTACACTCGTTTAACACACAGTCACCACGTTCATCAAGATACTACTAGTTAGAGAATACAAAGTTCAATAATTAACTTACTGGCCCTAGAGCACATTATACTACAAGCTCTATTTTAATTAGAAGATTTCAAAATGCCTCCTCCACCTTATGTGCAGCCTGCTGCATCTCCTATTCGTTATATTCGATCTCGGCGTCGTCCAGCATTTCATGGAAAGTCATATTTGTCATCGCTGGGTAAGCAAACGGGTTTCTTTAAATATCCTATCAGATACAGACGCTCGGCATGGAAGTATCAAAAATTTGGAGGGATGTTTACTGGCGTAAACTACAGCAGCAATGCGAACGCGACTTATCAAAAGAGCAAGAAGAAACTTAGATTCCTGAAATGGTGGCACATACCTCTGACAGGTGGAATGGTATGGGCAGTGTATTACAGATATCAGGAAAGATACGGATTCCGAAATCTTGGCGAACCGGAGGAAGAACATGGACCGAGAAAATTTGTAAGGCCTACGGCCCCTTGGCAGGTATAATTTGTTAATTTTTCTTCTCTTTTAACTACCTGTTACCATTAAATGCTGATTACTATCTAGTTTTTTTATGGCACACTTCCTCTCAAAGGGATCTCGCGTATGTGGGGCCGATTCAACGACATAGAGCTGCCCTTGTGGCTGCGAATTCCTAGTTTCCGGCTATATTCCTATATGTTTGGTGTAAACCTGGATGAAGTTGGTGAAGATGATCTACGTAACTACCGGAACCTTGGAGAATTTTTTTATCGAGAGTTAAAGCCCGGTGTCCGACCAATCGACTCTTCTCTAATGGTATCTCCAGCAGACGGTAAGGTGTTACATTTGGGTGTCATTTATGGCAATCAAGTCGAGCAAGTTAAGGGTATGACATATTCTCTTGACGCGCTTTTGGGTGCTCACAATAATTCATCTACTTCTCTTACCATCGATTTTGACGAGAAGCACCACTCTGAATTGCGTATCGAGCAAGATAAAGAATTTGCAATTTTGAACGGAATAAAGTATGGACTCGATGACTTTATTGGTGGAGTCACAGAAAATACAGTAGAAATTGGGGACGCGACTGCAAAGTATACGTTGACTTCCACAGCCACCAACGTTAGAAAAGAAATTGCGCAGCCATCTCTGCCAGATCATGAAATGTTTTTCTGCGTCATCTACCTTGCTCCAGGCGATTATCATCGGTTCCATTCACCTACCAATTGGGTCGTTGAGACTCGACGCCATTTTACCGGTGAGCTGTTTTCGGTAGCTCCTTATTTCCAGAATAGACTTTCTGGGCTTTTCACACTCAATGAAAGAGTTGCATTGCTCGGAAAATGGAGACATGGTTTTTTCAGCATGACACCTGTAGGTGCAACTAATGTGGGTAGCATTAAAGTCCATTTTGATAAGGATCTCAAGACGAATACACATCGTCCTCCTCCTTTCCCATCATATCCTTCGTCGGTTTCTCTCGACACTTTGAATGATAGCAGAAGCACATTAGAAGAGAAAGACGTTAAGGCAAAAAGGTATTGGAGAAAAGATAAGTCGATGTGCTACGAGGCTACTTACAATAGCGCTAGCAAATTATTGGGAGGGTATCCTCTCGAGAAGGGTCAACAGATGGGTGGCTTCAACTTAGGCAGTACTGTCGTACTAGTTTTCGAAGCGCCAAAGAAGTTCGAATTCAATGTTAAACCGGGTCAGAAAGTTAAGGTTGGTGAGGCGTTGGGAGATGTTAATTAATTCACCAGTTGAATTGTGGGTGAATGCAACCCAAGGTTCCAGCATATTCCACAATCTTCAAGAGGTTATGATACCAAAAGTGCTACTACGTCTAACAAAGTAGAAACTTAGAAAATAGATTTTGTATTCGATTAAGGTCCCGAGAAAGTGTTGCTATGATGCAAGAAATTTGTACACTTTTCATTTCATACAACGAAAAGTTTGTAATTTGCATATGGGATTTCTTATTTATTTCCTCTAGAATTTACACTAAATGAACATAGTTTTACAATTGCTAAGTAAAAGCCCAAGTAAAGTCGTCACGGTTATGATATATGATCTTGTCTTTATTTCTTTCTTCTTTCAATTGAAGTTAAACAAGAATCCTACGACAACATAAGAAATCATTGCATCTTAAAATTTCAGAAATAAAAAAATATTTCAGCTTATAATTACAAGTATCCCATAGTAAGACACTCGTACTCAAAAGAAGCTGAATGTCTATCTAGCCTTATACAACCCCCATATAATGTGGTGGTTAAATCCAGCTCCAAGCGAGATGTGAGAAATTTTTTCAATGAAGAAAAAACACCAAGCTGAGCGAGGCAAAAGGCAATTGTTGTACTTTGAGCTTGCTTGCATCCAAAGTTTTAAAATCAGTTAGCTCTGACTAGTTCATTCATTCTCTTTTCCCCCCCATTTTCAAATGGCTTGTGGATTATTTAGTCAAAAGGAAATTACATTACCAAACAGTTTAGAACATGCATCCCATACCCATTACCAAATAAAAAATACACGATCCAACCGTCACAATACAAGCAACAAGGAATGAAAAAGAAAAAATCAAGTTATGAACAAAGATGAGTCTGCAAAGAAGTAAAAGGAACAATCCAATGCGTATGAGTGTTCCCAAGTTCTTAGTGTATGTGTTGGCCTGCTTCCTTTAATATTCAACAGAGTAGTGTCAAGACACTCCGTACCCTGCAGTCCGTACCTTGTGGTATTGGTCTCAAGTTCCAGTGTTTTCCTCCACATTTCTTAGAAAGCCTGCAACCCGAGCCATATCAACTTCTCCGGGGTCACTTTGGACAGCTTGAACCAATCCTTCAAGCAGAGCATCAACACGATTAGCGTCCACACCCGTACAGAGGGCCACTACTTCTCTGAATTTCTCTTCCAAATCTGTACTGCGGCCACGTAGAACCTGTGCAAATCCTGCCAAACGGGAATTGTTGTCTTTGTAGGCCGCTATTCGAGCTTTGAGAATCGGAACCGGTGGTAATGGGCCTATCACTGTGAAGATACCTGACTTTATTTCGTCAGTAATTGCAGCTTTCACATTAGACATAGAGCCAATAGAAGGGGCCGGAGTCAACGACTTGACAATGCTTTGGGCGTTCACCTCGCCATTGTTATTTTCACCGTCATTACCACCATTGTTATTGCTCGTGTCCTCATTCGGGTTTTTGTCACTACTACCACCATCGATACTGTTACTGCGACCATCGTCATTGCTTTCAAACGTAATTTCAAGCATAAATGGTCGATCAGCGTCAGGATCATCAGTTGTCAAAGAATCAATCGTATCCAAATCTGCCATTGTAACATCATCTCCAGAGTCTGATAACATGTTGTGGTCTTGATGCCTCGCCTCTGTCGTCTTAAACCAACTTTCTTCCTCGGCAATCGCACGCTCTAAGTTGCGACTACGCTGCTGCATCTCGTTAATTTTATTAGTTTGCTCGCGCAAAGCATCAGCTTTACGTCGAGACTCAGACAGTTTGATTGTAGCTTCTCGTAGCTCGGCATGTAGATTGTCGATTATTCTTTGCTTTACTTGAACTTCTTCGTCAAAATCCTTATCCAACGCCGCAATCATTGATCCCATTGCCGTCAGTATATCCTTGCTTTTCTGGATGACAGCTGGAACCACTAGAGGGCTTTGCGTATGTCTGAATAATGGAGTAGTGGAAATGGTACCAACCCCAAAATCAACCGGACGCAACCCTGCACGATTTGCAATATTTGGGTTAGCACCTACTTCTATGAGTTGTTGGACAATGCTCTTGTTTCCTATTCGCGCAGCGATATTGAGTGATGTATCTCCATTTTTGTCTTGTGCGTTCACGACTTCGCTCATGAACCGGCCAAGGCCAATCGACTTTTTAGCATTCGCTCCTCTTCGAACGATCCATTCAAGAAGGCACTCGAGGTAATATCTGCTTGCTGCACTGCGACCGCGAATTCCAGCTGTTAAAGCAATGTGGTGTAGCACTGTGCGCCCTTGGCGATCAGTGAGGGTGATAGCAGGGTAAAGGACATCCAATAATTGTGGAAATGACGACTGTTCCAAATTGTTGGTGACTAATACTGCACGGATAAGAGCTGTTTCACCATCGTAATTTCCTCTTCGAGGATCCGCTCCACGAGAAACAAGTTCCTGAACTAACTGCACACGGGCCAATGCCGCGGCCCAATGCAATGCGCTGTGTCCTAAGTCATCAATCGATACATCTATCTCGAGCCCTTGGAGAGAGTCGAGATCTGAAAGCTGTGCAACTCCACTCATTTCATTACTGAGAAAGATTTGCATCAGAATTTCTTTCGATTGTTCAAAATTTGCAGTGTTAGTCTCATCCAAAGGGTCCAACGTTTGCTCTTTTGGATACCCATCACTTTGCCGTCGCTCGTCTCTTTCCTCCTCTTCCTCCTTAGGGATTTCCTCAAAATGGGAAGGCTCTAGTCTCGTGCGTTTCATTGGTGGCTCTGCATCATCAACTTCAGTTATTTCTCCTGTCACATCGGTACTCTGTGTCATTATCGATGTAGAATCTCCTGGGAGATATTTATCATCCGCAAATGATCTAGAAAGGGCTTTATTTTGAAAGATCATTCCAGCACTTGGATTTAAGGTTCCACCTGTCGACTCTTGTTGTTCTTCCTGTTGCAGTTGTTGCGGCTGTAGTCCTTGTGGCTGATGTAATTGCTGCTGTAATTGCGATTGCTGATGCTGATGCTGATGCTGATGCTGATGTTGTTGGTTCTGCTGGGATACGAATGAAGAGGTAGAGGATATCGAGCCTGCGCTTATGAGCGAACCCGTTGTAGAGTATAGTTGTTTTCGCCGGGCGGCCATAGCTTGCTCCTTTGTAGGCGTCTGATCAATGTTGATGGTTCGCACGTCAAAATCCAATAGGGGCTGTAAAATGTCTTCTACTGAATATTGACGACAAAATTCGCGGCCACGTTCGTACGGGATCCAAGTTCCTTGATATTTACCGTATCCACCCTGAACCTTTTCATTCTCACCAGTAAGGATTTCCTTCTCAAGGATTTTAGTCCGACGACCCTTATCAATGCCAGCAACTTTCAGGATCTGGGTGGCATTGAGATATGAGTCGGTTCTTCTTCGCATCACGGCAACTCCATTGACCATCATCTCGAAAACTGCAATGCCAGAATAAACAGCCTGTAGAGTCAGTAATTAAGCGTTTAGGCAAAGAAGTAAAAGTATTCAGCAGAAAAATAATGGAGACATAATGCATGAGCAAAAGTAAGATGAAACGCAGAACTCACAGTATATATATTGGAGATATTCGGCATGGAGACACGTTGGGGCGGTGGAGGAGTATCTCTTGGAGTTGAGGTTCGGGAAGAAGCAGTCATAAATGGCTGAGTAATATGCATCTCAGAATTTGGACCAGACGACATTTGCGAAATGCACGTTGGCGTAAGGTGATGACAATACGTAGACAGTGCACGAGAGTGGAATGGCCAGGTAGGAGAACTTCGTTTTTGAGGTCGTGAAAAAAAAAGACGTGTTTCGCCAGTCACAGAGCGCGTGGTGGAGAATGGAGCACGTGACTAAAGAAGGCTGCAATAATTATCGATTCTAAAATTCTCAATTCACGATGAAAACTGACGAAATGGAGTCAATTAAATCACTCAGATACAGACACTTTTAACGCTCTTTTTATGTCTATTGTATGCCGGGAGATCGCTTTGCTAGATCCGTAATGGTGGCGCCATCAACGCGCATAGTCTGCCACTCTGTCAAAGGCTGTGCTCCAAGATGTTCGTAAAACGCGATCGATGGAGTATTCCATTTTAAAACCTGTAAGAACCGTCAGCATATCAGGTCTTATGATATAGTAAGCTCAAACTTTGACATAACATGGCTTCTGGAAATTGATGCTTACCGACCACTCCAATCTACCGCCGTCTATATTTATAAGCTCTTCTGCTAACGCATAGAGAAGAGAAGAGCCGAGCGAAAGCCCTCTATGCTCGGGTCTGACATACAAGTCCTCGATGTAAATGCCAGGCTTGCCATTCCAGGTGGAGTAGTTATAAAAATACAAGGCAAACCCTGCTGCAATCCCTTCGATTGTCTCAGCAATTAACACTCTCGCATATGGAAAAGGACCAAACAGAGTACCCTCAAGCATGGCTTCTGTGGCTAAGACTTTGTCTGGTTCATGCTCGTACTCAGCTAACTCGCGGATGAAAGCCTGATTTAATACATTAATCTGTGATGTTTCTAAAGATTGCTGAAGACTTCAACACCGCAAAAATACATACGAGAATTGTCGGGATATCGCCGACTGTAGCTCTACGGATACTGCTCTTCTTCTGTAATGACATAGTGACCGGTTCGCTTCGCGTGGAGAGCACTGATTTGTATTAACTTTGAAATATGGATCGAAAGACAAAAAAAATTCAGATGGGCCAGAGCTTCTTGGGACAGTGTCACTGGGAGAACAGGATTCGGATAAATAGTTACAGTCAAGTCTCGATATAACGATATTCGATACAACGAGAAAACTCTGTAAAAATGGACGAGCGATAACTCGACCGGATGGAGCGATTCACAATTGAATCATTTCACTTGTTTAAATATCGAGTAAGGAGGGTAATCTATTGGATATAACGAAAGTTCATTGGAACTTTCGTTATATCCAGCGCCAAATCATATCGTTATATAGAGGAGACGACTGTAGTTTTACCTTTTCTCGAGAGCGCCGGTTCAATGTTCGTAGGAGCTGAAAAAACACCACCTGAACTCCAGGCCTATAGTCAATTTACTCTACATCTGACATACAACAGGTATGGCAGTAATCTAAGTTGCTAAAGAAAGGACCTGGGCTTAAATACGAAACCTCTTGACTAAACTGAAATCTATCACACTCTGTTTACCGCTGAAATTCTTTAACTACCTTGGTGCATTATTATTGGCCACTTTATAGACCTTTGGTAAATTAGATTTTGCTGCTATCTTCTCTTTAAACGAATATATTGATAAAAGTATATTAAATATCATTGGTATTTGTTATGCTTTCATATTAATATTAGATAATATAAAATATGTTTTTATTCTTAATTTAATAGCAGGTATATCGTAGAATAGTTCAACTGGTCCTTTCCTCCTAAGCAATAGGTAAAGATTCACTTGTATTATGGAAACCATTAATACAAGAAGAAAAACAAATTGATGGAAATCTAACAAAAATAACTTTATCAAGATCTTATACTTTAACTCTCATATGAAGTTTCCTCATGCTGTTCTAGAACCATGGGACCGAGAGCTTGCTCCGACTCTATAAGAAGCTCAAGACGCTGATACGATTCTCGGTTACAGACGTTGACTTATACGATCAACTCTCGATATAACGATACTCGATATAACGAAAACACTTTGTAAAAATGAACGAGCGATAACTCGACCGGACGGAGCGATTCACAATTGAATCTAAAACCGAGCAGGACGTTCATTATTCTCGCGGTACCCGTTTAGAATGTGAATGAAATTTAGGCATGCTAGAACATCTCGGTTCCACAGCCTGCTTTTGCCAGGCAAGCAATCCTTGTTTTGGCATTCGAGAAGTCCATAGACTAGCCGCATTTTAGCTTGCCTGTCTTTTTTACCTGTCTTTTCATCTTTCTTTTTGACGTCCTTCTCATCTTCCCTCTGGCCATCCTTTGGATCCTGAACGCAGTCCCACTTCCGCTTTTCTAAACCCGACTTCCTCTTTGTTTGCTTACTATTCAGAGGTCTAGGGTTCTCGCGGTATTTCGTGGCCTTCACCCTACGATTGCACTTTGGGCACCAGTAAGATGTCCAAAACTCGTCAAGGAGAACAACATTAAAGCCCTTTTTGCGGAACAGGTCTTGGAAGCCTTTCTTGCGACTAGGTGCGTGATACTTCTTCGTGGAGTTATTGTAATTACCCATAAGTATTATCACGTCATCACCAAACTTGCTCCGCAAGGCGTTAGAAAGGATTAACGTCTGCCTGCTGTCGCTTTCGATACCTCATCCAACGGGCCTCTCTAAGCTCCTTTTTAAAATAAAAAGGGAATAGAAATTCGTTTGCCTGTCCCCGTATCTGTAAGGATGAACGGAATCCTTGCAAATCGACAGCGGAAATGTTGGTGGACGACAGCTCCGTCATCCAACTCTGATACTGGGCCATTAGAGGCCGACTTAGGTCTCGCGAGACCTAACTCCATAAGGCCGTATTGTTTCAAACCGCTTTCTCGCTTGTCCTGACAATAGGTATACCGAAACTTCTGTATACCTTGATGCTTTTGTGGCTTCTTCCGCTTCGCAGCCTTTTCCAGCTTCTGCCTTTTTTTCTTCCTGGCTCTGTAACGAGCCCTCGTACCCCTAATTTTGTTTTGAGCTAAGCGCTCTGAAGTGTCGAGAGTATCATCTGGAACCTCATCCAGAGTTGGGTTGCTCGTTTCTGGCATGGCTTCATCTGCCAGGGCGTCGTCCGCTACAAAACTGGCAAGCTCACCAGAATCCCCAGCCAATGTCGAGAGCTCGCTCAATATATAGAAGAGGTCCCGATGGTTGGGATCAATCACTATGACCCGGCCTCTGCTCTCTTCTCGATCTTTGGTGGACCAATTATCGAGAGTAAATTCGAGTTCGTTCGACTTTGGTGATGGCCTTTTTGTCTCTGTTGCTTTTTCTCTCGCCGTTGCCTTTTCTGTGACCGATTTTCGGGCGACTCCTCTTCTTGCCCTTTCACATATCTATACAGGATGGTCAACTTCCAACCATCTGCGCTAAAAAGACCGGTAAAAATGCGACCTTTACGCCGGAATATCCGAGACTCGAATTTGATAAAATCCTTCCATAGAGCAAGTAGATTTCCAGGACAGTCCGGACGACAAACCCGTCCTTTGCTGTTCCGTTGGTTTCCCTGCTCGTCATCAGTGTCTGTCTCCGAGCATGTTGCCTGCGTTGTTCTTTTCCTAGGTTCGCAACTGACGTGGCTTTCATCTCGCCGCTTTGACTCAGACCGCGTGGTCTCTGCCCTGATACCCAGGCAGAAAATCCGAAAATCAATAAACGTTGCGCAGGGTATCATCGATTTCCTCACTGGTATTGTCAGTGTTTTGTGGATGTTATGAGCCTTGGCATACTTGGCCAAGGCGACCATCGCCATAAGATATCGTTCAGGCCTGTGCTCTATATCGAATTTCAACAGTTTTTTAGACTCTTTTTTCTTTTCCTTCTTCTTCTTCTTTGTCGTGTTTGCGATTGTCATATTCACTCCATTTGGATTCGAGTGCTCCGTGTGTATCGTGTGCTCCGTCTGCTCCGTCTGTCTTTTCTTCTCCTTAGTCTTCAGTATTCTAATGGGCAAGAACTTAAAAATTGCTAGCTCCATATTCTCGAACACCATCCGGTGGACATCAGGGAGCGAGGCAGCTGCCTGTAGTCGTTCGGATGAAGTCGCACCAGTTGACAGTATTTGTTTGAACTTTCTGGTCGCTGCAAAGAAGGCTTTTCGTGCAGCTGCCGCTGCTTGTGACCTACCACGTGGTGGCTTCAAGGACTGGTTGATTGCTCTGAGTAGATGTTTTTCTAGGTGCATTTTTATGGTATTCGTATGTGCTGTGGCTATGCGGTTGGCTTCGTACTACATGACTTGCCGGGGTGACTTTAGTTGTATTTTGGTGTAGTTGTAATTGTTCTCGAAGGCTGCAAGGTGTCTTCTTATAGTCATTCGGTAACTATTAGTCAAGGTCTCCGTGGACCCTTTGTTCGTCTTGCATTCCGTTAATAAGATAAAGCACTCCCGAAAGAAGTTACTGTTGACATACTTCCATGAATTGAGAGTGTCCGGCCCCTTTACATTCGAATCCATTGATGAAATGCTACTGCTGTCATCATCGCTAGAGAGGTATTTGTCCGCGTTCTGCTCTTGCTCAAGCTTTTGCAACAGAACGTCCTTTGCGAGAAAGTATTCAGCAGTGGTGATCTTGTGGATTCGTTCCACTAGATCATTAATGCGTTCACAGTCTGAATCTGTGAACACAGTATCTAGTCGCCAACAAATGGTCGAATAACCTTCAGAATTTATTAAGCTCATGTTGGCTGATTTGATGTTCCAAGACTGGGATTATCCAGTCCTTTATAGACTTCATGGTGGTTACTTGCAGATCTATTACGATATTTAGTTGATTTTGGAGTTGCAGGTGTAACAATGTTCAGGTTTGATCTGTCAAACAAGTGGATCAGAAGTTTAACTTGAGCGTATGAATTCATGAAGCGGGGTAAGGGTTGATGTCCAGTGAGTAAACGTATTGTGAGCTGATCACGTGAGTATTTAAAATGTAAAAGTATATCGTCATAAATCAAGTCGATATAACTATATTCGATATAACGAAAACACTCTGTAAAAGAAGGGTTTCCATAAAACTTCCTTCGGTTGCCTGTTTAAACTTTAGTTTGCCCTGATTTGACCCATTTTAACTTATTTCAAGTAAGTTCATGGAAAAGTCAATCTGATTATCTACTTCATTAGATGGCTACTTCATCGCACACGAGTTGGTCCCAGTATGTTAATTGTGCAATATCAATTTAAGTTTGGACTTCTGTTGAAAGCCATGCAGAGCTATGATTTGTGCGTGTTTTCTAGATGTCAAAAATAGGAGTAGCCACAACTCCATTGGACAGGTTTTAAAAAGGTAGAATCTCTATGGAAATGCCATGCCAGACATGCTGTTCACGCGAACTGCTTAAGCACTTCATAAGGGCACATGCTATATTCTAACTAGCATATTGCGTAGGCACAGATTAGAGAACTATGACTGAGAAACAAAAGCGACACCGACAAGGGTGAAATGCTCAAAATTGAGATTCAAATTGATTAAAAATACAATATAGAGTAGTATACATCTTGTAACCTCAACATCAAGTTGCAGAAACAAAAATAAGAAATGAATCAATCATTCTTAGTCTTTACACGAATAGATAATGCGATAAATAAATATTGTAATAGATAGAGAAGAGAAGCAAATGGACCCACAAAAAGATCTAGACGAATAACCAACAGGAAAATAATACAAATCTACACCTTTCAAGATAGCCCATTTTATCTCAACGTACATATACGTTGATAGGCCAAACATTTTATATAATATATACATCACGGTTGTTTGATTTTCGAATATCATAAGACCCTCATCCTCTATTCGGAATGAGGTGGACCAGTAAGATGCTGCATCGACATTATGGCATCTCCGGCTGGGTTGACCGAACGAGCGTAAACTAAATTCGACGACGTAGGTCCAAGTGTTGGTGCAGGTACAGGAGGCACAGGAGGCACAGGAGGGGGAAGAAGTGAGTTAGAGTGCGAAGCAGCAACGTGTGTTGATATTTGTGTCGGGACCGCAGAGTTGTGTGAATAAGTTGGCTGCGCCGCATACTGGTATGGCTTGTCGCCTTGTGAAACTAGCTGTGACTGGCCATAGCCCCAATACTGTTGCTGCCTCTTATCTTTTTCCTTGCCCTTGACCGATGAGCGATCGTCATCGTCAGAAAGTTTGGAATCGTCCTCAAAGTCGTCATCATCCAGACCTTTGAATGAATCAGGGCTCGGCATCGAACGTGACTGGACGTGCTGGTTGCGATCATCCAAAGACATTCGCTTCAGCTTTGCCCGGCGGTTCTGGAACCAAACTTGTACTTGACGCGTACTGAGACCCGGAATTTGAGATACAAGCCTCTCCCTCTGCGCAGCATCGGGATGGGGTTGTTTAGCAAATTCATTCATCAAAAATCGAGTTTGTGTATGAGTTAATCTGAGCTGGTTGTTAGCATTCAACTTAAAAGCAGTGATAGTTTCTGAGAATAACTTACCGAAATCTTTTCAATTTTGTGTGTGGAGCATACGAAGACGAGATTTCCAGCATTGGCGGACCATAGGGTTGACCAGCATACCCAAATCCCTCCGGAACCATCATAGGATATTGGTACGGATAGGGAGCATAGGCCGCGTTGACTGTTGGAATCTTCACTTGCATAGGATAAAGATAAGGAGGCATTTGCTGAACCATTCCTTGTGAATTAGATTCAGGAGCATAATAACCATAAACAGGGGCTATTGCAGTAGCTGGATTAGGAATACCAGCATGCGGATGAGATCCTGTAGTCGCTACCGAAGATACAGGGTTCAAGTGCTCATCTGAATCTTGGAACTCTGCTGAGGAGTAGTAGTCTTGCTGCATCAACCTTTGTTGCGGATACACTGCTGGAGGCTGTTGCTGCTGGTGCAGCGTATGCTGCATGTGTACTGGATGCTGTAGCATCTGAACACCTGGATGAGATTGTCCAAGTTGATAGGAGTGTTGCGGAGATTGGTGTTGATAGTGCATAGGTGCCTGCTGTTGAGGCTGCTGTTGATAGCGATAGTACAAGGGGTAACCAGTTACCGAGACATTGGCATGCTGAGACGTACCCGAAGGGAGGTCCATGTGAGATGTAGTAAATGTAGCGCTAGTGACAGTAGACGGAGTCGACGAAGACGAAGATCCAGATGGTGACGCTGACGCAATGGACGACGAGGCTGACGATGTCGCAGATGTAGCACCAGCTGCGGAAGCGATGGGAGGGCCAAAGAGGAAGAGAGCGTTTGCAGCGACAGCAGACGACATCGAAGACATCAATATGCCAGAGGACACTGGGTCTAATGAGGGAGACGACGGAGGAGTATCGATCGAAAAAGAGTAAGAGTAAGAAGCGAGCGAAGAAGGGTACAGCGATGGCGGAGTCAGAGGAGACGACGGCACAGGCGAAGGAGTAAGTGTTCCGAGACCAAGGCTAGGCGAGATCACCGGTGATGAGTTCAAGTAAATCGCAGGAGATTGGTCCTGTTGCGAGATAGAATGGCTGGAGAAATCGGATAATGTAGCAGCAATGTCAGAGTGTAGCAGATAAGAAGATGCAGCAGAAATCGTTTGCAGACGCGGAGATGCCATTTAAAATATTTGCATTCTGATCGAGCAGGGCCGTCGACGAAAAAAATGTTTAGAGGAATTGACAGTCAAATAAGCACAGAAGTAACAGCAGGAAGAGACGCTGACCAAAGAGAAAGAAGGAACGATAAACCCGAGAAAACCAAGACGAACAGCGAATAAACGAACGAAACCAACGAAGAAAAAAGAAAAAGTGAAAGCTACTCTATGAGACAGAATATTGTCGAGAGTGAAAAAAAAAGAAAACAAGCTGAATTGAAGAAAAGTAGATTATATGCAATATAAGAGGAAATGGAAGCGTATAAAAAGAAAGAGGCCGGTCAGGCAAGACGGGATGAATAGGAGAAAAGCCTAAGAAGGAAAATCAAAGCGTTTACATAAAAAGGCGAATGCAGAGGGATAGATATATGTCACTAAGGTCGATCGAGAGACTGGGAGGCAGGATTGAATCAATTGGGAGAGGGACGAAAGAGCATTGAAGGTAGGTTATTCGGCACCACTCGAGTACCTAGAAATGCAGATGATGCAGTCTTAGCTACTACATTTAATATTTGGTTGCGCTAACTTTAACACACATGTACATGCATATACATGCATGTACCCTCCAGAATGCATGAAGCCCAACCTCTTATGAACGAAATCCAGTATACTCAGATGAAGTCCACGTTGCTCGTTCATTGCGCGCTCCAGTCAGATTAGAACTACCTGAAAAAGCTCGATAGTCCTCTACAACAACATGAACGACTGACGACGGTCCTTGGCTGCTGCCTCGTGATCTGATGTCAGATCCGCCTAGTTCTGTCAGTCAAATGGATACTCAAACATTGTCTCAGTTCGAAGAATTCTTGAGATTTGGGCGCACAGGCGAGGGCTGGCAAAAACAGTCTCCATACTTTCTGGTCATTGAAAGTTGTCGTAGTCGTGGACTGCGTGTATTGTGAACGCACGCTGTGACGTTGACGCGGCTGGGTTTCCTAGAGCCATGAGCGAGGCCGATCGAGGCAGAATTCGTCTGAAAACATATGAGTGATAAAGACAAAAAATGTTGTATTGTAATTGAAAAGTTTAGCTCAAGTAAATCGTGCCTGCTGGGTACAAGAGACCAAAAGCCTTACTTATTAAGACCTACATAAGGCCATCCAAAAGAAGGAATAGAATAGATCTCTGAAAAGGCGAAATATCTCATTTAGAACATCTCAGAATGTCTTCGTATATGATGAATACGGCTCACTAGCCGTACCAGCCACAGGACACTGAAATCGAAAACCGGTATCTGTGTACGCATTTTCTCGCCAGTAGCACGATCAAAAATACGCAAAACAGACTAGCGTGTTGAGCTAGACACAATGTGCTAGCTCCGGACCTTGTGCCCAGCAGGCGGTTCGCCCGTCCTCGGCGAGTCTTTCCTCGGACTCATCCTATCTTGCCCAATGGCTTTCCTTGCGCTGCAAATGGCGGAATGCCCGATTATTCGGCTTGAATGAGGTTTCAATGCTTCAGTACACTACATCGCGATGACTGACTACGCGAATTGAACAGCAAATACCAAGAATTCACGACATAGAGACCAAAAGAAAACCAGCTATTTAGATGTTGACACTATAAAACAAAATAGGAGTCAGACAAGGAGAAAGCTTGGGAAGCGAATAGTTTAGCGTGAGATATGGCGATGTGGACCCATGTGAACTAGGCAGATGGAAATAGTGGACTAATCTATACTGGCCTCGCGCATTCTTTTTGGGCCAATACGAATCTACTAGCTTGCAAATGACCATGCAGGCCCGCTCGGCAAGATCTCTCTCTGTCGGCAAATCCATTTTCGCTCACGAGAGAATCAGGCACCTCTGTCCAATGACGCATGCTGTAAACGTGCTACGACGACCAGTCTTCGGATAAAAATGAATGGCCTGCATTCCTACTCGTCCGGTTGTCTGGATGTGAACGTAGTATTTAGTATATAGCCTGCTGGTCGGCGCTAGAGAGGATTTGCTCAGTCCAGTACTGGGAAGTGAGTAGTAGAAGACCATATTCGGCGTACCACCGGCATTACCCTCCTCCCTTCTTAGAGACGTAGTCAATCGGACAAAAGTCCTAACAGTTGGCGTTGGAGTCTGATAACCATCCTTAGGACCGTTCAAGCTACTACATGATCGGCCAACTGTAGAAAAAACCCGATCGCCTAAATTATGCGGCACTGCTGGATCAGGTACCCAGCGATTTCCGTTTCTTTACGATCACTGTGAACCTGTGGGCTGGTTCATATTATGAGGATGTTACTGCTCGGGTCTAGGACGCACCTGCTTTCTACTCATCTCAAATTGCCGGTTGCGGCGGAAGCAGACAATCCTAGCTGTGCGCACTGATATAAGTCCATAACGAAGCATTCCTCTGCAGATGAAGTTTTGCCGACGGCGCAAATATCATGTCATTAGCAGTTAGTATTTAGCTGATGTTGGGGCTTGATACAAGTGATAATTGCAGGTAAGTCAACTCCACCGTTTAGTCGGCTTACCAATTGCTTATTCTGCTCGTATAATTCTCGCTGGTGCACGGTCAATCGTGCGTTTTCGGCTGGGCTCGCTTAAATGAGAAGACATACGGAATCTTCTGAATTCCAGTGATGTTCCAAAATAATATGCCGAAATTACCATTGATCCTACCAAAGGCCACTTTCAGCGCTGTCATCTGATCTTTAGAGTACTGTAGTCGCTGCTGAGCATCAGATGTACACGTAGGCTGTCTGCCGTCTCGCTAGATCGCAAAAGAAATCTGTGAAGTAGTCATTATTGCTGATCATTGACGCACTATCAGGCTTTTGGAAGTTCGCATTCGCTAGCTTGTTAGAGCGATAGCTACGAGAAACGAGATTTTATTCTGCATTTGCAAATGTGCGAGCGTATGATAATTTTGTATGGCTTAAACATTGATATGCTTATGAATATCTTGCTCACCTGAGCGACTAGGCTCAGCTTTTTCGTGCAAATCGTGCCATTTGTAGGTAACATGTGCATGTCTTCAGTATTCAAGAAATACACCCGGCTCGCATGTAATAAAGGTGTTCTGTACATATATTGATAAATAGACTGCATTCCTCCTAGTGTGGCAACTGCTTTTCTGTTTTCCAAAAGATATTAAAGTCTGCGTGGACCTCGGAAAATGTAAGCCTGAAACTCATTTCTTGGCAGAAATCAATTTCTAGCAATCTATTGGCTGAAAATCATACTCGAGAAAACCAAAATTAGACAAATTTAGGCAAACGAGACGAGATGAAATCTGTAAGACGACAATGTTCCCCGGTGGGCCTGACAAACAGTCGATTTTCCATAACTTTGAAGCTGTTGAACCGGACTGATGCGAGTCCAATGTGCGCCTCTGCCGGAAACATAACTTCACTACACTGCTGATTTGATTGAATAAAACTTGCTACTCATAAGCCGGCTCTTTCTGCTAGGGATCTCTTTTCTCGGGCTCTGCTTGTTTGTTTTTGGCATTTTTTGAGCATGAAGTAGCCGTTATTGCAATCTCTAGAATATGCATGTCCGCCTCGAGCTATGCGTATTCCACGTAATGATTCTTATTCACCTTTGACCCAGGTCCAGTGGCATACCACCAATGGCATAGGCTTTTAAAAGGCTCTTTTTCACTCCATGCATGTGCATGTGCATATGCATTTGCATAGCCCCAGTACAGCACTCAAAGGTCTCAGATATTTCCGTAAGTCCCCAGCTAAAGTTAAGCCCAGACCTTTCTTCAAATGCACTACAGAAAGGGACACAATGATTTAATTTTAAATTTGACGCAATTCACAACTGCATCGCTACCATTATACTTCTGCCAATTACTTTTGCCAATTTATTCTATTCGTAGTTATTTCAAGGTAAGGAGGTAGCTTTGTAGAACAGGACCCTGGTCAAGTACGCAAAACTGGAAAAATATCGCTGCCTTAAATGTAAGTAAGCGCATTAACCCAGCAGAAATTTATGACACTTTATGTCGTGGATTGTGTAAAGGACACTGGCTATTATCACTCACGCTGCACCTACCATGTTTCCTGCTGATGTTTGAATAAAGCTTACAAGTTGACAAACTAGATACAAAATATCAATGAAGAAAGCCGTTTTGCCCAGCCAGTTTCTCCTCTTCTACCACTTCTGCACGCACGAAGTCAATTTGTATTTATTCCATATACCTAGTATATTGCTCACAGCAGTCAAGCCCACGATTGTTGCAACGGCAGTCTGAATAATACAACCGCTTAGTCTGGTCGTAGCAAAGGCATGCATTTATATTTCTGATCTACAAAAAAAAGGTCTTAATCGTAATTTAGATAGTCTGAACAGAGGGTAGTTAGTACACGGCAAAGTTCGACCCTTCGAAAAGCCGTTCTTAAGACGAGTTAGATCTTATAATGTATGTAATTACCGCATTATTCATCAATCTCAACGTAATGTAAGTTTAATTTCTTGACTAAAAAGATTCTGAGTTTCTAGCAGTGGACTAATCATGGATGATTTTCAAGGAAAAATAGCATGCTAACAAAGAAAACCACGCGAGGCAAGGATTCGGATAAGAGCGGTAAAAATTTTTCCCAGCTGGGTTAGAAGTCTAAAATCTCTGTATATAAGCCAAGCATGGTGAAATTAGATTTTAAACTTTTAAGTTTGCCTGTAAGTTTCCCAGTACATCGGTAACACTTTCCCATTGGTCTCGCTTAGGTCCAACACACATCATTTGCTAACTCGCTCACTTGCTACCTCATCACAACGCAATTTGCACTTGATAGTAAGAGAATACAATTTCAAAGTGCGTTGAATATTATGAAATGAGTCTGTTCTATGACGAGAAAGAGAGAGCACATCATATCTGGCGGTGTTCTACGTAAAGTTTGCGAACCGACATTCTTGATCGTCGCCTCACGACAAACTGCAAAGAGAAAGACTAGCCAACCTGTGCCTGAAGGTAATTCTCTGATTTCGCGATCAAGAGTGTAGGCGCTAGTAGCAAGAATGAGCAGAATTTAAGTAAGTACTAATCTATCAACCATTTCCAAACGTCCGAAGAGTACCCGTCGAAGCTTAGAAGCGAAAAGCAATGTACCGTACCGTAGCTGGAATAGGTGTATAACTTCTCATAGAAATAAGGTGTCATAGTTTAAGTGGGCATTGGATAAGATCGAGAGAAACTATGAACGATTGTGATAACATACCATGTATAATTTCTTCATTGAACAACCGTTTCTTTTGTTGAAGCTCAAAGAGTATGCCTGGCTACATGAGCGATTCAATTAAACCTCTATCGGAACTGAATTGTGAGTTTAATCTCTGTACAAAATACCAGGAAAATGCCAAAGTGCCTCCTCCCGTTCCAACAACTGACAATGTCTGCAATATGTAGTCGGATTATTCAATCTAGTTCATTCTAATTCTTGTTAAAATTACACTACGCCGTAGGCACAATAAAACTGAATCGCTTGTAACACGAGCGCGATCTGCCATTACCATCTAGCAGGAAGGATGGGTCTTTAATTGTCTTACTTGCAACGGGCTCGAATCATAAACGTCTTAAAAACAGTAGCTTGGTATGCGATCTTCCGGGACTAAACTATGACCAGCATAAAAAGTCTCAATAGCAAACCCGAGCGATTTCAACAGATCTTATTCCATTCATCGCGCTTCCATTAGTCTCTGCATTGTTTCAGATTGATTCTAGTCTCAATGATCCGTTTTCTATCGTGTTTCTATTTGCATTTACTGTACAGAACAGAGAATCCTTCCGCTAGTCTCGCGTTACAAAATCGTCTTACGATGGCCTGTGATGCTCATATCCGCGACTCAGCATATTTCAAGGTTGAAAAAATTACCAAAGAAAAAATGGTACCAAGAAACCTGCACTGCATTATATAATCAAGAACGGCCTGCGGCGGTGGTTCTTGATTAAACTCTTGTGAATGTGCCCATTATATTTTTCATTAACAGATGCTATTTCCTATTTTGGGAATTCATCTCTACACGTAAGCTCAAGCAAGTTCTGTTGTAAAAGGCGCCCATCGTCTACTCAGCGATCTGGACGTGGCTTTGCAGTTTATTAGGCATAAATTGCTCAAGAGATCTGCCAAGTATCTTTTTGACACGCTTGATTTTTTTTGGAATTAGATTATACCAAATAGGCGAGTAGATTGGGAGATTTTATACTAGATTAGACGAACTAATCTAGTGTCATCACTAGTTCGCAATAGCCCATCATCGGCCAGTTATAGTACTGAAGCGAAATTTATTTCCTCAATCTCAGTAGACGGAATCAGCTGTACGCCCGAGACTGCGAGCAAACTCGAGAAAAACTGCTCGAAGAACCGTCCAATCGCTTGCCCAATTATCCTGAGCTTCAGAGTCGACTTCGCACCGATAAGCTGAGAAAAGACATCAATGGAGTCCATTCAGGATAGATTGTGCCTGAAGCCAGCAACCGCCGATTGGGAATTGTGGCAGCGCAAAACCTCTATTATATTATATTTGTAATTGTCGCGTCTATCGAAAATTATCACCGCTTTGTTTTGTTCAGATTTTTAAGTAAAGCGGATTATACCAATCCAGAAAAAAGTAAAACTATTACTACCAAATTCAGGGACGAGAATGGAATAAAAAAGATGTAAGTGTCCTGGTGCAACGCAAAATTCTTGTCATCAATAGCGTGTACCCTAGATCAATATATCTCTCTACTTGCTTATATTGCTGTGTCGGATGCTAGCCGCAACAATTTCCAGACTTCCTAGGCCGCAAACAGGGGCATCACTATCATGGTTCTACTCTCCTTTGTCTGCTTTCTTTTGTTATTCGGCACAAGCTTGATTGTCAATACGCCTTGTTCGCTTGAGCTATTTAATTCTTGAGTTACATAATGTTTACCGCGCATTGCAGGGTGTGATAATGTCTCACCTTCGCTTCGATCACGGGCAAGCTGCATATTCCAATTTCCTTACAAAAATGAAAACTAGATGGTGTCGCGCATTTCGCAAAGCCTCAGGCTGGCTTTACAAAAATCCATTCACCAAGCTTCTCGTGAATCGCAGCAGATTGTGTCGGAGAGTATCCACTAGGTCGAGCTATCTTCTCTTGCAAGATCACCGCATCAATTTTGGCTCCTAAAATAAGATGATTCGCTTCTAATCATCATTATTTTGGAAAGCGGGTTTGTGGCATATAACTATTACTGAATTCTCCAAGTACATTAATGATTAGACAACTAATCTTTTTAAAGCTGAAGCTCGCTGGCATTCTGAAATTTTTTAATACTAACCAACTTGCTTTACTGGATTGGTTTAGAAGAGGCTGGCTAACGTAAAAGAAGTCGAATCCGAGAGACCAACACCAAGAAATAAAAAAAGCAAAGGTTGGATTACATAGTATAGTCTTTAATGGTATCAGTCGGCGGATTCCGATCTGTGATGCGCCATAAGAAATTCGTTTGAACTAACATTTATTTGCAGTCTATGCCGTATTTGCTGATTTACTCTCCTTTTGTACTTCTCTAAGACAGGAGAACACCAGAAAGCAGATATTTTACGCTGAACTTTTACTTAAACTTGCGATGTCTTGGAAATCGAGACAGCTTAGCTAGAAATTACGTTCTTCCATAGGACTAGATGTGCATTTATCGAAAAGTATTTTTTCGATAGAACTTATCATGCTGTAATACCGATTAGTGTCCCAAACTGAATCGATGCCGGTTAGATCTACCTACGGCACAAGCCGTTGCTTCTCTTATCGTATAATTTTATGATTTGGCTCATATGTGGAATCAGATAGAAACTTATGCTCAACCATCCACATCTTCGGTCCTACACAGGTCTGTGGAACTCAACTTTCTGACCCTCATGAAAATTTAGTGAAGCATCTACCTCCCCATTTGACCACTTGGAAATTCTTTTTTTAAGTTTGGTGTCAAAAAACTCTAGACTTGTAGGCGATTATTGTCAACCTAGAAGAATATCCTAGAATTCTGATATCGTCAGTAATAGAAGAATAGCCTGGAACTCAAGATTCACATATTTGAAATCAGAAACTGTGTGACTCAGTTGAATCAGCTTTTTCCTAGTTCTGTCTTCAAACGTCCTATCAGACATAGATGATACCACCTTGGGTAAAATTTGTAGTCCAGAACGACATTATGTACTAGGGTTTGCCGAATAGTACCTTGATTTGTCTTATCGGGGCGCTTGCTGCTCTGAACACTGAAATTTTTTGATATCTAAATCATGCATGACCTTCGTGGGCTCCATAATGTTCGTGATATTGTCGACCGCTCATTTCTATCTCAGCGAGTGGCACACTTGCGTCGACATTTTTAGCCGGTGATCTTCTAGAAAGGGCAGACAATGGTGTACTTTTGTATCTACAATGGTTGATAGATGCTCATCAGTAGATGCGAAGTTCGGATGTTTCTGTTGTTCTACATGTTCACCTCTAGTATTCTTATAGTGATCGTCTAGTAAAGACCATCATCAATATCAAAGTACAGTAACCATTTAATAATGCAAGTAACGCAACATGTCCAGCCAATGGAATTTGGCTTGCATAATCATGTAAATTGAAGTACAGTGTTTTGCAAGTATCAGCTTCGCTATGCACTTTGCTCGATCTTTTTGTTTGTTCACTTAGTTAACCACACATATGAATCATTGTTTTTAACATTGCTATCTTCAAATCTAAGTCCGACGCCGCGCAATAACAACTGGTCATACTCTATAGAAATCACCAACCCTTTCGTCGAAACGAAACTCATCACTCTCTGGTACTGCGGAGGAGTATGTACTTTAAATCATCGTTGAGCACATCCGGCCGGCGGTAACCATTACACGACAATCCGCTGGCTTGATAGTAGTTTTAACTATTGAAATGATAAATTTGAACCACGAGATTTCATCAGAGCGACTGAGACCTTGCTTAGGATTTATTGACCATTTAATTATTTATTCTTGAAGTCGTCTGTCGATACGGGTAGACCTTCGAATTGTTTGCTTGCACAGGTTATGATATCGCTTGCGATAATACAGATTGAGCACCTGTGGCTATAGAGAGTGCTTTAACAAAATTAGAAACTGCAATACGATCCAAGCTTGGCCAGAAAACAGATCACACGCTTCCATTAGTGGAGAAACAATATCCAGCTGTCCCAAAAGTTATGAATTAACACCACAATCAATTCACAAATAACTAGTACGGCAGAATGGTGAATTTAAATCCTGGGCTGCTAACCGGCATTGAATGACCCGATTCGCTTCTTCGCAACATGTGAATTGAAGAATGCGAAATAAAAGTGTGTTTCGATTGCAAATATTCTTCAAGGCAAGCAGTGTACCAAAACAAGTCACAACCATCTAATCCTCTAGTGCAATACAAAGCCGCTTGTATGTTTCTGCTCATTTTACGGCAGTACCGCAATGAAGGAACATAGGACGCGATCACGAAAGAGCTAATTAGATGGAGTAGATGTCTGAGACCTTCGACGGATTGAAAGAGCGAAGCCAGGAAATTGGAAGGCCTTCGTTACGCGTCTGTAGTCTGGTCTTCGCTCTAATGTGGGGTTAGTCTATTTTTGATTTTTTCAAGACAGCAGTCGAGCGCACACCGTTTTTTCTAGTTTAGGTAATTTAACGAAACTCTGCTAAGGCGTGCATATTCAGCTACGAACTAAAACATCAAAATTTATTCAGAGTTTTTTCGTTATATCGAGTATCATTATATCGACAGTTGATACTATCGTATTACCCTCCTTATTCGATATCTAATCATAAACACCGATTTATCTAACCTTCGCTCTCGTGTTTCTACAAACCGCTGTCAACAATACAGAGGCCGACACAAAAGTTCAGCCCAAACATGTCAGTGGACCATACGATTTGATGAGTAAACCGAATGTAGATTATCGTTTAGCCAATGCAA